>OY744605.1:18126255-18203964 GCA_963556255.1 Allolobophora icterica | reverse complement strand
ATTCATGCGGACGCCCATGATTGAGTAGTAGGGAATGTTTGCTGAGGCCTTTGGGACACGGTAACCGATTGGTTTAGAGCGCGCCTTGTATCGCGGAGAGTACGGGTTCGAGCCTTCTTTGAGACGGTTACTGTGTAGGACCCTTGAGTAAGTCCTTCACTCAGCGCCATCTATTGATGCTTGGTGACTTGAAACTGGGTGACGTTTAATAAATGCATAATAATGATGAAAGTAACAGCTGATGCATAATAATGATGAAAGTAACAGCTGATGCATAATAATGATGAAAGTATTAGCTGATGCATAATAATGATGAAAGTATTAGCTGATGCATAATAATGATGAAAGTAACAGCTGATGCATAATAATGATGAAAGTATTAGCTGATGCATAATAATGATGAAAGTATTAGCTGATGCATAATAATGATGAAAGTATTAGCTGATGCATAATAATGATGAAAGTATTAGCTGATGCATAATAATGATGAAAGTAATTAACTGATCCATAATAATGATGAAAGTATTAGCTGATGCATAATAATGATGAAAGTATTAGCTGATGCATAATAATGATGAAAGTATTAGCTGATGCATAATAATGATGAAAGTATTAGCTGATGCATAATAATGATGAAAGTATTAGCTGATGCATAATAATGATGAAAGTATTAGCTGATGCATAATAATGATGAAAGTATTAGACTGATGCATAATAATGATGAAAGTATTAGCTGATGCATAATAATGATGAAAGTATTAGCTGATGCATAATAATGATGAAAGTATTAGCTGATGCATAATAATGATGAAAGTATTAGCTGATGCATAATAATGATGAAAGTATTAGCTGATGCATAATAATGATGAAAGTATTAGCTGATCCATAATAATGATGAAAGTATTAGCTGATGCATAATAATGATGAAAGTATTAGCTGATGCATAATAATGATGAAAGTATTAGCTGATGCATATAATGATGAAAGTATTAGCTGATGCATAATAATGATGAAAGTATTAGCTGACGCATAATAATGATGAAAGTATTAGCTGATGCATAATAATGATGAAAGTATTAGCTGATGCATAATAATGATGAAAGTATTAGCTGATGCATAATAATGATGAAAGTATTAGCTGATGCATAATAATGATGAAAGTATTAGCTGACGCATAATGATGATGAAAGTATTAGCTGATGCATAATAATGATGAAAGTATTAGCTGAAGTATCACCCAGGGCACAATGCGTGAGGTGAACAGGTTCAAGAAGAATCCCGAAAACAATTATCCAACGTGAGCAGCAATGTCACTTTGGGACATTGAAGCCAGCCTAAGACTGGTAGGGCGAGGGGAGCAGATACGTCGCCCACAATGAAAAAGACAAAAGAATTCCATGGCAGATGACAATTGTAATACACAACCTCCTCTTGAGTTAACAATGTCCGCGAAAAGATAATAGATGCAATGGACACGTAGACGAGCTTTCATCCAATTGACATAGGTGATGCTGCTGGCTTCAAAAGAAGGCTAATCTATGTTACAGTGTGTAGGCCATTAGTCGTCTATGCTGATCTAGATTGGACGAATTCCATAGTGCTCACGAAAAGTTTGACTTTGAAACAGGAGTCAGGTGATTATTTATTGGAACATAGGTTGAAAGAATAATTTATATCACATTTGCTTTCTCGTTTCTTTGGCATTTCTGTTGCATTTCTCTTCTATTTCCTTTATGCTGATGCTGCATTTCTTGAAGAAGCGCTATATAAATTTTCAGAATAAATGAATAAATGAATGAATGAATGAACGAATTATATTTCCGTGACATTTCTGTAACACTTCGTTGATATTTCTATTATATTTCTTTGACATTTCTGTAATATTTCTTTTGCTGAATTTATATGACATTTCTGTTGTACTTCTATAAACTTCTGTGACATTTCTATAACAATCCACTTCGTGACATTTATGTTGCAGTAAGATTTCTCTTGTATTTCTATTCCATATTTCGTGACATTTCTTTGGCATTTCTGCTGTTGGTACGTTGCACTTTAAGCTTTACCTTGCCTATTCTTTTAAATAGGCAGATGTGCTTTGTCAAGTTAGGCGTACAAGAGACACGAAATTGTGTAACAGTGTAACAGGTTCTGTTTCCAAGTCATCATCATCGCCGACTGGAAAGAGGAGACGATGGATTTTTGCGCGTGTTTTATACAACACAGGCGATGCGTTTTAGGCGCAGTTAGTCCTCGCCTTATTCGTTTATAGGACACTCGAATGGATTGCCAATGGCGCGAAGAAGGAAGGAGGTACGAAGCGGAGGAAGGGACGAGGAAGGGACGAGGAGGGAGGAGGAGGAAGGAGAGGGAGAGGCAACACAGACGCTTTCATATTCACGTCAAACAAAATCTCATATCTAAGCCCATAATCAAATCACCCGCAATGAATCAAAGACAGAACTATATGCCATAACAACATCAAATGCACTGACATTTGCATATATATGTATATAAATATATATATAATATATGCAATCTATATATATATGCGTTTCTATATATATATGTATTTATGTATATATATAAAATTATAGGGACGTGAATACGTATATGAAAGGGTAGAGGAACCGAGACATGACCTGCATACTGCGACGGGTTAAAACTCATAAACAGACAGCATACAAACAAGTTCATTTATATATACGATGCAGATCAACATGCAAGATGGACCGTGCACAGTGTACCATCCGCATGAAAAGACGCTTACAACGGAAGATACAAAGATACGTGTATGCACATAAATATGTCTGGCTTCTTTGTTAGGCTCTGTTAAGGCGCTATACAAATATCCGGATGCATGAATATATCCGATATGCATACATACTACAAACATATATGTATGCATACATTCATTCATGCATACATTCTCGTACACATGTACACAAGTTCAAAGCATCGGAGGACATTTCAGAGCACGTGACAGAGAGATACGGAGACAAAAGACAGACATAAGAAAGACAAAACGGCTTTAAATGACCAATAACAATACGAACACAGTTCAATATCAGGGAAGAGAGAGAGAGAGACAGACAGACAGACAGACAGACAGACAGACAGACAGACACAAACAGACAGACAGACAGAGACAGAGACAGACAGACAGACGAAAAAAAGAAAGAACCACAGAAAGACAGAGAGTGGGACAAAGGGACACATGTAGAATCGTGTGCTGATATATCCAAGAACATACACGGTTGATATGAGCCCAGACAAGACATCTTGGTCACCTAAGATACCTGTGTCAAGGGAAGTAAGGCTCAGAGGTTTCGTTTATATTAGCAGAGGTCGAGAAAATTTTTATGTCCTATCGTTCTACCAACCTGGTCCTTTGGCACCAACAGGCAACAGGCGACCAAGCCGAAAAATAACGGCTCGTTCATACTCTTGAACAACCTGAAAATATACAATTTTCTAATTGAAGAAGTGACCAACATATCACATCATATTTATATAAAAACAAACAAAGGAACATATGAATAGATGTATATAAAAACATATGAACTTATTACTTATGCATTTATGAACATGCATGGTAAAGTATGCACAGTATATGTCGACGGAAAGTGTCAACTCCATTCCACAATTCCTGCTGCTCGCAGACAGTTGATCCTCTGAAACAGGTGGCCAACGACTGAATATTTTAGCATGCGTTGACGCTTCTTATTTCGAGTAATTGTATTAGTAAATTGTATAGCGCCTCCCTCAGAAAGACACTATACTTCAGAGATGCTCCAGTTATGAAAGCCTCGCGAGACTTGGTAAGAGCTGTAGTTAACTGAGCACGAAGTGTATACGTGGGATATAGCTTTAGAACTAAGTCCTAGCCATGTCTTATGTAGGCCTATGCAACCAATGTACGAAGTCTTAAATCGAGGTAGAATACGAAAACAGACTCATCACAGCTGAGTTGGATAGCGGGCGTAAGTGGAGAAAATTCTCAAAATAAATTTGTCTTGGCGAGGAGTTTCAACCTTCAACCTCTAGTTGATAGTCCAACACGCCAAACTCGATTGTTACGCAACTCCTCTATAGTTATAAGTACACTGACCGTAAACTGTCAGTGGGAAGGTCACATGGCTAGGGAGAGGACTAACCACCCGTCCTCATATGCCGAGGCTAAGAAAAATGAAGTCGCTAAAACTTTATACCAGCGGCTGCTTCTCTGGCTACAGTAAAACTTCGAGGTTCGAAATAGGCGAGATATGACGTCAGGCTCAACGTATGTAATGCAGTATAAAGCTAAAAATATCTCAGCGCCACACGAGGTGCGTCAGAGACCAGCTTATTCATCGTGAACTGAAGCCGTCATAAACTTTTCGTACAACTATCTTCAAAATCAAATCAAAATCTTTTTATTGCATCCAAAACGACATAAAAAACACAGAACTTGATAACAAGAAATATTTGTAGTTCACGTCATTGGAGGCAAAAGGTGACCCTAAAGTAGGGACCTGCGAAGCTTCGATATTCGATTCGAAAACGAATCGGACGGCGGTATTCGATTCGATTCGAAAATGATGCCGTGATTCGAAAAATTTCGAATCGTTTTTCAGAAAAATTATTAGCCCGTGACGCACTTTGTTGTAAATTAATAAAAAAAAATTATTGTTTGCTGCACGTGGATTGGTTGTTGAATTTCTGCGTGCAACGGCGGCACGTGACAACAGCAAACCCTCTGGCCAAACGGGCCTTATAATATTAGAATGCTATAGCCTACTCAGAGCTTCTCATTTGAAAATAGTAGGCGATTTGAAAATCGATGGCGCTGGAATGAGTAGGCAAGCGATGCGCGGTCGACCTGAAGACTAGAGCTTTTCTGTACAGAGTATTTTGTGTATCGTATTTGTATAGCTGCATATAATTAGTGACTTTACGAGTGATGTCACGAGGCGTGAGGTGTCGAACGTGTTGTTATGGCCAATAATATTGTACGAAATTAGAGTGATCACTCAGCAGTCCTTAGGTCACGGCACGCATTCACGTAAGTAAATTAAAGTAATGTAATATAGGTAAATAAAATAATGCTCCGTCTCCACGTTCGTCTATCGTCTTGGAGTGTAACTCAAACTCATCGAGCGACGACCGACGGTGCGACGCCTTCGGCTAGGCGAGCGATTAACCACTCGCCCGTAGGCCTGCTTTGCTCGGCGAGCGACCAAGGACTCATAAATTATTTGTGTTATTTTTCATTCTGTTGATTAGCTTAATGTTTAGTTTAATTGATTTTAAACTGCAGAAAAGTTATTGATATTTTGATATTGTGGTACGCTTGTGCAATCAAGCTTCATGAATATAGGCTAGGCCTAAAACTGGTAACTGCTGATTTGATTCGAGATTCGATTCGAATTCGAACCTTTACCCCCGATTCGATTCGAGATTCGATTCGACTGAAAATTTGTGATTCGCAGGTCCCTACCCTAAAGGGAAGATTTTTCCCGCTAGGTAGGGACACCTATACTTGGTCGCGTTACTCAGTTCGTAAGACTGTCATCAGAGTGATGCCTCGTTTACAACTTCTAGAAAAACTAATACGAAAAAGGAAAACTTAAGCTACTTAACTAATCTTAACTAACATGCGTCGCTAAATCAGTGGCTAAAAATAATAGTCCGGAATTATACTAGTAAGAGAAAAGAAAAGAAGAGAACAGAAAAGAAAGAAAAGAAAAGAAGAAGAGAAAGGAAAGAAGGCCCACACGCCGACATGTACTCCCAATCATCATCAGGTCATCTTTTATACCCGATACTTATGTATCCTTACAGGCAGTGCTCATTAAGAGCGATTTTAACCGGGTCTTGAATAGATAGATATTTGAAGAGAGACGAATATAAGAAGGTATTGTTTTCCATAATTGAGGCCCAACAGACGTGTATCAGTACGTGCTCTGGTGGAGCGGTAGTTAGCAGCATTCCTAGTATTGTAGGTGTGGATTTGAGATCCGGCTGTAAATTTATTATATATAAAGTGTTAACAATTTTTCTGACAATTAAGTTGTGTACAATTGAAATCGAGAGTGGAGCGTATGTTGAGGCTGCCTTTCGTCTTGTTTTGTTTTTGTCTCCCGAAATAGTTTCAGTGTGCCAATGGTTACTGTATTCAGGCTCCCGAATATTGCAATGGCAAAGTAGACTGTGCAGATTTAAGCGATGATCCATTCGGATGTTGTTAGTAGGCCTACGCCTAATGTTTTATAAAATAATCCAGACAGGTCTTTCTAAATGAACGTGTAGTGCCTATTATGCAGCGCATAATTTATCATCCACAGACAGATTCTCTTTTGCGACGCCATTATAAAATCGTATACTGTTCTATCAGATGTCGTAATGATGTATTTTATTTAACAACGTGTAGGCTTAGCACTGCCATCCTTGTAATATGGGGCCATAGAACACCCTTGCAGAGGCAATAGCAGTGACAGTTCCAGGGTCGCTTGCGTAGGGGCAAGGGAATGCCAGAGGGGGCGCCATTTTATACGGCTCATCATTCACCGGGTTGGTCCTAGAGGCGCCGAGAAACACCAAGTAGGATGCGAAGGTGTCGCTTCTTGCTCTTATAGCTAAATCAGCCACTGGGCAATATGATTGCAATCAGCATATTGAGGCTACGCTACAAAAATGAAATCAATGTAAACATAAAGTGAAATACCGAAGTTCGTTATACCGAAGTTTTGCTGTAGCTTAAGAGACTGCGCTTCTTCTCTTCAACTGAAACCGCGGTCAAATCGAAATCAGTCGGAAAAGCCCGAAATCTGATAGGTGAACGAAGGTAACCAGAAGGTGGACTACGGCGAAGACTCAAGTGCTCAGAAGGCAACCTCGGGCTAGGTAGATGCCATATGACAAATTTGTGGTGGTAGAGGATCGCAGTTATTATAAATCCCAGTCACCATTTCCGTGGCATGTGTCCTGCTCAATAGATGACAGCACAAGAATAGGATAGGTTGGACCAGTAGATCAAGATTTAGCTACATTTGTATTATGTTTGCTTGATTTTGGGGACATTGCAGATTACGATCTTCGAACTGAGTCAGAAATCCTTAATCTGTTTATCCGGACCGATGGAGGAAACGAATCAAGTTCCAATGTGAAGCTTCTTTTCCTGTTGTTCACATGAAATCGTAATTTCCGTCCGTTCGTTACATTAAATGATTGTCAAACCACAGCCCCTCCCCCGACATCTATGTATACATCTATGCATCTATGTACGCATCTAGGTATGCATCTATAACATTTATATGGCTGCGCATGTCACCGACCACGTCGGTAGTTGTTCGACTTCTGTGTAATTTCGGCGGATTATTTTGTCTAAATGCAGAATTTGATCAGTAATTTCTAACACGGAAACTCTCGAATCTCTGGACAACCCTCTGACACGACGCAGCACTCGTGAATAAGCTGGTGCCCTGCGCTTAGCTTTTGAGTACAGCTTCAGGAATTTGGAGTTTACTATTACGACGTTGGGGGTTTACTGTTCACGTATAGGACTTACTCCTCGTTTCTGCTTCGGATTTTGTACACTTGGCCGCATTTTCTTTGCATGTCGTTCTGGCTTACGTGACTTTATCAGAAGGAGTGGACTTTCAGATGTACGGTCAAGTATAGAATCTAAAGACAGTGAACGCGTCTGCCGTAGGGTAATTTTCGTCTCGGCGGGTTATAATAAAATAAATAATAACGATAACAATAACACTAACAATAACACTAATAATGATGATGGCCATAATAATCATCAGCTGTCCATTTGCTTTTCCGAGACTTTACGACGCTAAATTGTTCACTTAAATGACAAATAATTTATACTAATAATAACAATAATAATAATAATGATAATAATAATAATAATAATAATAATAATAATAATAATAATAATAATAATAATAATAATAATAATAATAATAATAATAATAATAATAATAATAATAATAATAGGATAATTTATATTGCGCCGAGGTCGAGGTCGAAGAAAAGAGCGCTGAGCATGAGTTTAAAAAAATCAATGGCAGCCACATGATAATTTAAAAGACAGTAAATGGCATAACAAAAGGAACGGGAAGGAAGGGGCTGAACGGATGGAGGGAACTGCAGTAGTGTAGATCCGGTTTTCTTTTGACGGGCTCGTTCTTTTGACATCGTTGGTTATCGAAAGTGAGTGCATAGATCTTCGTTTGCTATTCTTAGTTACATTTCTTTGTCTCATTCGCATCTTGCTCCTGTTTCTATTGTATTCCTCGCCTTCCCATTTTGTGTTCCCTTTGTTCTCATTCTGCCACTGCGCCTACAATGACCGTCCTTTATGTTCTTCAATTACTCCGTCGAAGACTATTAGCCCCGCAAGGATTTCGTCTGGATATATGGACAAAAGCCCGTCTCCAGTATAAAATAGATTCAACATGCATACATCGCCTTCTTTATCACCCAGTCCACGTGGCCTTTCCCACTCCACGTGGCCTTTCACACGAGACTGCTACCATTCTCACGCATATCTCTTGCGTATACAGTAGGCTATAAACACGCATACATGCATATAGTTTTTATATGCGTGGAATTATACCAGGCAAGTAGCATCTTATAAAATGGAAATATATGCCTATTTTTAGACTTCTTTACATAGCGAGTAGATGTATGTATAAATATATTTATGGTCCCATATAGTCTGCAATGCATGCAATCGCTTCTTGCATGATGCACCGTATGCGTATAAAATAAGTTAATTTCAGAGCCGCCTTCCATTCCCTTTATGACTTTTTCTGTACATGATACTACACTGACACCTTCTGCGCGTCTTGTTCGATACGACTTTGTTTTTTCTATGAAGATTCGAGGACAATTTTTAGAGATCTATTTGGTCATGCATACTCTGTAATCTTTTTGGTATTACATTTGTATAGGTCGGGACAGCGATTAATTGAATTTTCCTACAAGCAGTTGTGAAGAAACTCGTCGTTCCAACGACTGCGCTTTCTGGACGCTGACGCAAAAGCAACGACTAAAATTCATTGAAAATTACTAACTGCGTTAAAATTTATTATGGCAATAATTATGCAGTAATCAATTAATAATTGATACATAGTATGTATTTATGGCATGTTTTATAATAGTTCATCACAAAAAAGTATATCAATAAACGTTCAGGCACGTTTTAGTGAGATATTTGGCTTTGAATTATGCGTACAATTTTTTTTAATTTGCGGTTTTTATTCAACTTTGACGGGCCATTAAAAATCAACCCGCAGGCCGCATGTTGGACAGCATGGGGTTAAAGGATGAAAGAACACGTCTCTTGGATGAATGAATGAATTATATGAGATAAAGGTAGCCTACCAGACGTCAATATTTGAATCATAGGCACGATCATCCGCTAGGGGAGGGGGTTGGACAGCCAAGGTTGGAAGCTAAGTAATCATTGGATGAGATTGCTGGGATTGACCTTGTAAGTAAAGGTATTTTATTGCTGAAAGTGGGTGAGACGGAGGGGAGGCTGCCCCGAAAGCCTTACCAACAAAAGGTTAGCGAAGCTTCAGACGATCACTAGATCGTGTGGTATTTCGTTTAAGGGAAAGACATTGAAGAATTAAATGTCATTGAAGTTGAAGATGGATGTAAAGTTTGACAGGCTATTGGTGTCCAGGTCACGTCTTGCGTAAATGCATGACTAAGGCAGATTTAAAGCATGATGATAAGCACACTTCAGCAAGAGACATTTTGACGAAGTGTGCACTTAGGTTGCAGAAGACAACAAGAAACAGCAAGTGATGCAGGTATGAAGTCCATCGAAGAGATCATAACACCATGATCATTACCATCGTTATCATTATCATCGCCATCATTATCATCTTCACCGTTATGATCTTCGTCGTTATCACCCACAACATTGCCATCACTATGCATCGTGGTCTGTATCTTCATCGTCGTCGTCGTCGTCATCATCATCTTCATCCTTGTAGTCGCCGGTGGCAATGCATGGCGTCTGGTGTCAGTGGGTGCAAATGAGAGTGCCATGGGTGCATGTGTAGATGCAAAGACATTCTATATGTGTCCTAGTGTATCTATGTGTATCCCTGTGTTTCTATGTGTGAATCTTTGTTTGTATCTGTGTTTGTATCTTTGCTTGTATCTGTGTATGTATCTCTATGTGTATCTGTGTGTGTAACTGTGTGTGTATCTGTGTGTATGTATCTATGGGGAGAGTGTGTGACGAGGGAGGGCTGACCTTAAGGCACAAGCAGAGAGACCAGGGCAGAGTGAGACAGATGAGGATCCACGATAAGACGGTCAACACCCCTCCGCAGCATCCTTCCTTCTCTGACTGCTTACGATCGGCTGCAACAACAACAACAACAACAACAATAATAACTACATCATCATCAGTTGAACAAGCATTTGATGACCCTAATTGTGGTGATGGCGAAGGGGATAGACATGATGATAACGATGATGGTGACGACGACGGCTATGATTATGGAGATGATTATGATAGTGATGGCGGTGACGACGACGACGACGACGACGATGTTATGATGATGATAGCATGGTGATGACGACGACTATGATTGTGGTGATGACGACGGCGACGGTGATGATGATGATGATGTGAAGGGACAGTACATCATTATCATCACTTTATGTTATACTAGCAGGTTTACCCGGCGTTGCCCGGGGTTATAAGTTTCAATCCCTGTAGCGAATAAGCAACAAATTTAGGTATATGTTTAAATCCGTGTAGCGAATAAGGAAGAAATTTAGGCGACCTGTGGGGGAGACTGCTTTGCAGTCTAGGCGTGGACTGACTGCTTCGCAGTCGCCCTCTGGCGACGACTGCTTCGCAGTCGGTGAGACTGCTTCGCAGTCTCCCGTGGACTGACTGCTTCGCAGTCGAGTGGCGACGACTGCTTCGCAGTCGGGGAGACTGCTTTGCAGTCTCCCATGGATTGACTGCTTCGCAGTCGAAGAGGGTGAAGCCGGCGTTGGCGGATTCAAGAAAACGCCAGAAATCTAGCCCTCACTGCCCTTAGTAAAGCAGAGTCTTTGAACATAAAATTTTGCTGTAAAACGATTAATATAGTTCGATTCGATCGTAATTAAATTTTGTGCGAAAGTAAACAGCGTCTTTATTTGCATTATTAATGACGTTGGGGAATATCCGCGCCATAAATAGAACCGCTTGTCGTTAAATGCGCATTATTAATGACGTTGGGGAATACCGGCGCCATAAATAGAAGCGCTTCGCGCTGGGTTGTCAGGGATGGTCGGTTGGGTAGAGTTTTGGGGGATTTTCACCATGTTAGCGGTGAAAGGGGGGTAAGCGAACCCCTCCACTGGGTGTCCGATGCCGAGACCGACACAGCAGTGAAGGTTTGGAGTGAAAAGGTGCAAAATTGTAGAAGTTAAGCCCGGTCAAACAGACAGACACACACACACACACACAGAAATCTCGCTTTATTATAATAGATAAAGAGACAAAGAGAGTAGCATAAGAAGCAAGCGAGATAGAAACAAAAGTAAAAGAAAAATGCAGAGGTAATGACGTAGATAATATAGAAAAAAGATAGATACAACCGGAAAGAGAGAGAGACAGAGAAAGACAGAGAGACAGAGACAAAAGAGAAGAGAGAGAGAGAGATAGGCAGAGACAGAGAGAGACAGAGAGAACAAATTAAGAAAGACCCGATTAAAAAACAGAGAACGCGAGGTATACATAAGGAAATGAAGCACATGAAACACGCAGGAATCTAACAACATAATTTCGGTTGTCCCGTCTGTCTGTCTGTCGGTCGGTCGTGCAACTTGGTCGTGTAACAGTCAATCCAAGGTCTTGCCTCATATCAACCAGCCAACGATTAGGGTCCTCCCTCAATTCCGGCTCACTGACCCTAGCCAGCCACTGACGCCAGCCGTTGCCTCCGTCCGTTCGTCCGTCCGTCCGTCCGTCCATCCCTCCTTCCCTTCCTCCTTCCCTCCCTGCCTACCTGCCTTCCTCCCTTCGTCCCTCCCTCCCTCCCACCGTCCCTCCATCCCTCCGTCCGTCCGTCCGTCCGTCCGTCCCTCCTTCCCTCCCTCCCTCGCTCCCTCCCTCGCTCCCTCCCTCGCTCCCTTCCTCCCTCCCTCCTTCCATCCCTTGAGAAACAAATCATCAATTACTGAGGGTTAAGAATGCACCTGAACACGGACAATAATTATTGCTGCCCAACGAAAAGCGTCGAACGTTTACCAAAAATGTTGTCATCAAACAATTATTGCAATGATAACAATTTAGCTTACTTATTTCTTACATTTTTACTCTCAAGTACATTAAAGTTTTTAAACTAAATTTACATACCGTGATTTTTCACGGATTACAGCTAGTATAGACTATAGACATACAAGGAGGCAGAGAGCAGGCAGCCAGGCAGACAGATATGGCAAAAACCCTGACAAACAATAATTTGTGTTAGACAGTAGAAAGAAATAACAAACGACGACAGAGAAGAATCCAAATGAATACCAAGAGACAACCAGAGAGAGAGAGAGAGAGAGAGAGAGAGAGAGAGAGAGAGAGAGAGAGAGAGAGAGAGAGAGAGAGAGAGAGAGAGAGAGAGAGAGAGAGAGAGAGAGAGAGAGAGAGACAGAGACAGAGACAGAGACAGAGACAGAGACAGAGACAGAGACAGAGACAGAGACAGAGAGACAGAGAGAAACAGAGAGACAGAGAGAGAGAGACAGACAGAGAGACAGAGACAGAGAGACACAGAGAGAGAGACAGAGAGAGACAGAGAGAGACAGAGACAGAGACAGAGGCCGAGACAGAGAGACAGAGAGACAGAGAGAGAGACAGAGAGAGAGAGACAGAGAGAGAGAGAGACAGAGAGAGAGAGAGAGAGAGAGAGAGAGAGAGAGAGAGAGAGAGAGAGAGAGAGAGAGAGAGAGAGAGAGAGAGAGAGAGAGAGAGAGAGAGAGAGAGAGAGAGAGAGAGAGAGAGAGAGAGAGAGAGAGAGATAGGCAGAGAGACACCGAGAATAATGAAGTTGAAATTGAAGAGAAACAGAACGTATAATGAAACAGAAAGAGAGAGTCGCATTTCACACAAATGACACAAGACAAGTGACAGATTGACAATGACGTCGGCAACAGATAGGCATACAGGCAGACAGACAGGCAAACTGACAAGCAGGCACAACCAAAGACAGATGAAGAGACAAACACACATACACATGATATCAGACATATAGGCAAACACATCGGCAGTCAGGGAGGCAGGCAGGCAAACAAACATATAGATGGACAGAGAGAGGCAAGCAGAAAGCAGAGACAAACAATCGACAGAAACACAGATAGGCATACATATAGACAGACAAGCAGGCAGCCAATCAGATGGACATACGTGGTCAGAAACCCTGACTGCATGCAAAGAAAGTGTATCTGTTGGGTGAAGAGCTCTGGACGGATGAATTACCACTTCTGCCTGGTTCGCACGGGAAGTCACTGCCACTTACTGGTCATCAAGATGCAATTTCTACAGGAAGCCTCTTATCTCGCAGTCGACAAGCTTCCGCCCCGGCACCTTGCGCATGCGCACTCACTGCTGCCTCACGCACCTGTTCGGTCTGTTTATCTTCGATTGACGTAACATGCAGTCACAGGTGGTTGAATGCACCACTGGTAAAAGACAGAGACTGCACTGCGGTTCAACTCAGAGTTATATATGTTGTCAGTTTCGCTATTCACAATGGGATAAGGTTATTAAAATGAAAATAAGCAACAACGTCAACAACAGCGCTGCACAAAGTACTGTACGGAAGGAATATGAATATAGGAATAATTGTGAGCCAGAGTATCCGTATAATGCTCACACACACTATTCAATTCTTAACTAAATGTGCAGTGTAAGGGTTGATCATACACCTCGTTACTTGTAGTTCAATCCCCATCAGGGGCGGATCCAGAAGGTTTATCAGGGGGGCCAAAAATAATACATACCTACATACATACTTACATACATACATACATACATACAAACAGCCATACGTACATACGTGCATACATACATACATACATACATACATATACACATACACACATAATTACATACACACATACTTACATTTATTGTATGTACGATTTTTCGTGGACCCAAAAAAGTAGGAAAAATTGTCCGTGAGCGCGAAAAAATTTTTGACCTCTTTTTGACCAGATCAGCTCAAAAGTGTCCTCCCCACCAGTCAAACAAGATCGCCGCATCTGCATACATACATACCCACTTACTGTACTTACATATATAATTACATTCATACATGCATAGGCCTTCTGTCGCACAAATTCCGACCTTTGTCGTTTCTCCCGACCACCGATTTCTACCAGGGTGCCGACTGTTGGTCGGGAGTGGCGAATAAGCATTAACTCTGCGCGCTAGAAAACGCCGTTCACGTCATTGCATAACGAACGTATAAATGGCAATTACAATTTCTCTACAATACATACATACATACATACGTATGCATACATACATACATACATACATACATACATAATTACATACCAATAAATCAAATTGTCCGGTTTTATTTTATCATTTTCTTTATAGTCATTTTATTTCTGTGTAAATATCAAATGGGGGGCCATGGCCGGATTGGCCCCCCTTGGATCCGCCCCTGATCCCCATCATGGCTAGTTTCTATGTAGGGATGTCAATAATAGCCTATTATTTAAGTTCACAACTGTAGCTTTGAAATATAATATTTAATATGTATAGTTAGTTCAAATGGTTATCAGGTTAGACTATCTATCTATGTCAAAACAATCAATAGTTCTAGCGAAGGAAAATTGTATGAATCTACCTAGACCAGCATTAATGAACTAAGTTATATCTGTATATATTATAATGCCTATCTAACCTCCCCTTTCGTAGTAGTCTTTCTGCATAGGAGAGGATTGTAACTTGCTGTATGACATCACTTCACCAAGTAGTTGTGTTGATTGCACCTCGTTCTCCCACGACGTTTGCGAGCTTGAATTCTTCACTCAGGAGTGAGGAATTCGTTCGACGACCAAACCAGCAACAGTGCTTCTCAGCAGTGATGGGCAATAGTTAACTAAAAAGTTGCTAACTTTTAGTTTAACTAAAAATTTTTAGTTAAGGAAGAAGTTTAACTAAAAAAATAGTTTAGTTAAAACCATAGTTTAACTAAAAAAATTTAGTTGCTAACTAAAAAGTTTAACTTAAAAAATCAGTAATATGCAACTATTTTTTCACAGTGAACATTGAACACTGTCAGCAAAAAAACATTTTAACACTGCATGGTTTCAGCATTAACAGCCTGCGTTTTCAAATTCATACACTACTTACAATACACATGTAACTGTATGCCAGAACAGCACACATTGCATAGTTTGAAGGTGAAATTGTCATTGACGCTTTGGATTATTACAGTTCACTTAACGTCTTTTATTGTAAAAATGTTTGTCGTAAAAAGTTGGAAAAAAGTTGGAAAAAGTTTAACTACTTTTTTTAGTTTAGTTAACTAATTTCCAAAATCAGTTGCCAACTTTAGTTAAACTAATTTTTTTAGTTGGAAAATAGTTTTAGTTTAACTAAAAAAATAGTTTAGTGCCCATCACTGCTTCTCAGCTTAATTGTTTAATCGTTCGATCAGAGTTCGACTATTCAAAATAAGTCCGCCTTTCCCTAGCGTACTTCGCACTCATAGAGTTAAACGCACGATCACTTCTGCGCTTCTGATATAAGCCAGCAATACCACAACGGTTTTCGTTTGATGATCAAATGCTTAGTTAAAGTCTATAAAATGGAACAGATATCGCTACTGCTCCTTTACTCGATTAACTGATCGTCTCATCGAACATTTACATATTTAGTCGATTGGATCAGGAGTGAGTCGCTCGAATCGCGAAGAAGGACATATACGTCTCTTCTAACGTCCAACACTCCACTGACTTCTTCTCTCGTAAAGCCTCACTGCGCAAGCGCGGCAGACGACTTTCAGAAGCACCGTTGCGATTCGGTCCAGCCAATTAAATCGTCACACCTCAGTTCCCATAGTCAAGAACAACAGTAATATCCCCGAAACCTATTCCAATATTTTATGACCTAAGATGCCGGTCACAGACGCTGGTCAATTAGGCTAATTAAATATGATGATTAATTCTACCATAACAACTAGCATCTAATAACACTTAATCTAGCATCAAATGTAATCAACAATAAATATATTCATACACAGATAAGATAGATTTGTGTGGGAAATGGATTATTACAGGCCGATTGGTTAGAGCGTTTGCTATGTAACGCGGAGAGTAGACCTACAATTTCGAGACTCTGCTGAGACCGTTACAGTGTAGGGACCTCGAGCAGACCTTCACTCACAATTGCTCCGCGCCATCAATTATTGCTTGGTCGTTAAATAATGGTGCTTAATTATTAATAAATGCGTAAGTAAGTAAGTAAGTAAGTAAGTACTACTACTACAACTACTACTACTACTACTACTACTACTACTACTACTACTACTACTACTACTACTACTACTACTACTACTACTACTACTACTACTACTACTACTAATACTACTACTACTACTACTACTACTACTACTACTACTACTACTGCTGCTGCTGCTACTACTACTACTACAACTACAACTACTAATGATAATAATAATAATAATAATAATAATAATAATAATAATAATAATAATAATAATAATATTCATACAATTCTACACTCTAAATAATGTTGAAGTCCCTGAGGGATCCTATTTACCTCGGGGGGAAAAATAATAATGATAAGAGGAATAAGAATAAGAACATCAACCTTAACATTAAAACATTAAGATCAACATCGATACCTAATGTTAAATCATCTCATACAACCAACACATATTATATTGCCGTTAAGATTTCCCGCATAGTTCAGAAAGCGTTCCCATCAATCAAACCGTTCTTTGGACATCGGTTGGCTTAATTTACGAGTCGTCTCAAGTCGAAGGCACATTTAGAACGACGGGCGCAATATCATTTGTCGTCCGTCTTCTACGCAGGCTCATTTATAACAAGATCATCTTGTCCGTGGCAGTAATTTCCAGCAAATCTGAGGCGTTCCTTTGACGCTGGAGCCGCGACGCTTATGTTAGAGCACAACCTTATGGATCTATGCATACACATCGCGGTGACGAGGGCTGCTCATTTGTCTGCGCTAAAAAGAAAACGGACCACGGTGGACGCCGCCATGACAGGCGACCGCTGGACTTGAAGAAATCGACCGATCATTGTCGACATCGCCGACATTTAGAAAAAACTCCGTTTTCAATCGTAGCCGCATTTGCACTTTGAACCGAAATATAATCGATTGGGTTATAAAGAATTATAAATGGTTTCGATTTTCTCCCGTACGCAGTCATGCGCGCGCTCTTCTTAAACAGCTGTTTACTATCGGATGAATGACCACAGAAATTTCTGCAGGAGAGTGAAGACAAGAACCAAATCAGTTGCACAAACTGATACAACCCTCCCAGGAATATTCGAAAGTGACTTCCAAAGGGGTGCACACAAGCTCATATTTAAAAACTTCACATGAGTTGAGATGTTGTGCCTCTAGTTAAATGAATAGTTAAGTTAGATGATTTCTTTATCTTTACTTTTGATATTTTTATTTTCGAACATCCAAGATGTAACATAGACCATCCCTTTCTCTGCTTAATTTACTACTGTAAATGACCCTATCTAGAGGGGTCTACGACCCCTTTGGGGGTCTCCAGTGTAACCCAGAATATACTAACCTATTATGTAATATTGTATTCCAGTTTTCTCTGGATGAATTAGACTGAATTGAATTGAATCTCCACTCTCCTATATTAAGCTGGACATATATGCGACGTTTTGTAGTTATCAGACAAGTATCTGGATTTAAACCACAATAACTGTGCCTATACACCAGACAGTGCGACAGTATACGAGCGTGCTGGAAACACAATACTGAAATGTCACCCATCATCGCACATACATATATATAGGCCTCTACACAAAAAGTATGCGATTGGATCCCTTTTTTCTGGACATCGTGTATAGTTTGGAAACGTTGCGCTTGCTTAGTTGAGGCCATCGTCACATAAACTCGGCTGGTCGGACAGCAAATGTACCGTAATAACAAACGGATTTTGTCGGTTGGTCAGCGGGTCGTATAGATGGCAGCAGTAGTTTACTCAGAGCGCAGATACACAGCGCCGCGTATAATACAGAGAGCGACCTATACGCGAGAACAACCTTTACATAAGCCACTAATTGTGGTCACTGATGTTTCCGTTTATTGTATGATACGACATCTGCCGATGGGATCGTCTGCTGGGCTTCGAAAATCGGACCCATAACCCTTCAATGTAAACTCGTGTATAGGACGAGTGGCCTGTATCCCTGGCGCCATCAAGCCAGGAATGGGCAAGGATAATTGCACTGTCTGGGTTTAAAGCTTGAATTATCACTCGGCAAGTTTGAGAGATGGCGTAGGATTTTAAACGAGGGTCATGAATAGGTTTTGAGGCTGAATTTATGGCTTGAGATTATGGTTAGATATTCGTTCAGGCTCTGGGCTATTTCTGGGTTGATTCTGATAAGATTGCCTATGTCGAATTAGAGTTGAGATTTGGATCAGGTTATCGTTTCTGGTGTCGCCTGATGTTGCCTTGCTACCAATCATATTATGCATCGGACCACCCCACCCCTCTCGGAACAATCTTCAACTGAATTTACTTTTTTCTTTGTGTGACTCAGCTCAACGTATATTCTGTTTTTTATCTGAAGTTACGTCTCGTCAGATTAGCAATTAATTAGGCATTAGTAATTAATTAGGCCGTAGTAATTAATTAGACATTAGAAATTAATTAGGCTTTGGTAATTAATTAGGCATTAGTAATTGCATAGTCATGCATGCTTTAAAAAGCCAATGCTTTGCAACTTGAAGCGCTTCTAACAGGCCCCTCATAGATGTCTTGATATGTACAAGCAATTGCTCTTACCCCACAGGGTGCGGATTGGCCATTCTTGAGGATAACCCTTTCACTGGTCAACGTTGTGGCATAAGGACACAAGCAGAAGGAAGAGGACGAAGAAGCAGAGAAGGAGGAGGAATGGGATGAGGAATAGGAAAAGGAATAGGAGGAGGAAAAGGAGGAATGGGAGAACGAATGGGAGGAGGAATAGGAGGAGGAATAGGAGCAGAAGGAGGAAAGAAACGGATGATCAGCAGGAGAAGGAAGTTAGGACGACCGTCATCAGAAGAGAAAGAGGATGACGATAGGAGGAGGAGGAGCAGGAGGAGGAGGAGGAGGAGGAAGGGCGGTGGGAAGACGAGGCATAGGCTCACGGTTGACGGGAATGAATTATGGGAAGACTAAAATTGTCATTGGGGACAAGATGCCATCTTCCGGTGGCTATGATGCAATATCTCGTTCGTATGCCGAAGACTGGATGTAGCCTCTCTGTCTTGTTTTTTCTATCTCCGGTTTTATGGCCATAAAAAAGGAGAAGAAGAAGTATAATTAGTAGAAGCAGCAGCAGTAGTAGTAGTAGTAGCAGCAGTAGTGACAATGATAGTAGTAGTCAGAGATGTAGTACTTGGTACTGTCAAGTAATGAGTTGTACTCGAGTACAATTTTTAAGTATTTGTACTCGTACTCGTACTTGAGACCTAAGTACTTGGAAACAAATTACAGGGTGTACAGGCACTCAGATAGTTTGTGGTAGAAAAGGTGCACAAACGTCTCAATCTGGAACGATAATAACAGCTACGGCGACAGCAACCGAAGCTGCAACGTCGCTTAGTTTTGCACCAAAAAGTCTAAGCTATTTGGCCACTTAAGTACAGGATCTTCGATCGAATTTGAGTGACAAGGTGCTCACTTCGCTTATATTTTTAAAAAGCAATTCCAAATTAGTGCATGTGATAATGCACCATTGCTTTATTAAAGAAAGAAATACCTCGTTGTTCTTGCAGTACCCATGCGTACTCGTATCATAACCTAAGGACTTGTACTCGTGCTTGTACTTGAGACATAAGTACTTGAAACATCTCTGGAAATAATCTCAAGCGGGCTCTCGCACACGTGTAGAGCTCAACCGATGCAGTCCGTGTTGCACTGAGGATGAGTAACGCGAGGAAGCCCGCTGCACACCATTACTCTCATGGACTGATACCTCTTTCAAAGGGCAGGAGACGAAGCGTTCGTATATGTTTGTAGGCCCTATATAATTATGTATCAGACCACTTGTATAGCGCCCTTTGAGTAACTCACAAAGGCGCTCAGGCTCGGTTACCTAGGCATTACCGAACAACTGTGTCCTAAGTCGGGCAGGAAACGTTTCCTGAAATGTTTAAGTTGACATCCCTCAGACGATTGGTCTATGCAAAACAGGCATTTGTCAGTCGCCGGATGTTGGTCGTAGAATCTTCATCAGCTTGACGGTTAACGATACTACAAATATTCTGCCTCACCACCGAATCATCCGAGATTTCCTGTGAGGGGAACCAACCGACCTGTTTCAGGGTTGCCCGTCTTCGGGATTCGGTGATATGCGACCGATTACCATCCAAATACACATGAAATCCAAAACATACTTTAAAAGAATTCTTAAACGCAGACTTGAACATAGTAGAAGTCTGAAAGTACGAGAACTACCTAGAACCAGTGCTGGGTATAATACTCTGTAAATGTATTTCAAATAATGAATACAAATACACTTTTCAAAAGTATTTGAAATACAAATACAAAATACATTTTTCAAAATGTATTTGAAATACAAAATACAAATACATTGTTGTATTTCGCATTTGAAATACAAAATTGATGCACCTTAGTCTGGATACGTAGTCAGAAATGTCTCATTAATAATCTTCATGCTGCAAAAACACAAATGTCTAGTTGGCAAAGTTTTCAAAGGAAAAAGTCCTTGTTATGCTTTAACAGCAACGGCTTATCAAAAGTTGTATCAAAAAGTGGACTGCGTTGTGGAATAAATATCCGTCTACCACAACTGAATAAATGTCAAACGGGGGTAAACGATGGAATGGCCGTGTTGTAGGCCTACCTAAATGAAATGTTTCTGACTACTGGAAAGGATGTAAGTGATTCGAGGTTCGCGATGGGTCTTCAAGATACTGCATAACTTGCAGATTTGCCTGGCTACCAGATGAATCAGCTGGATGGACGTCGTAGTTGTAAAAGTTGTCATGATCTGCATCGTTCTCAGTGGCACCATAAGATTGTGTTTGGTAGGCGAATACTTCAGAAGTGTCAAGGAGGACGTTTCGGAATCTGTCTTTCTGGGAATTTGGCACCCAACGTAGTGTGAAGAATGGATGGGTTACAGCAGCCAAGATATATTGATCATCACTGATAACTATACAAAGTTCACCAAAGATCGTAAGTTAGAAGACCACTGAGTTATTATTACCGAGAAAATTTATGTTGCGTGAAATTTATGAGATTAAGACTTAGTAAAGTAGGTAATAGGCCTAAATAGTATTTCTAACGAAGTATTTGATATTTCAAATACAAAATACTCTGAAAAGTATTTGAAATACAAATACAAAATAGGCCCTACATCATTTTAAATGTATTTGAAATACAAATACATAAATACTTAAATGTATTTCAAATACTATTTCAAATGCTTTTTATTTCAAATACTCTCCAGCACTGCCTAAAAGAGTCTGCAAAATACTTGATAAATATATCCAAACAGAGCAGATGCATAAACAAAGGTCTTTACGTGGCATAAGAGGACATGAGTTTGGTCATGAAAATGGAAATAACAGTGGGCATACTACATGTAGGCCCTATATTTGATATGAACATGTATTTTTGTCTCTGAGATATCACGAATCTTTGGATCGTTGATTGTAAAGGACGGGGAACGACTGGATATAGATTGGACATGAAATTTAGCATGAGATTTGGCAAGAGATAGGGCATGAAGTTAGACATGAAACTGAACAAGAGATGGAGAATTAGATCGGGTGTAACATTTGAGAAGCGATCAGACGTGAGATTGAGCATAATATGCAGCTAAAGATTGGAGTTAAAATGGGAATGAGATTGAGTACGAGTAATAAAGTACTCTGTGCATGTAAACTCGTATGTACATTCCATTTCTGCTAGTGTTGCTTGGTGTGCAACACAAGACATCAGGAGACAACACGATACAACAGCACAACGCTAGTCGAATTTAACGATAATTCTTTTGCGCTCTGCCTCATGTATGTGGTCGACGACTATTAATATGATCGGTTTCCACTGACGCAATGAAATTTAAACCCTGAACACTGTGGAGAAAACCAACACTAATTACTCGGCCATTACCACTCAACACGACCACTTTTACACTGGGCTACATGCGGCTTTGAAAGCATGTCAATGTCTCCACGATCGAGTTACCACTTTGGTACTCGGGCTCCTGAAGGTCAACACTCGCCGGTCGACTAAAGATACCTGAAGGTCGTAACTGTTTCGTGATTTAGAGAGTAAGGTGATCAAATCAGTATTAATTAAGTATTCAATGTAAAGTAGGCCTATTGCACTGTGAATCAATGTGATGCGTTACACTGCAATGCATTTTATGTTAATGTATAATTTATGAAAGTATACTATAGATCGTGTTAGATAAGGTCACCTCAGTATGTTCAGGTCATGTCATGTCGCTCCACATCACGTCACGTCATGTCATGCCATGTCATGTCACGTCATGTCACGTCATGTCACGTCATGTCACGTCATGTCACGTCATGTCACGTCATGTCACGTCATGTCATGTCATGTCACGTCACGTCACGTTATGTCACGTTACAATGCGGTTCGCTATGGCACGTTAAAAGCATCTACAAATCTGACTCATTGTATTCGCGCATCAATTTATATAACGCTTTAGTCTAATGGTGTTTGACGGAGCTAATGAACTCCAAGATGTCGCTTTGGAACCGGAAATTCACTCTCGCGCCCTGAATCCAAAATAGGAATCGAACGGTGAAATTGGTGCATTCCTCTGCCCTATATA
This sequence comes from Allolobophora icterica, assembly GCA_963556255.1. Classification (NCBI taxonomy): domain Eukaryota; kingdom Metazoa; phylum Annelida; class Clitellata; order Crassiclitellata; family Lumbricidae; genus Allolobophora; species Allolobophora icterica. Next base: position 18,180,876 of record OY744605.1, on the reverse strand, counting down.
TATTATGTATAATATTATATAAGGTATATATATATATATAAAGTCTATATATATAGACCTATATGCATTATGTATGTCGCCTCCTCGCCGAAGATTTACCGATATATATATATATAATATATATATATAAAGTGTATATAATTATATATCGGTATATATACAGGATATATACGTTCCCTTTGTATTGTACTTAAACGAACTCTACCACTGCTCGTACTCTGGCAGTGCCAGTCCCAAGCCAGTCCCAAGCCTGGCGACGCTAATGATCTTTGTTATCACACATGATAAAAACTATATCTCGCGCATTCTCAATAAAGAATCTGAGTACACTCCACAATAACCCATAACCTTTCTATCTTTATTTTTATTATTTCCATTATCTGTCGGTCTATTCGGGTCCAATTCTGCAGTCAGTATGAAGGGCAAAAAACGAAGTAGTTGGCCAAGTCGCATAGAAGAGTCTAAACACGCCATGTTAGCTACATTGGTTACAGCGCACGTCCCACGCGTCTCTGCATACCGTTGGTGGCTTATAATTCAGCGATCTGAATCTCGGGCTATCACGATCCATATAAACGGGAACATTAAATAGTGTGACACCCATTCAAACGGGCAGCGGTGGTGAAGGATCTCACCCGATCAATTCATTAAAAGTGAGCACTGAGCAGGATTGAGGCCATACCGTCGCTATAGAAGAACGTGTGGATTTGAAATACGTAATTCGTATACGAGTTTGTTCAGCTAAGTAGGATTAAATCTCTGCGTTGATGTATTGGTCTAGATAATTGTTGTGTGTATGTATGTAATGCATACATGTATAGTTGTATACGCTTGCGTGCATGCGTGCCTACGTGTTTGTGTGTATATGTATTGTATGTATGTCTGGCTACCAGACGAATTCAGTGCTAGACTCGCATGATTTAAATGTTTGTTCATATCAACTAAACAGTAAAAAGTATTTTTTAAAGTATTTTATATTACAAATACAAAATACTCAGAAGAGTATTTGAAATAATAATGAAAAATGCATGCGTTTGAATGTATTTCAAATACAAATACACAAATATTTCAATGCATTTCAAATAGTATTTCATATATTCCCCACACTGATGTATGTATGTATGTATGTATGTATGTATGTATGTATGTATGTATGTATGTATGTATGTATGTATGTATGTATGTATGTATGTATGTATGTATGTATGTATGTATGCGTGCATGTATACGTATGTATGTATGTATTTATGTACGTATTTATGTATGCATTTATTTATGTATGAATATAATTATGTATTCTTTATGTACAAAATTGTACATGTATCAAAACTTTTAATATGGCGCCACAAAGCCACGCACAGATTTATATCTGACCGACATAAACAAGATAGTTTTGAGGTATACGCAGAAGATATGAATTAACTGCTCCTATAATTATTATGCTTCGTAATCAGGCATTCGATGTTAATGAGTGACAGGCAATCACAGTTAATTCTGCTAATCGCATTCGTAGCAATGATTGAAAATGTCGTCCACCAAGCATAGCCTGTCACTCGTTATCTTCGCTCAATCGGTCTCCTTATGTAGCGCTGTTTTCGCTGACAGCGCGTTAGCACCACTGTTTAATTACGCCGCCCGCCGGTCCTTCCACCGATGGACCGGAGATATACATCGTCCAAGTAGATCCCATTTATGATTGGCTAGTTGCTATTGGCCAGCGGTGGTGGTGGTGTTCACTGCGCATGTCCATAAATCGCGCCCTCCTGCGGATAATAGATTTCGAACGCGGAAAATAGAAAAACGTCGACCGGCGCCATGAGCGATGGTCCCGGGTGAGGACCTTATCTAAGGAGTAGATGGACCTCGTCCTCCCTCAAGGCACGGCCACCGACGACCCACCGTGTCGGTTCCAAGCGCACGGCGCCGTTAGTAGCCGCCGGCCAGAGGTGGTCAGACGACCGATGTCACCGTCGTCGTCGTCGGAGGGAGAGAGAGGAAGGAACAGGGTCAGATCGCTTTCCGTGTTGTTGGCCGTCGGACCAAGGAACGACCGACGGACCGATTGCTAGGCAACAGCTCGACCAAGTAATTAGCCTAAGGCGGTAGCTATAGCAACAGGAAGCTGCTCAAAATACTTGTGAAGATTGCGACGTTATGCAATGTAATGGTTTATGTTATGGTTAATTGTTTATGTTATGTTTATGGTTAATGATTTATGTTATGTTTATAGTTCATGGTTTATGTTATGCTTTGTGGTTGATGTTATGTCTATGGTTAATGGTTAATGCCTATGGTTAATGGTCTATGTTATGTCTATGGTTAATGGTTTATGTTGTGTTTATGGTTAATAGTTTATGTTGTGTTTATGGTTATGGTCTATGTTAAATTTATGGTATATGGCATTTATGTTATGTTATAGTGTGCTATTTTATGGTTATGTTGCGTTTATATTAGGCTATGTTATGTTACTTCATGTCATACAGAGAATCCAAAACAGAACCGTTTGCAGTGAAGCACGGCCTTTGTAGCGTTTAGGCGTCTACAGTGAGCGGCCGATTGACCTGACCAAGGAAAGAGGCCATAGTATAGCAATAGCAGAAAGACTTTCGATTGCGTTTCGGACGTGTAAGCACTCGTCCTATATTCGCGATTCAGGGAAAAAGAGCGCGAATACGGGAAGAGTAATCATACACTAGGCTCAAACCCCAGAAAATTGATCGAGGATCAATAGTCGCTTCGGTAGTTCTAGGGCGTCACGTTCAACAGCTGTTCCATCGATCACGACTTAGGAGTTCATGAGTCTATCATAGCCAAGACCTACCCCACTCCTCCAGTATTCCAGCATATGGAAAAATCCACCTCTCCGACGCGTTAAAGCTGCCCAATGCACCCCAGATGGAGGGAGGCCTTACAGTCACAGATGACGCTACAGCAGCCACTCGCAGCTGATAAAAACAAGCACGACATACGAGATTTACGTTAATGGTCAAGAAGGAGGATCCCAAGATATGTATTAAGGTTCAGACGATTGGACGACATCCAAGTCCCAAGCGCCACCATATGTCTCGCTGTGGCTACTGCAGTAAGAACATCAGATGCAGGGCAATGCAGATAACAAATAAAGCTGACTCAATCAACAACACAAGAGGCCAAAACACTTTGTAATTTAAGCAGTGCACAAGATGTGCAGCAGTGGAACAAAAACGGAGCTATGGCAACCCTTTAGATGTGGGTGTTCTTTAACCAGGGATGTCGCATTCACTTTGAAAACGTTTCCTTTCGCAGTGGCTGGGCTGGAAGCGTCTCGTAGTCGATATTTAGAGAGGCGCTACACAAGTCCTCTCAATTAACGAATGAATGAACATTGTAAATCTCGCACGACAAAATATGTAGGAAGGTATAGGTGCATAAGTAAGGAGGCATAGCGGTGTGCATATATACATGTATGCAATGCATGCGTGTATATGTGCATGTATGCGTGCATGTATGTATGCGAGCATGCATGCGTGATTGTATGTATGTATGTATGCATGTATGTTTGTGCGTGTGAATTGAAAGCGCTGTCCACTGTCCAAATATACTGACCTCTGCCGGCCATGTAGACGTACTGCGTTCGCGTCGGAAGAATTCTCAGCGGTGGAGGCTGGAGGTCGAACAAGTCCTGGAAGTATGACGTCGTTTCCTCGAGATCTGATCAATAACACAACACTCATCTAATCAACGACAGATGACAACACGTACGACACTAATTCATGAGCTGAGACAGCAAATGCTGCTGACAGTTTTTTTATATTATTTTTTTATGAGTTTCGTTTAATTGATGTTCATGATGATGTGATGTTGATAACGTTGATAACGACGACGATATTGTTGCTATTGTTGTTGATGATGATGATGCTGTTGTTGTCGCTGCTGCTGTTACTGCTGCTGATGATGATGATGATGATCAGAGTAGAGGTGGCAGCGGCAGTGACCATAATGATGATAATGATTATGACGACGATGATGGTGATAATTATGATGATAATAATGATTATGATGCTGCTGTTGTTGATAATAATGCTGATGCTGATGATAAAGGATGGTATTGCGGTGACGGAGGCAGCGAAAATGATAATGATGATGATGGTGATTACGACGACAATATAAAATGATAAATGATTAATGATAACAGCCACAAATTAAAGGATGGAGATGGTGATGGTGATAATGGTGATGGCGAAGTTGATGATAGCGCTTGGACCTAATGCACATAGATCTCTGGACAATAGGTCCTAAGCCTGTACACCAACTGCGTGACCAGGCGATGATAAACCACCGCTGACGAGTCTGATCGCACAGGGTCCATCATCCCCCGGGCGATGAAAGCCTCTCGTCACGGTTCGATAACCGAACTCAGTCCTCATTCACTGCTTCAATGGACCTCGAACGCCAACTCATTCCATCCTAAATGGCTGTCGCCCCCTCTCCCACCAAGACCCCTTTCCTCCCTTCTGGCTGTCGTCCATCTAATGATCGATTTACGATTCGCTGTTGGCCCGCGATCTGCAACGCTCCGATAGAAAAGTCGATCCCAGATTGTCAGTTTTTATACATTAACCCTCACCTTGACCAACACCCCGCCCCACTGAAACCCCCCTCGCTAGATGCCCGATCCTCTTTCCTACCAATATCCCAACGTCATCTACGAAGGACATGGTGAGGCAATTATGGTAGCTGGAAATAGGTCTATCTGGTTGGCCTCGCATTTGAACTGAACATCATCAGCCTGTTCGAGGCAGTCTTGTTGTCCTCGAGACCAAGGTCTTGGTCTCGAGTGCACTCGAGTTCGTTTTTAAAAGTCTTGGTCTTGGTCTTGGTCTTGAGACCAAAGGTCTTGGTCTTGAGGTTCAAGGTCTTGGTCTTGGTCTTGAGGTTCAAAGTCTTGGTCTTGGTTTTGCAAGACCAAGACCAAGACTTTTGTCAATAATAACAGTCATTAATTTTAACAAACGGCAAGAATTTTACAAATTTATCCAATAATAACTCATACAGTTATTGCTTTAGTATTTAAACGATGTGAATGAGGATTCACTGTTGTTTTGGACAATTATTCTGGCTTCCGGTTATTTAACATGGAATGATTTCAAAACAGACTCATGATTAATTTGTACATTTACATCCGGTTCTTGAAAAGCTGCTTTGTGTGCTAGCGATTTCAGCACTTGTAGACCGTGTTTTTTCACATGGCAGAATTTTTATGAGGCCCCACATGTCACGTCTTGGTCAGAAAATTCTGAGCAAATTGGTTTTTATAAAATTCAAAAGGCATTTGGAATAACATTTCGCATGAAGGACTTTTGTAAATACGAATTCGGAATTCTCTGCAGTCTCCATTTAGAGTTGTTTTACTTGGATAAAAGAAAAAAACTCTTGTTTTCATTAAAATAACGAGTAGTCCGACTGGACAATTTTTAGTAAGGAATAGAAGTCTGGATGTGACTGTGATTTTTTGGGTCTTGGTCTCGGTCTTGGTCTTGACGTTCAAGGTCTTGGTCTTGGTCTTGGTCTTGAGGTTCAAGGTCTTGGTCTTGGTCTTGAGGTTCAAGGTCTTGGTCTTGGTCTTGAGGTTTAAGGTCTTGACAGCAAGACTGGTTCGAGGTCTAGGTTACTGAAACTAAGGACTGCGAATACATCCACAATTTTAAGTGTCAAATGTAAACTTCGATTTGAACAAATAATAAACGTGTTAGTGATAATATTTAAAACTAGCGAATCCTGGGAAAGACTCAGATTGTAAAGTATACGGTGAGCTACCATCAACGCCAGCCAGTCATTATAAGTTTCCTTAAACATAAGATTTTAAGTGTTGATACAATTAATCTGACTACCTACTGCAGCGCTGAATCCTGTCGAGGGCATGGAATTAATTAAGTCCAATTTACTTCGTACGGCTGTTTAAAAAATCTGCTATATATGACGTGATAGCCGGTTGCGGAACATGGTAGCCGATTTGTTAGAGCGCTCGCCTTATAACATGGAGAGAAGGTCTACGGCTTCAAGACTCCCCGAAAAGGTTACTTAGTGAGAGACTTTAAGCAAATCCTCCGCTCGTATTTGCTGAGCGTCGACGATTGATGCTTGGACATTGACTCATAATAAAATGCCTAATAATAATAAAATGAATAATAATAATAATAATAATAATAATAATAATAATAATAATAATAATAATAATAATAACGAGCCCCAGTAGCACAGTAATTCTTCGGAATTGCTTCTAGGCGCCTGAGGGATTATCCTACCTCGGGCAAAAAAAAAAAAAAAAAAAAAAAATAATAATAATAATAATAATAATAATAATAATTTATTCCTGGTTATTTAGGCCGATGCCTTGGATTCTGTTTTTAATGTTTCTTTCCTCGTATCACGCAACTGAGTAAGATTCATACATCTAATGCGAAAAGGATGCATAACGGTTGCGTTTTTTCAGACGCACTGTGTATACGACAGAATGTTGATTTAGAAAGTAAGAGGTCCTGTGTCGTTTCGGCCGAAAATCGATGCTTTTATTGGGACCATGGGACCTGAAATGCGAAAACCAGCAACTTCAGAGAATGAGAATGACTTCCGATGGCCCGAGGTGCGTGCGCACAGGCGACCACCCATATTAGAGTCCGTAATGTCTGATTACGACAGACATTGGTGTCGCTATAGAAAACCGTCACAGTCCATAGTCTGCTTTGGTTAACCAGTCACTTTTGGGAGTATACATGCTCATCGTCAAAGTGTGAAAGGACTGTCGTTATAACCTACTAGTCTGATTACTTTAGGAATCATATTTTACAGCCTTGAATAGGATCACATACATGTAGTGTTCGGCTGAAGGTCGTCATATACATGACCTCGTCTGTTTAGAGTGCAAAGGTGCTATCTCCATTTTGGTCATTTTTCAGGAGAGCAAATCTAAACTTTTGATAGGTGCTACAAATCCAATAGTTTTTATGTGATTGTGATTTATAGTCATTTGGATAATAAATTATTTCCCTAGTTGGAATGTTGTAATTATTTTAAATTTTGTGACGCCTCGCCTTAAAAAATGCAAAATAACAGCAAGTGACCAACGACCACTTATGCTTGTAACAGACGATAGCACCTTTGCACATTTCAAAATATTTTCTTATCTGGAGATAGCTATAATTTTACAACAACTTAAATTTGCGATTAAAAATTACTTTTTACAGAAAAAATATTATAAAATAATAAATAATGATTTGTGTAAACTGCATTGATTTATTTGAACAATTTAATAGAAAATTTAGAAGCTGAAAAAGTTATTATTGGTACACACTCGAAGTCCGAAACTAACGGTAAAAAATTATGTTGACCCTTCATAATATTTTCAGCTGCATACAATTATAGGGTTAAGGAATCAATATTTGCAAAATCTTAATTTATATATTCTGTGACCATAATTGATTCACTTATATCAGTTTCATGAAATTTGGATTTTACTTCAATATTTTCTCTTGACTCATGAGATTCACCGACATCAAAGTTTAGGCCTACATCGGATTTCTATCGACACGCGAGATTCGTCGACATCAAGTTACCATGATTAAATGCAATAATATTTTCAGAATAATAAGTCTAACTAATGCAAAATGTTACGAACATGATTGTTAGAAACTTGCAATTTTGATTTAAAATACTTTTGGATTAGTCTTCAGCACGACGCCGTATGTATACTAAATTAAACCATGGAACCTATTTTTTGGTAAACACATAGTGCAGTAGGCCCTAGCTCTATTGGAGATAGAACCTTTGCACATTTCAAAACTAGGTTGTTGGAGATAGCCCCAATATTAAAATAGTTGCTGCGTTTTTATTTACACTTTGAACGATACCAACTTTTCACAGTTCAAACAATACATTGGTAGCAATAGAATAAAACAATAAAAATTTTTTTGAAAATTTGGAGATAGCACCTTTGCACTGTAAGCAGATATCTACTATGGTATTGGTAGGGCTATATCAATGCTGCTATCCATGGAATGGAACCGACTATCACTATTTCCCTGCCCGCATGCCCTCATAGAGCCCATACAGGACCCATATTTCCATAATGCCTAAGGAAATGCTGGCAGTATTCTCCTATGCTCGAACTCCGCTTCTTTCACCAAGAAACTCCTCAACCTCGCTTTTTCTCAGTGGCTTTCAAACATCTGGATATCGAACTCTCTTCGCCTGGGGAATAATTAACCGCGCCTCAGGCGTTAAAATAACTTCGTAAAAACACTGCACCTAATAATAATAATAATAATAATAATAATAATAATAATAATAATAATAATAATAATAATAATAATAATAATAATAATAATAATAGTAGTAGTAGTAGTAGTAGTAGTAGTAGTAGTAGTAGTAGTAGTAGTAGTAGTAGTAGTAGTAGTAGTAGTAGTAGTAGTAGTTGCAGTAATAATAATAACAATAATAATAATAATAAAATAATAATAATAATAATAATAATTATAATAATAATAATAATAGTAATAATAATAATAATAATAATGACGAAGATGATGATGATGATGATGATGATGATGATGATGATGATGATGATGATGATGATGATGATGATGATGATGATGATGATGATGATGATGATGATAATGATAATAATCACTAATAATAAAAACAATAATTTTAATTATTATAATAATAATAATCACTAATGACAATAATATTCACAAATAATAAAAATAGTAACAATAACAATAATAATAAATGATAATAAGCATCCAATAATAAGCAACTATCCAGCGCTTCAACGCAATCGCTTTTCACGGCAGTTTTGGCACTCAGCACGACATCAGCAAAGACTAGCCATCCCAGAAAATGCTGTCCCTAATTTTTGATATCCTGAGGAATTAAATAATAATAATAATAATAATAATAATAATAATAATAATAATAATAATAATAATAATAATAATAATAATAATAAATGTCCCACAATTTATACTGGAAAGTTCAGGCCTCAGTAATTCTGCATATAAACGTTTGTAGTTGTCTACATATGCAAACATATTATCTGCTACTGCGCGATATCTGTGCTCATCCAAATATCATTAGCCCTATAACATCGCAGCAACGACTGTCACTCTTCCTATCAGCTTGCCTGCCTGCATGAATGTCTGCCTACCTACACGTACCTATCTGCCTACTGCCTTCCTGTCTGCCCACATGCCTGCCTGAATTGCAACAACGTCTGCCCTTCTCTTCCTCTTTGCTTTGTGTGCCTGCATGACCTTCTGCCGCCTATATATATATAGGTCTAAGTGGATAAGTACTCTGCGTATACAAGCACTGCCGCATCACCAATGATGGAACATCCTGGGTTCAAAGCTCGATCGTCCAAGTAGCTCAGAACGTGCTTTACACGCCACATAAATTTAATGTCTTAGCTCCTAAGATAACTTAAAATTAAAAAATGCACTATTCATTCAACTCACACCACGTTTAACTGTCAACCGTCGATGAGAAAATACTTCGTTGGTTGTGTGCAGGAGCCCGCCACTGATGACTTTTCCTTAGGCAATTGTGCGTGAAGTACTTCCTCAAAATTCCTACACAGTATATCCGTCTCAGAAGAAGAGACATCCAATGAGAAATGCGTTATAACCATGCGTTAGAAGTAATTTTAATTTGTAACTTAAGCTTATACATGCATTGCATACATACACACATACACGCATACACACACATACATATATACATAAATACAAGACAACAACAGTCCAACAACAGACTTCAATACGAGTACGTATGCATCTTTTACCAACTGTTGATAAATAATTCTTTAGCTAAAAACAAGAACAGCGATACGTCTATATCAGCAGTCATCCAAAAACCTTCAACAACAACTGAGAGACTCGAGATTAATGGTCTTTCAAGGTATACGCATCGATCATCGAACCCAAGACCCAAGGTACAGACAGACTGGCGCTTACCTCTGAAGTCGCCGTTTATTAAAGAAACATATGTAGAAGGCAGGAAGGAAGATGTTCCGAGGATTTCTTAAATTAATTATTCATGAACTCTAAATTAATTATTCATGAGCTGTGCTCGATTATTCATCACAGACCTAATCTTCCAGACAAAGAAGTAAGTATATGATGGTCAGACAGAAACTTTGTGACTGCAATGCTCATGAACGCCAGTGTCCGATTATAATAGGAGTTTGTGGTATATACGTACATTTATGTATGTATATATGTATGTATAAAATGCATGCCCTATGTATTTGTATAAATATATTTATGTATGTATGCATTTACATATCTATATATAACATGTAAGTGTGTATGCATATGTATGTGTACATGTATGTATGCATGAATGTATGTATGTGTGTATCTATGATGTATGCATACATGTACGTTTTTATGTATATGTATGTATGTAAGTATGTGTATGTGTTTTTATATGTGCATGTGCGTATGTATGAGTGTATTTATGCATGCATGCGTGTATGTATGAGTGTATTTATGTACGTATGTGCATATATATGTATGCATAAATGTATGTATTATATATGTATACACTGCGTATCCACGCATGTGCGTGTCAGGATATTTAATATCACGCCCTTAACTGCACATGCATTAAGACGCGCAGATGCACATATTATCTATAGACTGGTTGGTTTAATGTGGCCTTTAACCATGGCATTTTGACAAAAGTGGCTGGAGATAGACCACAATCTCTCCCATAATTAGACAGATTATGACCATTCTTGCCCCATGTTTGCCTTCTTGTTCCATTATTGTAGCAAATGCTTCGTGAGAGAGAGAGAGAGAGAGAGAGAGAGAGAGAGAGAGAGAGAGAGACAGACAGACAGACAGACAGACAGACAGACAGACAGACAGACAGACAGACAGACAGACAGACAGACAGACAGACAGACAGACAGACAGACAGACAGATAGACAGACAGACAGAAGTAGTTAAGTATTGTTTGGGTCTGGGCCACATCGCCAATACCCTAGGTTTGGTTCTGGGCCACATCGCCAATACCCTAGGTTTGGTCCTGGGCCATATCGTCAAAACCTATGTCTGCTTTTAGGCCATATCGCCAAAACCTATGTCTGTTTTTAGGCCATATCGCCAAAACATATGTCTGTTTTTAGGCCATATCGCCAATACCCTATGTCTGTTTTTAGGCCATATCAACAAAACCCTAGGTCTGTTTTTAGGCCATATCGCCAATACCATAGGTCTGTTTTTAGGCCATTTTAATTCTTGTAATTATATATAATATAGTTTAATTATATTTAATATATTTTAAGTATATTTAAAGTCTAATTTGTACTCTTACACAACTTATTTATCTTATTGAAGCAGCATATTTCAGATGTTGAATAAACTTATTTTGGGTCATATTAATTCTTTTAATTATATTTAATATATTTTAATTACATTTTGTACTCTTGTACGACTCATTTTAATTATGTTATTGAAACTATTTAATACATTTTAATTATATTTGAAACCTAATTTGTACTCTTACACCATTTAATTATGGTATTTAAAAATTTCACATGTTGAATAAACTTATTTCTCACACCAATTTTAAGTAGAGCCTAGATTTAAATTATTTTGAACTTCAACAATTTGTATAGCGCCCTATATTTCTTGCCACAATTCTAAATATTTTAGAGATTTTAGAATGCTCAATAGCCGAGTGGTTAGCGTGTTGGACTATCAACCCAGAGGTCGGCGGTTCAAATCTCACCAAGGCAGAAAATTTGAATCCAAACTTCTTTTCAACTCCAGTCAACTGACATATGTCGAATATGATTTTGAGATAGACCATCCCTCATATGCCGAGGCTAAGAAAATGAAGTCGCTATCACTTCATGGACTGCTCTGACAACCGAAATGCTGACGTGTGCACTAAAATTTTAAATGCAGATTACAAAAAGACGTATGCTATAAACCTAAGATGTGCATGTGCAAATTGAATGAGCATCAAACTTTTGGTTTTCTATATTGCAAAGACATGCTGGGTGGACGTGGGACGAAATTTCTACAGTAAAATTATAATTTAGGTTGCTAAAATGGAAGATATAATGATTTGCATGGTAAAATGTCAGATGGCTTTGGACGCTCTGATGCTAAAACTACAACTTTCACACGCCAAAACATTGACTTGTATGATTAAGTTACAACAATTATTGTGAAACACCGATTCTTTTGAAGTTTTCTCTATCAACCTTCTGAAGTGTATATTCATAAGATGTTTGAAATACTGAACTATGCAGTAGAATTACAAATCTTATGGTGAAACATTGCATAGTTTGAACTCTTGTACACTTATTTCTAAATTTTTCGATTCCTAAGTATTACAAATCTTATGGTGAAACATTGTATAGTTTGAAACCTTGTACACTAATTTATAAATTTTTCGATTCCTAAGTTGTACGAAATACTGACATGCATTGTAAAATTTCAACAAGTAAGTTGAAAAATAAGCCAGCGCGGAAGACTTGTACACTAATTTGATTTGCATGGGACGATGAATTGCATGATTCAACTGCAACGCTTAGGATGAAACGTCGCACAATTTTACATCTGACACACTAAATTCCGAATTCTCGACTCTGAACATGTATGAAATACCAACCTGTGCAGTAAAAATTTAAACATTTAGATTACTGAGACGTGCACCATGAAGATTTGAACGATAAACTTAAAACATTTACAGTTTCAAAGACATAATGAATGAGAGTTTTAGTAGGACGCATACGAATTTTAGTTTGTAAGACTGTTGAGAGAGATAGAGAGAGCGAGGAAGAGCGAGAGAGAGAGAGAGAGAAGAGGTTTTAGAAGAGGGAGAGAGAGAGAGAAGAGGTTTTAGAAGAGGGAGAGAGAGAGAAGAGGTTTTAGAAGAGGGAGAGAGAGAGAGCGAGAGAGCGAGAGAGAGAGAGAGAGAGAGAGAGAGAGAGAGAGAGAGGTCGAGGAAGAGCGCGAGAGAGAGAGAGGAAGAGGGAGAGAGAAGAGATTTTATGGTAAAAATCTTACTTTCTATGATAGTTTGTTCACTAAAATGACAAATTTTAAGGTTGGCAGACACATGCAACGATAGCTTGAATGCTAAACATACAATTGATACATTGCAAAGATTGTGATTGCAGTGGTTTTTACACCAGTTGACAACTTTAAGACTGTAAGGTTGGTGAAACGAAGATTTTTTAGTTTGAGAAGTTCATTAACATGATAAAATTTTCTTTCGATAGATGTCTGAGACGAATGTTAGCTTATGAATTTTAGTTTGTAAGACTGTTGAGAGCGTGTGTGAGAGAGAGGAAGAGCACGAGAGATAGAGGAAGAGCGAGAGAGCGAGAGAGAGAGAGAAGTGGTTTTAGAAGAGGGCGAGAAGAAGGGCGAGAGAGAGAGAGAGAGAGAGAGAGAGAGAGAGAGAGAGAGAGAGAGAGAGAGAGAGAGAGAGAGGAAGAGCGCGAGAGCGAGAGAGAGAGAGCGAGAGAGGAAGAGGGAGAGAGAGCGAGAGCGAGAGGTTTTACAAGAGGGAGAGAAGAAGGGCGAGATAGAGAGAGAGAGAGGAAGAGCGCGAGAGAGAGGAAGAGGGAGAGAGAGAAGAGGTTTTAGGGTAAAAGTCCAAATTTCTAAGGTGAAAAGCGCATAATGTTTGAGTCTATACTAAAATGGTACCGATTAAGTTGAAGAGATACATGCGACGACAACTTCTGCGATAAACTTAAGACTTTAAAGTTTCCAAATCCAAGTGGAATGAAAGTTTTAGTAGGAAGCTTGCGAATTTTAGTTTGCAAAGTCAGAATGAGTTGGATGTTCGAACGTTAAAACCACAACTTTCAGATTCCCAGTGTGCAGAGATGTTGATTTGTATAACTAAGTTACAACTCTTATGAGGAAACATCGAAGCGTTTGGAGTTTTCTTTATCAAAATTCTGAATTTTCAATTCCTACGAGACTTGGAATACAAACTTGTACGCTACAATTACAACTTTTTAATTATCAAGACTGTGCGCTGACGACTTTAGAGTTTCCAAATACGTATGGAATGAGAGTTTAAGTTTGCGAATTTTAGTTTGTAAGACTGTTGAGAGAGCGAGAGAGCGCGAGAGAGAAGAGGTTTTAGAAGAGGGATAGAAGAAGGTTGAGAGAGAGAGGAAGAGCGCGAGAGAGAGGAAGAGAGGAAGAGCGCGAGAGAGCGAGAGAGAGAGAGAGAGAAAGAGGTAGAATGGGAGAGAGAGAGAAAGAGTGCGAGAGAAGAGGTTTTAGGGGAAAAGGCATAATTTCCATGATAGTTTGTTCACTAAAACGTCAAATTGTAAGTTCGACAGACACATGCAACGATAGTTTGAATGCTAAACTTACAATTTATACTAGGCAAAGACTGAGATTGCGATGGGTTTTACAGTGGGTTTTACAGTGGGTTTTACCTCCAGTTGACAACTTTAAGGTTGTAAGGTGGGTGAAACGAAGGTTTTTTAGTTTGAGAAGCTCCTTAACATGATAAAATTTTCTTTCGATAGATGAGTGAGACGAATGTTCTCAGCATAAAGCTGTTGCACGGTCTGGTGAGGCAGTTAGAGTGGAGGTCCATATTGTAAAAATTACACATTTTAGGTGCTGCTAAGATTAAGTCTTTCCACACTGTACAGCCAAATGTGCTAATTTCCACACCAACATACCAAACTTTTAGTCTGCGAAGACGCAGGACTTGTGAGCATACAGGCTAAATGACAAGTTGTTGGTACAAAGATACAGGTGTTGAAGGTTTGCTAACGTCTTTCACGTTGCACATTCAGTTGGATTGTGAGTTTACTTATAAAACTTAGGACTTGCAAGTTGCATGAAGGTTTTCTACAGTAAAATGTCGACTTTTATCATGTGAAGTCGCAAGATGTAGAGCTAAAATGAGACCGTTTATGTTACAAAGATGTGCAAGACAGTGCAAAGTGACATCTCTTACGAGGTAAAGTCTGCTGAGAAGAGTGCAAACACACAATTTTTGGAATGCAGAGACGCCTACGAGGTGAGAAACTTATGTCTTTTAGGAGAGCTGCCATGAAGGTTTGCAGAGTAAAATGTGAGCTTTTGAGGTCCACGAGCGCTGGCCAGGACGGAAAATTTACAACTTTCTTCGTTTCAATGAAAGATTTGCACGATGATTTGTGTGTTTTAGCTGATCAACATATACAGAAAGGTGAAATATTAGCATGGAAAGGTTTAGGTATCGAGACATATGGCAGGACCGGGTGCATTTTACAACATTTTACATACACATGTCCAGTTAGCGAACTCTTTCACAAATTTTGAGCTAAAATATCAAAACTTATGAAAAAGAATGTGCAATTCTATGCGACGGGATGATGTTTTAAAGGTTTGAACGCTGGAAAGTAAAGGTAATTGGCAAGCTGAGCTCGCATTCGCACGGTTTTGACTATGTCGTGGAATAAACGGATTTGTGGAAACTGTAAGTTTTTGGGTGAAATGTAGTTGAAACTGTACATCTTTTGATGATGGAACTGAAACATATGAGAGTTCTAACGGATAAAGTGTGAGATATGTGATTGCAAACTTGTGTGAACAGAGTGATTTCCATTGCAATGCATGTTGCATTTTCAGAGGTTGACATATTATTCCTAGAGATGATTTGTAGGAAGCAGCAGCAATCGAAGTACACTTGTAAAATTTTATCATGTCTTGGGCAGTTTGGATGATAGTTCTAGCAAAGCGTTGGAGCTGCAATTTGATAGAAAACGAGAGGTTTCGCCTGAGAGGAGAGATCTTCTATAGACCTGCAACTTTGCATATTTTCATTCTCAGGAGTTTTTCAATTGCATGCAAAATAACTAAATACTCAAAGACACGAGTTGTAGGTTAAAAGCTGATTTATTTCAATAATGCAACTTCTAGGTCGAGTCACCAAAGTTTCTCGCACAACATATGGAAATCTATGCTCTGCACCTCATCCACACACGCTCAGTTTGTTAAAGTCCGCATTTTCGCAT
This sequence comes from Allolobophora icterica, assembly GCA_963556255.1. Lineage (NCBI taxonomy): Eukaryota > Metazoa > Annelida > Clitellata > Crassiclitellata > Lumbricidae > Allolobophora > Allolobophora icterica. The sequence continues at coordinate 18,164,836 of OY744605.1, read as the reverse complement.
AAACGACATTATCAAAGATTTCAATGTTACAAGACCATTTTAAAATAATTAAACTTGACAACATTCGAAATTCGAGCGAAAGCGTCTACAACATTTGCAAAAAGTTGTAGAAATGTACACTCAAAGGTAAAAGCCAAAGTTTTCAGTCACCAGCAAAGTTGTGCTATAACTAATGAAAAACGAGCAATATTCTTAGCACTGCGAGACCATTTCTGGCTCTCTTCTTGTCTCTGAACATAGTTTTAAACATACGAGTACTACCGCCGCCACCGCCCGCGTCACCGATTATTTTGAAATTTCCAAAAGAAAATGTCAAGTTTCAAAAATTTTTAGTTTTACAAATTTTTAGTTTCAAAGTTTTAAAAAGTTTTAGTTTGAGAAATTTTTGGTTTCAAAGTTTTACAAATTTTTAGTTTCACAATTTTTAGTTTTAAAAATTTTTAGTTTTAAAAAGTTTTACTTTTAAAAATTTTTAGTTTCAAAGTTTTACAAAGTTTTAGTTTGAGAAATTTTTAGTTTCAAAGTTTGAGAAATTTTTAGTTTGAGAAATTTTTAGTTTGAGAAATTTTTAGTTTCAAAGTTTTACAAAGTTTTAGTTTCACAGTTTTAGTTTCAAAGTTTGAGAAATTTTTAGTTTCAAAGTTTTACAAATTTTTAGTTTCACAATTTTTAGTTTTAAAAATTTTTAGTTTTAAAAAGTTTTACTTTTAAAAATTTTTAGTTTCAAAGTTTTACAAAGTTTTAGTTTGAGAAATTTTTAGTTTCAAAGTTTGAGAAATTTTTAGTTTGAGAAATTTTTAGTTTGAGAAATTTTTAGTTTCAAAGTTTTACAAAGTTTTAGTTTCACAGTTTTAGTTTCAAAGTTTGAGAAATTTTTAGTTTCAAAGTTTTACAAAGTTTTAGTTTGAGAAATTTTTAGTTTGAAAAATTTTTAGTTTCAAAGTTTTAAAAATTTTTAGTCTCACAGTTTTAGTTTGAGAGTTTAACAAATTTTTAGTTTCAAAGTTTTACAAAGTTTTAGTTTGACAAATTTTAGTTTCAAAGTTTTAAAAATTTTTAGTTTCACAAATTTTAGTTTGAGAGTTTAACAAATTTTTAGTTTCAAAGTTTTAAAAATTTTACTTTCATCAATTTTAGTTTCAAAAATTTTAGTTTCAAAATTTTTGTACATCAAGTACTCGTATGTTTAAAACTATGTTCAGAGACAAGAAGAGAGCCAGAAATGGTCTCGCAGTGCTAAGAATATTGCTCGTTTTTCATTAGTTATAGCACAACTTTGCTGGTGACTGAAAACTTTGGCTTTTACCTTTGAGTGTACATTTCTACAACTTTTTGCAAATGTTGTAGACGCTTTCGCTCGAATTTCGAATGTTGTCAAGTTTAATTATTTTAAAATGGTCTTGTAACATTGAAATCTTTGATAATGTCGTTTATGCGAAAATGCGGACTTTAACAAACTGAGCGTGTGTGGATGAGGTGCAGAGCATAGATTTCCATATGTTGTGCGAGAAACTTTGGTGACTCGACCTAGAAGTTGCATTATTGAAATAAATCAGCTTTTAACCTACAACTCGTGTCTTTGAGTATTTAGTTATTTTGCATGCAATTGAAAAACTCCTGAGAATGAAAATATGCAAAGTTGCAGGTCTATAGAAGATCTCTCCTCTCAGGCGAAACCTCTCGTTTTCTATCAAATTGCAGCTCCAACGCTTTGCTAGAACTATCATCCAAACTGCCCAAGACATGATAAAATTTTACAAGTGTACTTCGATTGCTGCTGCTTCCTACAAATCATCTCTAGGAATAATATGTCAACCTCTGAAAATGCAACATGCATTGCAATGGAAATCACTCTGTTCACACAAGTTTGCAATCACATATCTCACACTTTATCCGTTAGAACTCTCATATGTTTCAGTTCCATCATCAAAAGATGTACAGTTTCAACTACATTTCACCCAAAAACTTACAGTTTCCACAAATCCGTTTATTCCACGACATAGTCAAAACCGTGCGAATGCGAGCTCAGCTTGCCAATTACCTTTACTTTCCAGCGTTCAAACCTTTAAAACATCATCCCGTCGCATAGAATTGCACATTCTTTTTCATAAGTTTTGATATTTTAGCTCAAAATTTGTGAAAGAGTTCGCTAACTGGACATGTGTATGTAAAATGTTGTAAAATGCACCCGGTCCTGCCATATGTCTCGATACCTAAACCTTTCCATGCTAATATTTCACCTTTCTGTATATGTTGATCAGCTAAAACACACAAATCATCGTGCAAATCTTTCATTGAAACGAAGAAAGTTGTAAATTTTCCGTCCTGGCCAGCGCTCGTGGACCTCAAAAGCTCACATTTTACTCTGCAAACCTTCATGGCAGCTCTCCTAAAAGACATAAGTTTCTCACCTCGTAGGCGTCTCTGCATTCCAAAAATTGTGTGTTTGCACTCTTCTCAGCAGACTTTACCTCGTAAGAGATGTCACTTTGCACTGTCTTGCACATCTTTGTAACATAAACGGTCTCATTTTAGCTCTACATCTTGCGACTTCACATGATAAAAGTCGACATTTTACTGTAGAAAACCTTCATGCAACTTGCAAGTCCTAAGTTTTATAAGTAAACTCACAATCCAACTGAATGTGCAACGTGAAAGACGTTAGCAAACCTTCAACACCTGTATCTTTGTACCAACAACTTGTCATTTAGCCTGTATGCTCACAAGTCCTGCGTCTTCGCAGACTAAAAGTTTGGTATGTTGGTGTGGAAATTAGCACATTTGGCTGTACAGTGTGGAAAGACTTAATCTTAGCAGCACCTAAAATGTGTAATTTTTACAATATGGACCTCCACTCTAACTGCCTCACCAGACCGTGCAACAGCTTTATGCTGAGAACATTCGTCTCACTCATCTATCGAAAGAAAATTTTATCATGTTAAGGAGCTTCTCAAACTAAAAAACCTTCGTTTCACCCACCTTACAACCTTAAAGTTGTCAACTGGAGGTAAAACCCACTGTAAAACCCACTGTAAAACCCATCGCAATCTCAGTCTTTGCCTAGTATAAATTGTAAGTTTAGCATTCAAACTATCGTTGCATGTGTCTGTCGAACTTACAATTTGACGTTTTAGTGAACAAACTATCATGGAAATTATGCCTTTTCCCCTAAAACCTCTTCTCTCGCACTCTTTCTCTCTCTCTCCCATTCTACCTCTTTCTCTCTCTCTCTCTCTCGCTCTCTCGCGCTCTTCCTCTCTTCCTCTCTCTCGCGCTCTTCCTCTCTCTCTCAACCTTCTTCTATCCCTCTTCTAAAACCTCTTCTCTCTCGCGCTCTCTCGCTCTCTCAACAGTCTTACAAACTAAAATTCGCAAACTTAAACTCTCATTCCATACGTATTTGGAAACTCTAAAGTCGTCAGCGCACAGTCTTGATAATTAAAAAGTTGTAATTGTAGCGTACAAGTTTGTATTCCAAGTCTCGTAGGAATTGAAAATTCAGAATTTTGATAAAGAAAACTCCAAACGCTTCGATGTTTCCTCATAAGAGTTGTAACTTAGTTATACAAATCAACATCTCTGCACACTGGGAATCTGAAAGTTGTGGTTTTAACGTTCGAACATCCAACTCATTCTGACTTTGCAAACTAAAATTCGCAAGCTTCCTACTAAAACTTTCATTCCACTTGGATTTGGAAACTTTAAAGTCTTAAGTTTATCGCAGAAGTTGTCGTCGCATGTATCTCTTCAACTTAATCGGTACCATTTTAGTATAGACTCAAACATTATGCGCTTTTCACCTTAGAAATTTGGACTTTTACCCTAAAACCTCTTCTCTCTCTCCCTCTTCCTCTCTCTCGCGCTCTTCCTCTCTCTCTCTCTATCTCGCCCTTCTTCTCTCCCTCTTGTAAAACCTCTCGCTCTCGCTCTCTCTCCCTCTTCCTCTCTCGCTCTCTCTCTCTCGCTCTCGCGCTCTTCTCTCTCTCTCTCTCTCTCTCTCTCTCTCTCTCTCTCTCTCTCTCTCTCTCTCTCTCTCTCTCTCTCGCCCTTCTTCTCGCCCTCTTCTAAAACCACTTCTCTCTCTCTCTCGCTCTCTCGCTCTTCCTCTATCTCTCGTGCTCTTCCTCTCTCTCACACACGCTCTCAACAGTCTTACAAACTAAAATTCATAAGCTAACATTCGTCTCAGACATCTATCGAAAGAAAATTTTATCATGTTAATGAACTTCTCAAACTAAAAAATCTTCGTTTCACCAACCTTACAGTCTTAAAGTTGTCAACTGGTGTAAAAACCACTGCAATCACAATCTTTGCAATGTATCAATTGTATGTTTAGCATTCAAGCTATCGTTGCATGTGTCTGCCAACCTTAAAATTTGTCATTTTAGTGAACAAACTATCATAGAAAGTAAGATTTTTACCATAAAATCTCTTCTCTCTCCCTCTTCCTCTCTCTCTCTCGCGCTCTTCCTCGACCTCTCTCTCTCTCTCTCTCTCTCTCTCTCTCTCTCTCTCTCTCTCTCTCTCTCTCTCTCGCTCTCTCGCTCTCTCTCTCTCCCTCTTCTAAAACCTCTTCTCTCTCTCTCCCTCTTCTAAAACCTCTTCTCTCTCTCTCTCCCTCTTCTAAAACCTCTTCTCTCTCTCTCTCTCTCGCTCTTCCTCGCTCTCTCTATCTCTCTCAACAGTCTTACAAACTAAAATTCGTATGCGTCCTACTAAAACTCTCATTCATTATGTCTTTGAAACTGTAAATGTTTTAAGTTTATCGTTCAAATCTTCATGGTGCACGTCTCAGTAATCTAAATGTTTAAATTTTTACTGCACAGGTTGGTATTTCATACATGTTCAGAGTCGAGAATTCGGAATTTAGTGTGTCAGATGTAAAATTGTGCGACGTTTCATCCTAAGCGTTGCAGTTGAATCATGCAATTCATCGTCCCATGCAAATCAAATTAGTGTACAAGTCTTCCGCGCTGGCTTATTTTTCAACTTACTTGTTGAAATTTTACAATGCATGTCAGTATTTCGTACAACTTAGGAATCGAAAAATTTATAAATTAGTGTACAAGGTTTCAAACTATACAATGTTTCACCATAAGATTTGTAATACTTAGGAATCGAAAAATTTAGAAATAAGTGTACAAGAGTTCAAACTATGCAATGTTTCACCATAAGATTTGTAATTCTACTGCATAGTTCAGTATTTCAAACATCTTATGAATATACACTTCAGAAGGTTGATAGAGAAAACTTCAAAAGAATCGGTGTTTCACAATAATTGTTGTAACTTAATCATACAAGTCAATGTTTTGGCGTGTGAAAGTTGTAGTTTTAGCATCAGAGCGTCCAAAGCCATCTGACATTTTACCATGCAAATCATTATATCTTCCATTTTAGCAACCTAAATTATAATTTTACTGTAGAAATTTCGTCCCACGTCCACCCAGCATGTCTTTGCAATATAGAAAACCAAAAGTTTGATGCTCATTCAATTTGCACATGCACATCTTAGGTTTATAGCATACGTCTTTTTGTAATCTGCATTTAAAATTTTAGTGCACACGTCAGCATTTCGGTTGTCAGAGCAGTCCATGAAGTGATAGCGACTTCATTTTCTTAGCCTCGGCATATGAGGGATGGTCTATCTCAAAATCATATTCGACATATGTCAGTTGACTGGAGTTGAAAAGAAGTTTGGATTCAAATTTTCTGCCTTGGTGAGATTTGAACCGCCGACCTCTGGGTTGATAGTCCAACACGCTAACCACTCGGCTATTGAGCATTCTAAAATCTCTAAAATATTTAGAATTGTGGCAAGAAATATAGGGCGCTATACAAATTGTTGAAGTTCAAAATAATTTAAATCTAGGCTCTACTTAAAATTGGTGTGAGAAATAAGTTTATTCAACATGTGAAATTTTTAAATACCATAATTAAATGGTGTAAGAGTACAAATTAGGTTTCAAATATAATTAAAATGTATTAAATAGTTTCAATAACATAATTAAAATGAGTCGTACAAGAGTACAAAATGTAATTAAAATATATTAAATATAATTAAAAGAATTAATATGACCCAAAATAAGTTTATTCAACATCTGAAATATGCTGCTTCAATAAGATAAATAAGTTGTGTAAGAGTACAAATTAGACTTTAAATATACTTAAAATATATTAAATATAATTAAACTATATTATATATAATTACAAGAATTAAAATGGCCTAAAAACAGACCTATGGTATTGGCGATATGGCCTAAAAACAGACCTAGGGTTTTGTTGATATGGCCTAAAAACAGACATAGGGTATTGGCGATATGGCCTAAAAACAGACATATGTTTTGGCGATATGGCCTAAAAACAGACATAGGTTTTGGCGATATGGCCTAAAAGCAGACATAGGTTTTGACGATATGGCCCAGGACCAAACCTAGGGTATTGGCGATGTGGCCCAGAACCAAACCTAGGGTATTGGCGATGTGGCCCAGACCCAAACAATACTTAACTGCTGACAGACAGATAGAGAGACAGAGAGAGACAGAGTTGGACAGAGAGAGACAGAGAGAGACAGAGAGAGAGTGAGAGAGAAAGAGACAGAGACAGACAGAGAGACAGACAGAGAGAGAGACAGAGAGAGAGACAGAGAGAGAGAGAGAGAGAGAGAGAGAGAGAGAGAGAGAGAGAGAGAGAGAGAGAGAGAGAGAGAGAGAGAGAGAGAGAGAGAGAGAGAGAGAGAGGAGAGACAGACAGACAGACAGACAGAGACAGCGACAGAGACAGATACAGGGACAGAGGCAGAGAGAGACAGAGAGAGACAGAGAGACAGGGACACAGACAGACAGAGACACAGACACAGACAGACAGAGATTGACAGACAGAGAGACAGAGAGAGAGAAAGAGAGAGAGACATGCATGCAGACAGACAGAGACAAAGACAAAGACAGAGACAGAGACAGACAGAGGCAGACAGACAGAAACATACAGAGACAGAGAGGCAGAGACACAGAGAGATAGACAGAGAGACAGAGAGACAAATCAGAGAGACAGATAGACAGACAGATAGAGAGAAAGAGGGACAGACCGAGAAGTGAAAACGTAATTCAAGGCTGCTGTGGAATTTGTTATTTGCGTTCCTCTAGTTAGATCTTCGAAAGAAAATTCGAAGCCCTCTTGAAGTCATGGAGCACATCAACGAGCGCCCAGAGCAATAAGAGCATAAAACTCGCATAAACATAGCATAGCATAGCGCAGACATTTAGCCAAGAAATCTCGATGGTCGAGCCGACCTAATCGATTTCGATGAATTATGGTAACGTGCCGCGCTGAATTATGGACCATTTTCATAGAACAGTAGTCAGAATTGATGCCCCAGCGTCCGAAGGAGGAGGCCGCGTGGTGGCGCCCTTCTATGGAAGGTGTTAGAGGAGGGTCGTAAACCTGTCATTTGCCCCCGGGCGGCGCTCTCGTTCGCCCCGCTGCTCCGCTCAGAAATCGGATCGCGTCGAAACCAGACGACGAAGAAAATAAGGGCGCTACATAGAGTTGAATAGAATGGACTGTTGCCGTCCACGTACCCAGAACATGTACATCTCATACCAGACTATATGTGTGTATGTCTGCTAAAGCTCTCTGTTAATGTATTTTATTTACGAATTTATAAAGCGCCTCTCGCAGTACAGCCTAATCAGAGGCGCTCCCAGCGCGAGGAGCCCCGTGAGAAAAGGAAAGTCTTAAGACACCGAAAAGTAGCAGCAATGCAGTTAGGTTCTGAGAACGAATCATGGAAGGAAGATCATTCCAACAGATGCGTATGCACGGTGTTGAGCCATAGAAGTCCGGGTCCGAGGGACCAAGAGCATGGGCGTCCGCAGGAAATTTTCTAGGGGGGGTGTAAAAAATTTCTAGGGGGCAAACTAGGGGTGAGCAAAATTACGTTTTTGCATATAATAGCTGACTTGCCTATATATATGATTAAGTGTTTTTTAGCATTGAAAATGGTGTCGGGACTGTTGGAATAATCATAATAATCAAAAGATTTTATTTTTGTAAAATATTTTCAAAATCCGGGGGGCAAATGTCCCCTTGCCTCCCTCCGGACGCCCATGACCAAGAGGTCATGTCGGTCTAAAGAACGGAGAGGACGGCCAGAGGCAGACGAAAGAGGTCGACAGATAAGATCACAGAGATAAAGAGGAGCTTGAACTTGGAGCGCTCGTTAATACGTATGTATGCATGCAGGTTTGTATGTACACACATATATACATTTGCACATAAATGAGTATGTGTACAACTGTACATAAGTTTGTATATATATATAAATATATATATTAAAACTTCTTAGTGTTTCCTTGCATTCTGATACATACATACGGAAGTGAAATTATAAATTGACATTTTATCGTATAACACTGTAACTCTTTACATATGTCTTAACATACACTTTGGAGACAATCAAGAAAAGAGGTTTGGCCGTATACCAAGAAGTTAAAGGAAAGTACGGATTTTTCGTCCATCACTTCTTGCACCCCCCCCCCACTCAGTCTGCCTTCCGGTGTCACGTGACATTGATTAACTGCACGGCTGGCTCAACAGTCATCATTACCACAAATTCAAAGATGGAGTCGTATAGTGTCTAGTCCCTTCCTCCATCTGGTCGTTCGTTCGTTCAGTAGTCACTGTATCTCTGTCTGCTGGTGAGTATATGCTTCGTTAAAGCCACATTAAGTTGGTCTGTCGTTGTAACTCTGCCATGTGCTTCCGAGTGCTGCTCTATAACACTCGTATAATGATTATGACCTATAAAGTCGTGTCTGTATATATGTCTCATTATATATAAACATGCGTCTTTAATGTACGTATATATAAATATATAGATGTATATAATTATATTTATGTTTAGGCCTATATGTGCATAATACGTATAAATAGACTTATATTTGCTTGTCCCTTGGCATTTCGCTGCCTCTGCAACCTTCTGTTCATACGCCGCGGAAAGTCATTCGTTTCACAATATATCCATCCATCCTTCCTCCGTATCTTCCTTCCTTCCTTCCTTCCTTCCTTCCTTCCTTCCATCCTTCCTTTCGTCCTTCCTTCATTCCCTTCCTTCCATGCGATTCATTATAAACCGATTCCGTTCTCATTTCGGCGGGATTAGAAGTAAATTCACAGCCACCACCTAACCCCCTCAACTCCCACTCCTTGCTTATACCACCACCCCACTCCCACCCCATGGCAATCACTACCCGAAATACTTCCACGGCTGCCACTACCCGCTCTGCAGGGTCCCGATAGTGACCGTTTTCTTGTCAGAATTCCCCGTGTACCATGTATAATCCGCGATAAATGCGAGAACCATTTGTTCGGCTGGGCTGCTGAATAAGGTGGTCAGATGATAAACGATTGTAACTGAATCAATTCAAGACTATTGCAAATCGCCTTGTATTTATATAATAATCGAATCAACACTCAGGCTGACAACATATATTTGATGTGACATCTACCTTCTCAGAGACATGATTTCTCTGATAACAGTTGTTGTCGTTTTATACATTCTGATTACAATGCTATAGGTCTATGTAACAAGAAGAGGAGATGAAACGATGACGACTACGATGATAAAGATGATGATGATAACGACTACGATGATAAAGATGATGATGATGATGATGATGATGATGATGATGATGATGATGATGATGATGATGATGATGATGATGATGATGATGATGATGATGATGATGAAGGTGATGATGATGATGATGATGATGATGATGATGATGATGAAGATGATGATGATGATGATGATGATGATGATGATGATGATGATGATGATGATGATGATGATGATGATGATGATGATGATGATGATGACGAAGATTATGATGATGACGCAGATGATGAAGATGAGTATGAAAATGAAGACGAAGAAGGAGAAGAAGAAGAAGAAGAAGAAGAAGATGATGATGATGATGATGATGATGATGATGATGATGATGATGATGATGATGATGACGCAGATGATGATGATGAGGAGGAGGAGGAGGACGAGGACGAGGAGGAGGAGGAGGAGAGGAGGAGAGGAGGAGGAGGAGGAGGATGGAGTAGGAAGGAGGAGGATTAAGGTGACGAAGAAGATGAAGATGAAGAGAAGTAATGGAAAGGAAGCAAAATCGATATAATATGTTCGGGGCGTGGGTTAATTCCTATCCCACGGCTGATAACAGTTAACCCTTTCGCCCCTGCGCTCCTGGCTATATTTTCCGTATCCCCTGGGCTCCCCAGAAGAAAGCGTAACTTAGACATAGGTCATACTAAAACTCACATATCTCTTATAATAATAGACATAAAATGATAAAATTTTCACTGAAGTAATCAGCTTTTCTCACAGAAATCAGATGAATCAAATTCCATTTAGAAAATCCATGTTGACCATTTAATATTTACATGACAGTCTAAGATGTGTCGGGTTTTTTGAGGAAAGGTAGCAAAAGTACTCCTGCCTTCTATGAAAGTCTCTGAAAAATCTGATTGTACTCAGGGTAACTAGTGAAATAATCATTTGAATTTCTTCAGATAAGTAACAGTCCTTGAGAAGTCAAGTTTCACACAGAAAACTATCGCCAGTATTCCCTCTTTGTGTGAAAATCTTTGAAACATGTGTACCCTTCTCGAACACAGAGATACTCCTTACACTGAGGACACCACATTCGTGTTTTAGTCCGTGGATTTGGATTGTTCTTGTCTGGAACCTCAGGATGATTTGATTTGTATTTGTTGAACTTTTGGCTGCATACGTTGCATCTGTTGTTTCCAGTTGCATTCAGTGCACGTTCTGCAAGATGCATACCGACATTGGCAAGGCGTTCAATCGAACTCACATGACTTCGACGATGTCTGACTACCGCTGAAGACCTGAAGTCATCAATTAGTCCAGACACACAGTCTTCAAGATATTCTGTAAATGCATACCGACGCTGACCGGCTCGTGTGTGTGGGATGAAGTGGTTGACAGCAAGATAAGCATTGTAGCAACACCACATGACCACCTTCATAAAAAGACGTCGTGGCCATCTGTAGTGTTTCCTAGGTTTGAACAGTTTAGACATTTGGTCATTGTGGTCCACACCACCCATATACCTATTGTAGTCCAACACCAGTTGAGGACATGTCACTTCAGTAACGGTACCATCTTTGTTTTTTCTATTTACTGACTTTGTAGCAGCAGGATCGTGATATGTCGACAAGAAGTATATTGGTTGTCGATCGCACCAAACCAGTGCAATGAAATTATCACTGCAGATAAATTTGTGTTCACCACGTTGCATCTTCTTCTTGGCTGTAATTAATTGTTTTGGAAAATGCTTCCGATTGGTCATGGCAGTGCCGCACGTCTGAATACCACTATCGAACAGGTACTTGCACAAAACAGGTGATGTATAGAATCGATCAGTGAAAACAACATGATTTTTACCTTCCAGTCCATTCAGCAAACGAACAACAATGCTTCCTGTTGCTCCAAGTTCGGCAATATGCTGTCCATCAGACTTTCCAATGTAGACCTCTGCTGCATAGAGGTAGCCATTTATGCTGTCAGTTACCAAAAATACTTTGATGCCCCATTTTGTTGGTTTGGCTTTACAATACTGTTTTATTGATAAGCGGCCTTTCGTCGGAACCATTCCTTCATCAAGTGACAACATTTGCCCTGGGTAGTAAAAATGCTGAAACTTCTGCAACACATATTCAATTGCTGGCCGAACTTTGTATATCTTGTCTGACTTATTCAAATTGACACTTGTTTCATCCACGACATGCCAGAATTTCCAGATGGATAAGAATCGGTCTCTGGAGAAAACTTCTCGATAACCAGGAGTTTCAGTAAGTGTAGATCCACTGGAGAAATAGTCTGCATACCTTGGCTTGATGACTAAATGTTCCATTGATAATCGGAATCCGATAAAGGCACGCATCTCCTTCACAGTTGTTTCGGTCCATGTTTGTGCATAGTAATCGTTGGGTTTATCTTCTTTTGTCTGTGCTGCTCGCTTATTGGTACAGTCAACCATCAGCTGAATGAGTTCATCGCCAAGAAATAGATCCAAAAAGTCGACCATTTTACTATCTGAGCCAAGATGTTCAGGCATATTTCTAAATCCACTGGACTGGGTGAATCTGATATCTGGAGTTGAAGTAACATTTGGTGTCCAAGTGAAGAGATCTTCATTTGATTTTGGAGCACTTGCAGAACCAGGTCTACCTTTATTTTTACCACGGTTAGTGACATTGGTTGTTGCATCGTCATCCACATCATCACTTTCGGTAGCAGCCTCACTGTCCTCCTCTGTCTCAATGCCATCCGAATTACATTCTTCGTCCGCGCTTATGTCATTGTCCGAATCCACTGTCATCAGCAGTTCCAGAACTTGCTTACTATTGAATTTCTGGCGTTTTCCCATTGCATCACTAGATCCATTATCGGTTGGACGCTTTTTATTTACGTTTTTCTGGGACATTTTGCGAAGATAAACACTGATGAGGGAAATTACATGCCATCCGAACTCATCTACATGTCTGCTAGATCGCCGTTTTCGCTTCAACAAAACCCAAGGATTCTATATTTAGACTATAACCACCCATCGTAAACATTAACTAACATTCATAGAGTAGCTACACTATTTATAACGCTTAAAATTCGAACGAGGCCTCTCGGGAATAGGTAAAAAGACAAGAAGCCGCTTTTGCGGCCTCTCGGGGATACGTCAATTTAGAAAAGGCCGCTTTTGCGGCATCTCGGGTTGACAAGGTTAAATGTCGCCCACTTACAGAAGATCGGACCACAAACTGTCGACTTCTGGATTTTTAACATAGCGTTAACTCTCGGTAAGGTACGTAGACTTTGGCTTTCTTATACGTAATTAGTGAAACAATTAAATGACAACAGTATTTGAACGTTTTACATAAAACTCTGTACACGTACGAAGCTATCAACGACATTCCAATCCCTCTAATCAGCTGCACGTCGTATCCGTGTCGTTCCTCGGAATTGGTCGTCCACTACCTAGCACAGGATTTATGCTATTGTTGGCCCTGTAGCCTGGAGTTGTCTTCCTTTAAACTTAGAAGTGAGCTAATAAGTCTGTCGCCTTCCTTGTTCCACGTGTGCTTGAAGCCTGTTTTGTTTGATTGTCGGTTCCTCTGCTTGGTCGGAAGAGCCGCAGATGAGTTTTTTTCTTGAAGTTTTGCTTTACAAGTTTTCATTCATATTATCTTATTCTTAACTCAAAACATCAACTGAGAACATTCCGGTGTAAAGACTTCAAGCAATCAAGCTACCCCTCTTTCAAGTTACCCCACGGTAATCTGAAATCGCTTTTATATTACTTCCTGGGTAGCCTTAATGCGATATCAAGTTACCCCTGCGCTGTTCACACTGCCCGCTTTCTGATTTAGTTAAAATGATAAATTCTTACAATGCTTGCAACTCATGATACGTTTGTTTAATAAAACACGTGAAACATATAAGATTTAAAGTTAGTTTCAATATCTGAAAAATAAAAATATGCGTAAACGCTGCCCCATTTCATGATATCACAACAGGTTAATTCACATGAAAGAAAGTATTTATGGCCAATGGGTATTTAAAAAATACAGACAGTTACCATAACATTTTAGTTATGTGTGTAGCGATAGCTATACTCATCAAAATGTATAGCCACTAAATGGAGTGTATAAATATCGTTCAAGATGATTTAATAATTATACGACGCCGATGCGACACTTTAAGGCATAATAGCATCGGTCCCTTCGGTACTGCAAGACAGGGAAACAGTCTGCGAGCCGTTGGAGGAAAGAGCGTCACGTGATATGGCAACGGCCAATCACAGGGGCGGAGCGTTCAAATTTTGGAATCGAGCGCAAATTGAACAAGGATCAAGATCCATCGGAGGATGAAAATTCATTCCGCAACAGGCTGTGAATCGAGGAGGAACGGAGGAGAAGAAATGCGATTCAACATCAGGCTTTGAATCAGAACGATCAACTGGAGGTTAGCTGCGGTTAACTTGGAGAGGTTCAGCAACGAGCGTTGAATCGAATAGGTCGAATGGAATGCTGCTGAGGTAGATTCCAAAGAAACCGACCTGACTCGTTTATCGAACGCCGAGATTGCCAAGTTCGACTCGAGCGCATAGATTGCGATCGAGTAAAAAATCGTTTGTCACAGTTCTGCTATACTGTGAGAGTACATTCAGCCGTGCGAAGGTGTTTGTATCGAACATCCGACGCATAAAGGGGAAAAAGGGAATCGCGAACTCGGGACTCTGTGGAACTCGAAGGACTCGATGAAACGTGAACTCTGTTGAAAAAAAAACGAGGAACAATTCTCATCGGGAGAGGCGGTCAGCATCGCATCATCAAAGGCATCTTCAACGAGGAAAGATAAGACCCAAATAATAATATTTAAATTTAAGAATCGGTGTCGCTAAGTAAGATAAGTAAATGTGCTATGAATGTGAGATTGACACGGTTGATTCTATTTTGATTATAACTATATTCTTTAAAACTCATACGTGTTGTGTCATTAATCATTAACACTTTGAATTTCGAAGCGTTGTATCTATTCAATATATTCTATTCTCCAAGTAAGGACAAGCTAAATCGCGATCCTAAAGGGAACGCTACAATTGGGTCCAGCGTCCGAGATAGTTTAGAAATATTGTGATAGAGCGTGGAAACTATAATCAAAGTTGAAGTGACATTAAACGCGTAATTGTGTGCGATTAGAAAAAATTAGTCGAACATAGACTGTAAAAAAAAATTACGTTAAGTAACAGAAGTTTTAACGGTGCATACACTGGAAAAAGTAATACCGTTATTTAACAGAAATAATACGGTCGAAAAAAAAATATTTTTTTTGTACACTGTAAGAAATTAATACGTGAAATTACAAAAAGTTCACGGTTGAAAGATTTAGTTAAATTTAACGTGAATCAAGACGTTAAAAGCCCAAACAATTTGTGTAGCAGAAATTAAAGGCGAGTGAGCAAGTAAGATGGCGGCCACTGATTATCAGCAGTGGGTCGCAATAGCCCAATCGCTAGGCCTGCAAGGAGAGGAAGTTCGGGCGTTCGTGACAGAAAGACAAGCCGAACTAAGAGAGGAGAGCGAGGGAAAGAGATGACAGAAAAGCGAAAGAGTTAATGGAAGCGGAGGTGGAGAAGGAGAGAAGGAAGGCCGAAGAAGAAAAAGAAGCAAGAAGAATTGCAGCAGAAAAAGAAGAAAGAAGAATTGAAGCAGAAAAGGAAAAGGAAAAGAGAATAGCGGAAGAGGAGCGTGAGAAACGCCAAATCGCAAAGGAAATCGAAATCAAAAAGATAGAAGCCGAGGTGAAGATGAAAGAGATTGCGGCTCGGGCAAACCACAACATTGGTGAAATTGAAGGCCAAGAGAGATTGATTACGATGGATAGAGGCGCTGATCACAACGAATACAATCGACACGGCGTGCGGGATATCAAATTTCCAAATTTCGACGAAGCCAAGGATTGTTTGGACGCGTATCTGCTGAGATTCGAAAGGACGTGTATGGCATATGAGGTGTCAGGTGATTTATGGGCCTTGACTTTGGCAAGGTACTTGAGTGGAAGGGCGTTAGAAGTCTACCAGAGGCTTAGCCCCAGGGAAGCACAAGACTACCAGAGTCTGAAAAGTCAGCTACAAAAGAGATTTAGACTGACGGAAGGGGGTTATAGAAAGAAATTTAAAGAATGTCGGATCGAGCCAGGAGAGACACCCACGCAATTTGTGGAAAGGTTGAGGCGGTATTTGAGACAGTGGATGAGCCTGTCAGGGTACAGCGAAACATTTGAAGGACTGGAGACTCTGATTTTGAGAGACCAGTATTTTATCACATGTCCGAATGATTTGCGGACATTTATTAAGGAAAAGGGCAAGATGGACCTGAAGGACATGCTTGCGCAGGCAGAAAACTACATAGAGGCGCATGGCCCTATACATAGTGATGCCAACCAGAAAATGAGAGGAAATCCCCTTGGACAGGATGATAGGATGAGAAACAGATTTGCTATGGCGAACGCTGGTAACAAGATGGAAGCGAATGGATTCCGGGATACTAACAAAGGAGGAGTTGGTAGGAACTTTGGAGGAGAAAAAGCGAACAGAGTCGATTCGAGAATCGTTTGCTACACGTGTAAGGTACCAGGACACAAATCATTTGATTGCCCGAGTAAATTGCGAGGTCCTGTGAAGCATACGGCCGCGGCCATGCAGACATTTGAAAATGACGGAGTAAAGGAACGAGGAGATGATGACCGGAATGGCAACTTCGCAAACGAAAGAAAGTTTGGACGTCTGGAGGTGAACAATGATACGCACACGGACGACGAGATGGTGAGGAGCGCCTTCATGGTAAACAAGGACCGCAAGGAAGATGACAATGTAGGAGATTCGAACCCCGCACATCAAGCCACAGTCAACGGACAAAAGGTTGAATGTCTATTCGATTCTGGAGCTACGTGCTGCGTGATTGAAAGAAGACTGGTCGATGAAAGGGATCTCACTGGAAAAACAACGTGGTGTACATTGATCGATGGAAGCACGCGACGATTCCCTACAGCCCATATCAATGTTGAGAGTGAATATTTCACGGGAAGAGTTGAGGCTTTGGTGATGGAGAGACCAACGAAGCCGGTGATCATTGGGAAAATCAGTGGTATCAGATTCTTGGTCGAGAGAGAAGAAACATGTATCGAGGAGATAGAGAGAGACAGGGAGTTGGAATCACACCACAAAGAAAAAGATCTAGCTGTAGAGGAATGTGGGACGAGCGGTGCAGAGGTGATTACCGAACCTGCTACCGACGTCAACGTGACCAACGACGTGAGAGGAGGAGACGAAGTGTTGACCGCGGCAGCAGTAGAGACGAGGGCTACGGCTAAACGGACTGAGCGATTAAAGCCGCTCAAGGCTATTGAACTGCCGGATGTCAAGATCTCACCACAAGAGATCCAGAAGATGCAAGGTGAAGACGAGACCTTGAAGAAATATAGAGAATTGGCAAATCTGCAGGAAACTGAGGACTCTGTAGATAAAGCACAGTTTATCGTAAAGAATGGACTCCTTTACAGACGATACAAGGAAATCTCGAAGGATGAGGTACGGATGCAGCTAGTTGTTCCAAAGCAGTTAAGGGATAAGGTGATGGCAATAGCACACTGCTCACTCTTGGCCGCACATCTGGGAATTAAGAAGACACACAAGAAAATAAGCAACGATTTCTACTGGCCGTCTATAAACCAAGATGTGAGGAGGTTTGTTTTGAGTTGTGACATCTGTCAACGCACGGTTGACAAGAAAGTCAATTACAGGGCACCTTTGGGGCATCTACCGATCGTGGATGTTCCATTCGCCTGTATATGTATTGATCTAGTGGGGCCAATGAATCCAATGTCGATCAGAGGATTCAGATACGTGTTGACGGCGATTGACCTGAGTACGAGATATCCGGAGGCGATTCCGTTGAAAGGAATTACTACAGAAGAAGTGGCAGAGGCACTATTCGGATTGTATTGTCGGATGGGAGTTCCACAGCGAATACATACGGATAGAGGCAGCCAATTTACATCAGACTTGATGGCCGAAGTGAATAACATGCTACGTATCAAACACACACTGACAAGTCCTTACCATGCTATGGGGAACGGATGTGTGGAACGCCTCAATGGTACGATAAAGGCTACTCTGAGAAAATTGATCAGTGAACAACCAAAGGAGTGGGACAGATATTTGGCCCCATTGCTGTTTGCATTGAGAGATACGGTCCACGAAAGTCATGGGTTTACACCATTCGAGCTTGTTTTTGGGAGAAGTTGCAGAGGACCGATGAAAATTTTGAAGGAGTTATGGACGAAAGAAGTTGTCGAAGAGGAGATTAAAGACGCCTACAACTACATGCTGGAATTGAGAGAAAGGATTCACGAGACTTGTGCTATGGCGCAAAAGGCGATCAGCCAGGCCCAGGCCAAGAACAAGAAATACTACGACAAAAAGGCGCGAAATCGAAAATTGGAGATCGGTGACAAGGCATTGTTACTGTTGCCCATTAGCAACAACAAACTGTTACTACAATGGCAGGGACCATTCGAAGTCAAAGACAAGGTTGGCGAATATGACTACAGAGTTGAGATAGACGGAGGGAAGATCAAGACTTATCACATCAATATGTTGAAGAAGTATTATGAGCGCGAAGATGGAAAGGAAACCGAACATACGGATAACCGAGAAAGAGTGGAGAATAATGAGATAATCGCATATATATCTGCAGTTGTGCACGATGGAGAAGCAGAAGTCGATGGGGAAAGCGAGATTTTAGAGTTGTACAACAGTGTGCAAAGGGAAACGTATCGAGACGTCGATATTAATCCGAGCCTGAATGAGAGACAAAAGAGAGAACTACTGAAATTGATGGAGGGATACGGCGACATATTTTCAGTTGTGCCTGGAAGGACAAATCTCGTCAAACATGAGATTCTTGTGACTAGTGATGAACCTGTAAGATTGAAGGCGTGCCCAACGCCTTACCATCTACAACAGGAAATTGATAGAGAGATTGAAACGATGTTGCAGAATGGAATCATCGAAAGATCAGAAGCTGTTTATGCTGCACCATTGGTAGTAGTGAAGAAGGCAGATGGTTCAAATAGGCTGTGTTGTAATTACAAGCAGTTAAACAAGGTCACAGTATTTGATCCCGAACCTATGATGTCGAACGAGGAGGTGTTCAACAAGTTGAGCGGAAGTAAAATCTACAGCAAGTTCGATTTTTGCAAGGGATTCTGGCAAATACCTATGGCGGAAGGATCTAAAGACTTGACTACTTTTATTTGCGCCACTGGTATGTACAAATTTAACGTCATGCCCTTCGGACTGGTGAACAGCGCTTCGAGTTATAACCGCTTGATTAGAAAGGTTCTGCATGGAACACAGAATCTAGAAAGTTACATAGATGATATACTGGCCCATACAACAGGATGGGTTGAACACATAAGAATCCTGAAGGACTTCTTCGACAGAGTCAGGCACGCCCATTTGACATTGAGACCCAAGAAATGCTCTCTGGGATACGGTAGGATAGACTTTTTAGGTCATACGCTGGAAGGTGATGTTGTCAGCCCAAAAGGGGAATCGGTTGATAAGATAGTGGATATGCCAGTGCCACGAGACAAAAAGCAAGTGAGGAGTTTCATAGGAGCGGTAAATTATTACCGCAAATTTATACCACACTGTGCAGAACTTATGACACATTTAACAGATTTAACGAAGAAGCAGGCGCCTAATATAGTGAAGTGGACTTCAATACTGGAAAGCTCGTTCAAGAAAATGAAGGAAACCTTAGCGAAGGCCCCAATATTAAAGTTGCCGGATCTGAGCCGACAATTTATTATACAGACAGATGCGTCGGGGGTCGGATTGGGTTGTGTGTTGGTACAGAAGTACGAAGGCATAAACCATCCAGTTGCTTATGCGAGCAGAAAATTGTTGGAGAGAGAAAGGAGGTATTCGGTAGAGGAGAGGGAGTGCTTAGCCATAATGTGGGGAGTTCAGAAGTTCGACAGATATTTGTTTGGCAAAGAGTTCGTGATTGAGACTGACCACTGTGGACTACAGTATATGAGAGAGGGTAGGATGAAGAATGCCAGAGTGATGAGATGGAGCCTGGCCCTACAAAATTATAATTTCAAAGTCAATTATATTAAGGGATGCAACAATGTTGTATCCGACTATTTGAGTAGGGGTATGAACTAAGACGAATTACTTGATGCAAATTACGACTTCTAAAGCGTATACGTAGATGTCTCACATAGATATAAGATTATAGGATGTAGTTGTTTTGATGTTATTTAGATGACTAAACATTTGATGATTTGTTAAGAATTATAAAGTCTGTAGGACAGCCTTTTTGAGGGGAAGCATTTGCAGCGATAGCTATACTCATCAAAATGTATAGCCACTAAATGGAGTGTATAAATATCTTTCAAGATGATTTAATAATTATACGACGCCGATGCGACACTTTAAGGCATAATAGCATCGGTCCCTTCGGTACTGCAAGACAGGGAAACAGTCTGCGAGCCGTTGGAGGAAGGAGCGTCACGTGATATGGCAACGGCCAATCACAGGGGCGGAGCGTTCAAATTTTGGAATCGAGCGCAAATTGAACAAGGATCAAGATCCATCGGAGGATGAAAATTCATTCCGCAACAGGCTGTGAATCGAGGAGGAACGGAGGAGAAGAAATGCGATTCAACATCAGGCTTTGAATCAGAACGATCAACTGGAGGTTAGCTGCGGTTAACTTGGAGAGGTTCAGCAACGAGCGTTGAATCGAATAGGTCGAATGGAATGCTGCTGAGGTAGATTCCAAAGAAACCGACCTGACTCGTTTATCGAACGCCGAGATTGCCAAGTTCGACTCGAGCGCATAGATTGCGATCGAGTAAAAAATCGTTTGTCACAGTTCTGCTATACTGTGAGAGTACATTCAGCCGTGCGAAGGTGTTTGTATCGAACATCCGACGCATAAAGGGGAAAAAGGGAATCGCGAACTCGGGACTCTGTGGAACTCGAAGGACTCGATGAAACGTGAACTCTGTTGAAAAAAAAACGAGGAACAATTCTCATCGGGAGAGGCGGTCAGCATCGCATCATCAAAGGCATCTTCAACGAGGAAAGATAAGACCCAAATAATAATATTTAAATTTAAGAATCGGTGTCGCTAAGTAAGATAAGTAAATGTGCTATGAATGTGAGATTGACACGGTTGATTCTATTTTGATTATAACTATATTCTTTAAAACTCATACGTGTTGTGTCATTAATCATTAACACTTTGAATTTCGAAGCGTTGTATCTATTCAATATATTCTATTCTCCAAGTAAGGACAAGCTAAATCGCGATCCTAAAGGGAACGCTACAATGTGCAAGATTTACATGTTTCATATGCAGTTGATGTGTGATCTACAGAGAAAGATAACTTATCGTACATCATTCACTTGGGGGTATTAAGAGTTTAATGATAAATATTGGCAATTATTATTATTATATGAGATAGTTAAAATGGGTCTCATTAATTTGAGGAGATAATCTGAAATGGTAGCGGGTAATCTGAAATCGATTTCAAGTTACCCCGGGGTAACTTGAAATCGATTTCAGATTACCTTCAGCAATCTGAACGCGATTTCAACTTACCGAGGATTAATGTGAAGTGGGGCGAAATTGCTACACTGGGCCACTTTCGACCATCCACAACGCAGTTCTGTCCCATGGTTCATCACACGACCCCTCAGTGTATCTATCTATCAGTCTGCATTGTTCAGTATGTCTGCTCATCAGTCCACAAGAGCCTATCTTTGAACCTGAGACTCTAATTATATAGTATGCTTGTACTAATCACATAGTATGTTTGTAAAATTTCATATTATTTTTAAACTGATTACGCAGAATGGTACTGTATATAATATTGTACTTAATCTATAAAAATTAATACAGTAGGCCTAATAGCGTGACTGTCTCACATTCATAAGTTTCGCGTTTATGCGTGACTTAGCGAGGCTTGGAAATGTTCGCAATAATAACAATATAATAATAATAATAATAATAATAATAATAATAACAATAATAATAATAAATAACAATAATAATAATAATAATTACAACAACAGCAACAACAACAAAGCAACAACAACAACAATAATAATAATTAATAATAATAATAATTAATAATAATAATGATAATTACAATGATAATGATAATGATAATGATAATGATAATAATAATAATAATAATAATAATAATAATAATAATAATAATAATAATAATAGTAATAGTAATAATAGTAATAATAGTAATAACAAACAGTAATGCCAGTATTAATTGCAATAACAATAATACTAACAATAATATGGTCAAATAATTATAGTTTATGCGGTTGTCTATGTCAGCTAGGCCTACTCTTTGTATATCCATCTGTTTGCTTTTATGGATCAGGGTGGGTCTGTATTTCTCATCGTATCTTTCCCCACGTATCTCTGTCTCTGTTTATCTGGCTACATGTCTGCCTGCGTGTCTGTCTGTGTATGTCCTATTTGTTCCGCCTGGCATTTGTGTTGGTAATTAAGCGCGGCCGTATGCATTGATGGAGGCATCAGCGTGGTCCAGTCATCCATAGAATCCTGTCATCGTTTCGTCATATGAGGCAATTTAGTGACAGATGACGCTGTCATGAAAGGCACGTGGAAGAGCCAGCATGAAAGACCAACGGAAAATCGGCTTCCGCTCTACACCGCTGCTACCTGTTCCATTCCAAGACGTATCACCAGTCAGCCATTGTAACACGCCATGTATTGACAACAATTAGCACGACAATTTAATTAGCCATTGTCCATATTTATTTAACTATTCGACTAATAATTATGCATTCATAAAACACCGCTATCTAATTACCGAGCATCAATCGATGGCGCTGAGCAACTGTAAGTTAAGGACTTGTTCAAGATCCCTACACAGTAACAGGGAAGGTTACTAGGCGAGCGCTCTACCCAACTGTCTACAAAGTCCCACAATATCTTTGCAACTGGACTCTTTTAGACTGTAGAGCGCATTGGTTAGAGACTCTGAATAGCGTTGTGTACATGGCTGTCTAAAGAATATAGACAGGTGCGTCTTTATAATGTGCTTCTACTGTATTCAATACATGCATGTAAGGCGCCCTGCTTGGCTGCCGTTTCTACTATATATATGTTCAGTTGTTCACTGTACAGCGCAGTGCGTTTGCAGGCGCTTAATTAAAGAACAAGATTATTATTATTATAAACTAAGAGAATGTTACTTGAGCCCAGTTAACAGAACAGACCTTTTATTAGCCTTTAGCTTTATTAGCCCTGTAACTCATCGTTTACGATAATAAGGTTGCGTGCAATTGTTTAGGCTAGACTAGGCATGAAGAATATTATCGGCATTATCCTTTCATCTTTGAAACCGTTTTACAAACTGTATTACAAAGTGCTCATCGTTGCAGCAAGAAGCTCCAACTGCCACGGTCGGTTGGAAATTAATATCTAGACTTCCGTGGTCCAATTATATTACAGTAGTAACATTCGATCGACAAGTTGGCTGTAGACTGTAATCGATGCCAACAGAGTCAGCCATCCGGTGAAACCGAGAAACCGAAAAGAACAACCTTCGGTGAGAAGATGTCTGGAGGTTCGGCATCTTATTAGCGACAACTACTATATATTTTTATTTACTTATTATTTTATTTATTTACTTAAAGACAACTACTATTTATTCATTATTTACATTTTATCATTTATTTACTTATTAAATACAATTATTTTTATTTATTAGTTACTTATTGTTTCTTATATACTTATTAGAGACAACTACTATTCTACGGAATTAATTACTTGTCTTCAGGAAACAACCTGTAGGAACAATCAGTACGTATAGTACCGTATACTGTTACTCTGTACTGTAAGCATGGTTCTTTCTGCTGCATGAAATTTACGACAGGTAGACTAAATTATTTTGTAGAGAGAATGGTAATGTGTATTCGTACGCGGTTCAGTATTACACGTTTAATCATTTTAGGGAAAAAATGGAATGGAATTAAATGAGCCGACATTATTTGGATTGGAAAGATTGCGAGGACCAAGTCATGGCTTCCTCAGAAGTTTATTAACCATAGATTTTAATCGCCTTGAACCAGTAGTTACTCATTAATAACAGGTGGCTACCTGCGCTGACAAATGATACTGTAAAAGAGTCTAAAGTGCTCACTACTGACGATGCTGTCGTCATGACTTTGCATCTGATAGGATTTTATAGATAGCTTTAAATGGCATTTGACATTAGAAACAGTGTGAGACTTTTGTGGCCAGATGTGAAATGAATGAGAAATGTATCCCAATGAGAACAGTTTGCACCATGCAGTTAAGAAGCTTGTCCCTCTCGTACAAATCGTACTCTGGTTATGACCAGTTTAAGATATATGACATTCTTCACTGGGTTGTCGAACATTTCGGTTTCAACGATAACAACAGTTCCGCATCCGAAGAACCATTCCCAATAGGACACTTGGCTCCACCATTTCACTTGACGCTGTGTAAATCGAACCCAGAACTCTGTGGTGAATAATTGAAACGTCAAGGAACATGACCGAGCAGTATCAATCCAGCAACTAACTACACATTAGCAGACAGCATAATCTATGTATACGACCCGAGTAATGCAGTGCACTGTTAGACCCTTTATGTGAAGTAATGTGATGGAGTGTGAAGATGTATTGTGATGTAAAGGGATGTAAGGGAGTAATGTTAATTGAAGCGATGGAAGGATGAAATGCTATGTGATGGGGTGGAAGGATGTAATGTGATGTGAAATGATGGGATGATGCAGTGTGAGTGTGAGGATGCTATGCAAAGGGATGTGAGGATGTTGTTTTATATGAACTATAATGTAATAATATGTGACGATGTCATGTAATGTTATGGAATGATAATAATAATAATAATAATAATAATAATAATAATAATAATAATAATAATAATAATAATAATAATAATAATAATAATAATAATAATAATAATTATAATTATAATTATAATTATAATTATAATTATAATTATAATAATAATCGTAATAATAATACAGCCAGAACTTGACGAGTTACGAGCCGTTCCAGACGTTCATTCTATAGATTGTCTGCGAACATTGTTGTAAGAGCCTGAGGGATCATAACTACCTCAGGACAAAAAGTGATAATAAGAATAGTAAGTATAATAATAACAGTAATAATAGTAACAATAATAATAATAACACTAGGCCTACTACTACTACTACTACTACTACTACTACTACTACTACTACTACTACTACTACTACTACTACTACTACTACTACTACTACTACTACTACTACTACTACTACTACTACTACTACTACTACTACTACTACTACTACTACTATTACTACTACAACAACAACTACTACTACTACTCCTACAGCAACAACAACTACTACTACTACTACTGCTACTACTACTACTACTACTACTACTACTACTACTACTACTAATAATAATAATAATAATAATAATAATAATAATAATAATAATAATAATAATAATAATAATAATAATAATAATAATAATAATAATGATATAATGGTCATATATTTATAATTATATTATGCGTTGTGATGTGATGGTGAAATGCGAAATATTATTCTATGGCGTAAGATGTTAATTAAATTTTGCCTGTAGGAGATTACGTGATGCTACAATCCACTATACTCGGTCCACTCTCTTGCTGCTTCCGCTGAGCATCTCGTGTTGCTCCAGCCTCTGGACCTCAGCATCCTCGGAGTCTCATTTCATCTCCAGAGACTCAGCCACTGAAACTCTCCTCTTCTTTCTATCTACGTATACCTCCAGGCTTCACTACATCCACATCAATGGCAGCGTTGCAATATACATCACGTGGCTCGTCAGAAAAATCTATTCTGATTAGCATCTAGTTTCATTCTCGGTTCTGAGATGCGCAATAGCCAACTGGTCAGCGTGCAAGACTGCCAATCGAGAAGTCAGGGCTTCAAATCCCCGCCAGTGCAGAAATTTCTTTCAAGAAACTCAGCTATAATCAGTCTTGTTGTCCTCGAGACCAAGGTCTTGGTCTCGAGTGCACTCGAGTTCGTTTTTAAAAGTCTTGGTATTGGTCTTGGTCTTGAGACCAAAAGTCTTGGTCTTGGTCTTGAGGTTCAAGGTCTTGGTCTTGGTCTTGAGGCTGAAGGTCTTGGTCTTGGTCTCGCAATACCAAGACCAAGACCGGCTGTCAATGTGAACAAGATTTTAAAAATGTATCCAATAATTACTAATACAATCGCTTTAGTATTTACACGGTGTGAATGAGGCTTTACTGTTGCTTTGGACAATTATTTTGACTTCCGGTAATTTACCATGGAATGATTTCAAAACAGACTCACAATTTGTTCATTTACATCCAGTGCTTGAAAAGCTGCTCTGTGTGTCAGTGAATTCAGCACTGTAGAACGTATTTTTCACATGGCAGAATTGTTATGGGGCCCCACAGGTCACGTCTTGGTCCGAAAATTCTGAGCGAATTGGTTTTTTACATAATGCAACAGGCATTTAGAATAACATTTCGCATGAAGGACTTTTGTAAATATGAATTCGAAATTCTCTGCAGTCTGCATTTGGAGTTGTTTTGTTTGAATAAAATAAAAGATTCATGTTTTAATTTAAATAGCGAGTAGTCCGACTTGACAATTTTTTAGTAAGGAATAGAAGTCTGGATATGGTTGTGATTTTTTGGGTATTTTTCTCGATTTTGGTCTTGAGTTTCAAAGTCTTGGTCTTGGTCTTGGTCTTGGTCTTGAGGTTCAAGGTCTTGGTCTTGGTCTTGAGGTTCAAGGTCTTGGTCTTGGTCTTGGTCTTGAGGTTCAAAGTCTTGGTCTTGGTCTCGGTCTTGAGGTTCAAGGTCTTGGTCTTGGTCTTGGTCTTGAGGTTCAAGGTCTTGACAACAAGACTGGCTATAATGAGCACAGTGACCATACACTGTCGGTTGGAAAATGAGACGGTAGCACTCTGCACACAAGTGTCTGCTGGAAGGAGACATTGCTCTGAAAAATCGAATCTAAAATACTTACTTTTCCCGTATCGATGTATACCAGAACAGATTCTTAAGAACACTGGCGTAAGCTTGTCCAAAATATTGGGGGGCATGGGGTCTAGACTAGAGGTTAAAAAAACAAGTTTTTTTCTAGATGAAATGTTTTGTTGTTGTTGTTGTTTATTTAGTTTTTTTTAGTTTTTATGGTTTTTGTTGTTTTGATTGCTTTTAAGATTTTCGGATTTCGGATCATAAAAGTCATGAAAAATTGCATGAACAGGAGCTCCAACTCAGTTTGATTCAGTTGCGATTTCCGAAAATTAAAAATCATTAAATCAATGTTATTAAAATAACTTCTACAAAAATAAGATAAATGTAAAAAAACAAATTTTGTGGTTTTCTTTTTCTTTTCTTTTGTTTAAAACGAAAAGCGGAAAAAAAACTTTTTTCACCTCTGATCTGGACACTGGCTTCCGGTGTTACGTTAATGCGTATGAAATGGGCCGTTTTGTTTACATGTAAATTTGTTTCATATTGAAGATATTGAAGATAAAAATATATCTTTGTTTTCATTATGAATTTCTGATAGTATTTCAGTTCTGTGTCTCTGTTTTTCTGTTTCTGAAGAAATTTTTCTATATTGAAACATAATATTTTAATATTTGAAGAAATTCTCCTCTCGATTTTTGGGGGCATTGCCCCGGCTCCTCAATTATTGGGGGGGGCACGTGCCCCGGCTCCCCCCAGAGTCTAAGCCTATGCTTAAGAATACTTATCTCATGCAGTTGGTCCGCTCTGAAACGCATGATTCGTTCTCCCAAGTCGCTCTTCCCCTATATTGACCTAAGGGTTTCCCAGCCCAAACCTCGTGTCTCGTATCTTGACTGGTTTCATCTGAAAGATTGAACATTTGGGAATCTGGTTCTAGTTAGATATGGTCATCGATTGATCACTGGTGGATCACAATGAAGGTACAATAGACGCTTTCACGTTATATTAGGTTAAGACAGGCTATTGCTTTACACTGCAGATGCACTGTATGGCCTTTCTCCCATGTCGAAGATATCTTAAGTTCGTACGTAATTCTCAGTATCACCGCAACTGCTTTCTTGTTTATACGCATTCTTTCCTCTTGGACTAATGCATGACTGTGTAAGTAGGTAAAGAAAGTAAGTAGGCCTAATATATACATACACCGTGTCTCAAAATAAACTGTGCAAAATTGTTTCTGTCAGAACTTCGTCAAATTTTCACCAATTTTAATAATTTTTGGTAGATAGATGGCAAAATAGCTGAAATTTTATGCTATACATAAATTTTCCACCTCACCTAACTCATGTCACCGCACTACCTTGTTAAACACAGATGTACCAATTTCTTATAAAACGCTTAAATTTTAACAACTAGCGTCTCGAAACTTGGCTGCACTGAAATCCATTTAATCGAGCCGGGTGTCAATGTGAATGGGGCCTACTATCGCGACAACCTTCTTGCCCAGAAGCTACTGCCAGACATACGCCGGATATCCAAGGGCGAGTTTTTTGTCTTTCAACAGGATGGCGCTCCGGCGCATCAAGCACGCGACACAGTCTCTTTCCTGGGACGAGAAACGCCCGACTTCATACCTCCAACACTGTGGCCGCTGAATTCACCGGATCTTAACCCAGTCGACTATAGCATATGGAGTGTGCTGCAGGAAAAGGTTTACCGCTCCAGAATAGCCAAAGTCGACGAACTCAAAACGCGTCTGATTGACGAGTGGGCGCGCTTTGACCAATCGATCGTTGATGCTGCTATCGGCAGTGGCGTCGCCGTCTAAGCGCTTGTGTCCGTGTAAGCGGGGCACATTTCGAGCACCAATTCTAACACTTTTAAGCAGATCTGTCATAACAATTAAAAACTCTGCTAAGTAAACCATATTTTACTTTACTGCGTGCTAATTAAGTCGTCAGATAGTTTGTTGCATGTAATAAAATGTAAGCGTTATATAAGAAATTGGTACATCTGTGTTTAACAAGGTAGTGCGGTGACATGAGTCAGGTGAGGTGGAAAATTTATGTATAGCATAAAATTTCAGCTATTTTGCCATCTACCTACCAAACATTATTAAAATTGGTGGAAATCTGACGAAGTTCTGACAGAAACAATTTTGCACAGTTTATTTTGAGACACGGTGTATATATATATATGTATGAATGTATCCATGTATTATGAATGTATGTATGCACGCATACAAATGTATGTTTGTATGTATGTATGTCTGTATTTATGTGTGTATATGACATATGTGTATGTGTGTATGTAAGTATGTCGACCCTATGTATATTATTTATGTGTGCGTCAAGACACCTAACTTAACGATTTTCAAGTGTATTACAAAAAGCGTAGCAAACACAAGTGATTATCTAACTTATCTGAAAAGTGCGTTTTAAGACAGTTTGGAAATGTCTGCTGAACTGAGTCAAATACAACAGTTCGTATGTCCAAAGCAAGACACGAGTGGATGTGTGGAATCGCGGCATCTACATATCCCCACGGTTAGAGAACTTGACGATCGCCACCCAGAAAATGTGTTTTGTATGTGGGGAGACAATCGTATCGAAGGCGATTGTTAGCAAGGTAAGATCATTCAAAAACGCCGAACTAAGGAGATCTCTGCTCCACTTGCGCCCCCTAGCTAATTCAGCTATAATGAGTACACTGATTTTACACTGTTGGTGGGAAGATCAAACCGTGAGGGAGAGGATTGGCTCTGCACTCATATGCCGAGGATAAGAACATGAAGTCGCTAGCACTTCACATCCATGGCTGCCTTTCGGGGTGAGCTTCAGGGACTGATCATATACATACATACATACATACATACATACATACATACATGCATGCATGCACACATACACACATACACACATACACACATACATACATACATACATACATACATACATACATACATACATACACACATACACACACATGCACACATACATACATACACACATTCATACATACATACATACACATGCACACATACACACACATACACACACATACATACACACGCACATTCATACATACATACATACATACATACATACATAATGTCATACATACATACATACGTGGTTGGTGTTAAGACGTCAGGTGGCGCCAACGAATCGTCAGCATTAGCCCTGTTGTTTGTCAGACACTATAAGGGTCCAGTGGCGACTCTATTTGGAGAAGCGCGTGGTCAGTGCATACGTAGAAGTGTGCATAACGTTGTTTGCAACGTCTTTCTTGAAGCCATTGTCTCCCCCGAGGGAGCCAGATCTCGTTGTTATTTTCCAGCCTAAGAAATGGATCTGTCCATCTTAAGCCACCGCACGAGAAATGAGGACGATCTGTATGCATCGGTTCATTTCCCGGACTCTTTTATGGTCGCCCTAAAAGCCTCGTCTGTCTCTCTGTCTGTCCCGTTCACCCCGTTCGTCTCTCTCAATCCGCCTGTCCGGGAATAGAAGTATAGACTCGGGTGGAATGGCCCGAGGGATCTGTCGAAACTTCAACGCAAAAACAGTTCACTGCGACTGAAAAGCCGAGTTTTAAACGAGCGACAGAAATCAGTCATGGTTCTGTCGACAGAACTTAGACCTGAATATGTTATCGAAAAAAAGCAGCAGTTCATGAAATATGAAAGTTCATTGACTCTATAGCCAGCGAAAGAAGCATCAAGTTTGTTTACCGCACGATGATAAAATCGGCATGACGACCTGTGATCGAAAAAAAGCTTGAAAACGTGGGTTGTAGAAATTGCAATATGCGGCTTTTGGTGCTCAGCCTGCAGTTGAAGACCGTACATGACTGAGCTTAAAGTAGCCTGGAAATAGATAGCAGGTTGTTCAAATGCTGCTATAGAGCACAGAATATTCTGGGACCAGAAAGCGCTGATAAAAATTGCCTTAAAAGATTGAAATGCGATTGTTTTGCTTTATCGTGGAAAGAATTAAATTCTAAGTTTAAAGCTTCAAAACAACAGACATACGGACGGACGGACAGAGAGAGAGTAATTAAAACACTGACAAATGCAGATTCAGAGGCAGAGACAGAGAGAGGTGTTGGGAGAGATGGACACCGACCATCTACTGTTGTGAGTATTACAGAGACAGACACACGCAGAGACGGACGGACGGACAGGCAGACGGACAAACAGACGGACGGTTGTCCATCTATTTTTCATACCATATATAAATGCTGAGCATGGCGCTGCTTACAAACCATTAGCTTCGTCAGACCGTAGGTGTCGAATACAACGTGTATGTCCAGCGAGAGTCCCTTGTTAATAGAAGACCGTGCAAATAACACGGAGACAGCATTGTGCGTCCCAATATCGTGCAGGTAGGATGCGAGCTGCCACGTCGTTAAACCTCAGCCGAAGTGCCCCAGCATCAGTAGCCGGGGCACTGTCTTGGACAAATTACGTGCCATCGGTGATGTTACCATGGCTACGGTTGTGACAGGCGGCCAATGTCTCGTAGACGCGCCGGAACTGCGACATGCAGAAACACTTGCAAATTGCATTAGTCCGATGTCTGGACAATTTGTTGGACAACAACGGCGTCAATTAATGCAGCGTCCGATCATCGATTATGAGGCGGTAGCCGCAGGGGTGTTGGCGCCGACAATTGTGCCTTGTTAAAAGGCGTTGCTGTTAGCAGAAAATGGCTTATTCCGCAAAAACACTCCATCGCCTCCGACTGTTGAACGCGGTCCACTTATCGGGACTGTCAGATCCGGACCAGTGGGCCACAGTTTAAATCCGGGCTAAAGGATCACAGTTTAGATCCGGACCAATGGACCACAGTTTAGATCTGGGACAGTGGATCACAGTTTAGATCTGGGACAATGGGTCACAGTTTAGACCCTGGTCAATGCTACTGTCATCCTTGTCCATGCTTTGTAACAAGCAGGCTGGATCACTGCAGTGCGATCTCGGTTGGTCTGCCTCTTGGAGTAATTGGCCGCCTCGACCGGGTTCTTTGGTCATCTGCTCGGCTCATTGGACGATCCTGAAATATGCCCCTATTTCTGCATACATGCGTGATGTACTGCATTGGCTCCCTGTCCCGCAGCGTATCTGCTACAGGGTTGCTGTATTTGTTTGACGCTGTCTCTTAGGCTGTGCTCCGGCCTATCTGCGTGAGTTCAGTTGACCGGCGTGCTCTTCTGGGGAAGAACTTTTAGTTCCCCGGGCTCGCTCCACAATTAGACAACGACTTTCTCTATTGCTGGCCCCCCACGTGGAATGGTCTTCCGTCTGAGATTCGCCTACTCCCCAGAGGTAACGCTTTTTACAAGCTGCTCAAATCTGATCTTTATTGCCGTGGCTGGGCTGGGAGCGCTTCTGAGTAGGTTTCTTGAAGTTGCTCTATATAAAATTTCCGAATCAATGAATTGGTCACAACTTAGATTCGGGTCAATGGGTCACAGTTTAAACCCGGGCCAATGGTATGGTATCTGGGAATTTATGAAGCGCCTCTCACAGTGCGAACTATTCAGAGGAGCTCACAGCAGCCCTCTTGAAGAGGCGCTATATAAATATCCTAATGAATGCATGAATGAATGAAAAAAAAATATTTTCACTGAGTTTGCTTACCCAATGTATATAGGCCTAATCACTGAATATTACTAATCATCCCTGATTCTTTGCTTGATACAGGAAGTGCTGTAAAAGTAATTTAACCGAAGCCCTATAGATGGACCCAGATATGCGGTGATGGAGGATAATAGTTTCCCTATTGCCTCTTGATACACGGGCAAGGCGATAGTACTGTTGACGACAGCAAAGTCATATTGACTTACTAGGCTTAATTATTTTATTTTTTAAATAATGATAATTACCCTTAGTACTCAATATTATAAACTTATCTTTTCCTCGAGGCAGATTGTGTATTTGCAATTATAATTATAAATTTATATAGCGCCGCTCCAAGTAAACCTATTTATGCTTTCCTGAATGATATTCTTTTAATTAAAAACAGAAATTTCGTGTGAAAGCAAAATAATGAACAGAATGCATCCTCAGTGGCGGGAACCCATCCATCCTAATGCAATCATGTAGACGCGAAACAGTATTCCGACACGCAAACCCAGCAGTCAAACTGGTGGAAAACTCAAAAACGTTAGAAATTAAAGAGCAATTCTGCCAAATAATTTACCGAAATGAGGTTGAATCAACAGCCGCTGACATGGCGGAATTAATCAAATTCAGATATTATCCCCGAGGATTTAAAAAATGTCAAAGGATAATGGAAAACTCACATAGAAAAGCTTGTCATTATTATTCTTATTATTGTATCATTTTTTATACCCGAGGTAGATAAATCCCTCAGGATCTTAAATGTATGTCTAGAGACAATAAATATTATGATTATTATGATTATTATGATTATGATTATTATGATTATAATGATTATTATGATTATGATTATTATTATTATTATTATTATTATTATTATTATTATTATTATTATTATTATTATTATTATTATTATTATTATTATTATTACTTTTTTTTACCTGAAGTACATGTAATCCCTCAGGATTTAAAAAATTAGGGATAGCATTATTCTTGGCTGGCTAGATGGTTTATTATTATTATTATTATTATTATTATTATTATTATTATTATTATTATTATTATTATTATTATTATTATTGCTAATATTATTATTATTATTATTATTATTATTATTATTATTATTATTATTATTATTATTGTTGTTGTTGTTGTTGTTGTTGTTATTATTATTATTATTATTATTTTTCCCAGAGGTATACAAGATCGCTCAGGGACTTCAACATTATTTACAGTGTCGCTAGTCCATTATTATTATTCTTTAACATTATAATTGTTAAAATCAGAATTCTAGTTCCTCATCGTGTCAAGGCATAATTATTATTATTATTATTATTATTATTATTATTATTATTATTATTATTATTATTATTTTACCCGAGGTAGTTCTTATTCCTCAGGTTGTCAAAACTATACCCAGAGATAATTATAATAATAATAATAAATAACGATACAAACTTATTTAGTATCTGACTCCTCAGCGAGTATATAGACCTCGGGGGAAAAAATAATGTTTTTATTATTAAGTAACAACAACATTTTAATAACAACGACTTACTAGTAATAATTTAATAATAATGCGATAGTATTCAAACATACTAAGTATAATTGCTTATAAATAAATACTTATGTTATAATTATCTTTATTATTAATTACAGCTGTAGCAATTATTGTTGTTGTTATCTCTATTATTGTTGTCATCATCATCATAATCATCATGATCATCATGATCATCATCATCATTTTGAGACAAGCATTTCTATCGAGTTAATACAAATAATTCGCCTCAATATTAGTGCAGTTAAGTGCCAAGTGTGCGCATATTATTTAACGCATTGTGGCCTAGTTGAAGCTTAAATGAAAATATCTCATATTCAGCACATCGCAGTCTCTGTTAATTTGTCAGAGATATCTGATGGATCGAGTCAAGCGTCTGGCTGGCCACAAAATGCAGCTGTTTCTATGCAGACCGTGGAGTTCTGTCGTCAATACTAGACTTAGGTCTCATTATTCACGGGCCGTCGGTGTCTGATCTACGATGGCTTCGCAGCGTGGCATTTATGCGTCCCATTGGGAACTGAATTTGTGGTCCACGCTGTACCAGATGGCACGATTTCCTCCACTTGCCAGATGGAAGATCTTAGTCTCTGACGCAGCTGTTCGAGTCGTCGGTTTATATACTGCGAATGGGAGATTATGGCGATGGTTCCCTTGGTGTGGGTCACGCTGAAGAGGAGAGGAGAGGACAAGGCAGGACAAAGTAGGACAGGACAAGACTATGGTCTATATGGTCCATCTAAAATCGAGTCACTTGATTTTCTGGTCAGGCTAATAAGTTGTTGATGTGGAATTGCTTTAGCTATCGGGTGGTCTGTTTGCTCTTCAATAGATGTCATCGTTACGCATAATTAAATCGATAGGTAACCGCTGTATTGAGTTATGGCCTGTAATGCAGCAGAGAATCTAATCGTAAGCCATGCAACTCTCGATGAAAATCTACATAATCATGACTTTAAACGCGTAGTCCATGGCCATTCAGAACACTTAGAAATAACACGAGGATATTATTATCTTACATCTTGCATATTATCCACCATAGCCTATCATAGACAGTATATTCTCTGGTCTTTCTTATTTCGACCTCGTTTTTCCAACGGATTGTGATTTTTGTCTGCGATTTCAATGTCATCGACCATCAGCTGATGTATTAGACATTGTAATATACTTATAGATTAGATCTTATCATATCATGTCAATCATATCAGATTAGATTAGATTAGATTAGATTAAAAAGGTTCTAGCTAAAGGGTATAGCAACAGATAAGTTTCTCCCGAAGGAACGTTCTACTGTGCCAACGGCTTTACGCAGGATGTTTGGGTTCATAATACATAGTGTGCACGACAACCTTTGTGAACGTAATTTGTCCGACGATGAGTCGTGTTTGCGGGGGACGCGGTGGTGTAGCGGTATGTTCTGTGCCTTGTAACCAGAGGGTCGCAGGTTCGAATCTACATCAAGCCACTGCGTAGCGACCCAGCGCCATCGATGTTCTGGGAGGAGGGCAATATCAAAATACAGTTGTATTGTGTATTATTGTATTTCATGTATGTTTTAATCGGAACTTTCCATGACGTAGCACCGATGAATCATCGAGTTGCTGACTTGTTACTAACCGTGATTAGCTGCTAGTGTCCTGCACCTATTCCAGCTGACGTCAGCAGATGTGCCTGCTCGTGTACTATTTGAATATACGCTTCTGATTGCTTGGCGTTGGCGCGTAATATCTGACGTCAACGATGACTCATGTGCATGTCTGGACTTGTCTACTGCGGAGGGAAAAGCCTATATAGGATTATCGCCAATGCAATGCGAAATAAAGAGCACAAAGATGTTACAGAGCTATTAGCCATAGTCGCGTACTCAGTGGATTGTTTGAGTTACAAATGTCGTTGATTATGATAGCGATTAATAGATTTGTCTCTCTAACATAAAAACGATACTCGCTTTCCCGTCAGCTCAACATACATTCTCTGCTTACCAAAAGTAGTGCTTGTTCAGTTATAAGATAGCTGTGTACGCAGCTATTTTATAAGGTTACCAACAGGAGCTAACTAAAAGCCTATTACATACACACCATATTATCTTTCACATCTTCAGCTACAAATGACGGGGCGCTCCACTGAAACCAAACGTTTCCGAGATAAATTTGTCGTCGCCCATTGCCATCCCGTCAAGACGATTAAATGCCATTAGGCTATGTCCACAGCGATGCGTATCAGTCAACGGCAGCTCCGTCCGTCCGTGCTACCAGAGAGGCAGATTGGGCGATGGTCGATGACCCACTGGCGACAACATGAAAGCCGCTTTCTGGCTGATTTATTACTGCGTGACATAATTTGTATCGCCTGTCACAGGCCGAGCATAATGAAGTTCGCTTCTCTCTCTTCATCCTCCTCTTCTTCCTCCTCCTCCTCCTGCTCCTCTTCATAATTCTCCTTCTCCTCCTCTTCTGATGATTCTGATGCTGTTTGCTCCGATCGTCTGCTCCAATTGTCGCTGATTTGTTCCATTGTGATTGCCAGAATCACCACCTGCTCTTCCGCCTATATCGCTGCACAGCAGGTCTCTCTGTGTCTGAATGTTTGTCTCCTTCTGTGCAATGTCTCTCTGCTTGTGCATCTGTTTGTCTGTATGTTCATGTATATGTTTGTCTCTCTGCTAATGTATCTGTTTGTCTGTGTGCTTATGTATCTGTTTGTCCATGTGTTAATGTATCTGTTGGTCTCCTGCTAATGTATCTGCTTGTCTATGTGCTTGTGCATCTGTTTGTCTGTATGTTCATGTATATGTTTGTCTCTCTGCTAATGTATCTGCATGTCTATGTGCTTATGTATCTGTTTGTCTATATGTATATGTTTATGTGTCTCCTTGTGTCGTTTGCTCTTTTCCTTTCATACATTATTTAGTATTTACATGTGTGTATATTGTTAGATCTCTTGCTTCGTAGCTTTGTACTATGCATTTAGATCATTTCAACATTATCGTCCGATACGCACGTGTATTCCTCTTTCACTCTCTGCATCTTGTTCCTCTGTCTTTATATCTGTCTTTGTCTCTTTGCATCTGTCTCTCTCTTCTCTCGACGTCTTTTAGAGTCTTTCCTCTTTCTGTCGTCAGTTTTCAATGTTTGAGGAATCTTTGGACGGATAAACTGTCACTCCTTCTTCTCGTCCTCTTTCCATCTGCCTCCACTTCCCCTGTTGTTCCATCCTTCCTGTTTATCCTCCTTCCAACTCCTGTCATTTTCCTCCTCCTCCCCACCTTCGTCCTCGATTGTCCTTCCATTCTCTTCCTTCTTCTTGATGCTAATCCTCTCTCTCCTCCGCCTACACTTCTTCATCTTCTTTCTCCTTCCTCCATTTTCACCTTTCGCTTCCTTCCGCATGGTTCTCCTTCTTCCTATCACAGCCTAGTTGTTCTCTTTTTCTTCCCCCTTTCTCCTCCCTGTTACCCATTTCTTCTGGTTATCCTCTTCCTCCTCATCTTCTGTCCTCCCCTTCTTCTTCCTCATACTTTATCCATTCTTTTCACTTTCGCTCTTTTCATCTCCTTCTCACTCATCTTCCTCATACTCTTTCTCCTCCTCCTTCTTCTAATCCTCCTCCTCATCTTCGTCATCCTCCCTTGTCGTCCTCCTCCTTCCCCTCCTCTTCTTTATTTTTCTCCTCCTCATCCGCTTTGTCCTCCTCTTTCCCCTCCTTCTCCTCCTCTCCACCTCTCCCCTCCTCCTTCTCAACGTCCTCATGCCAAATAAAAGTCGTACTGCTCAGCGATTATCGGTCGATGTCGACGGTGTATATGATTGATGAGTTTCTAGAGCCACTGTCACGCCAAGTCGGTTCCACTTAACACCGGGAGGGGAAGACGGTCAGAGATAGACAGGCGACGCAATAGACCCAGTTCCATCGAGCGCTGATGTTTATTAATTCAGCTCAGACGTGACGGATTTCTAGTCTCGGCGACGCAATTTATCTTCGGCCATGTTTACGAAGTTTGTCATCACTTCTTCTGCTCTTCGTTTTATACAGGAAAAGGGGCGTTCGGACTCTCATTCTGTCTGTTCGTCCGTCGGTCTGTGTCTTTGTGTATGTGTCTGTCTTTCCGTCTATCTGTGTGTCTATATGCGTGTATCTGTATGTCTGTCTGTCTGTCTGTCTGTCTGTCTGTCTGTCTGTGTGTGCCTCTTTCTATGTTGTTCTCTTTTTTTCATTTCTTCTTCCCATTTTCCGATCCTCTCCTCACTCAGGTCGACGCTTATCCAGCCGAAGACCAGTAAGACCAATGTCCGCATTGAGTTTTTTGGGGCGTGTCATCGAGTATAGACCTCTCAAAAACTGGGTTGGACGAGTGTTGCCTACTTTAAAAAGGCGATCAAACCTCTGTGTAATACCAAACGAAATGGGAGGTCCCGATGACAGCTAGAAAAGATACTCAAACATTTTTGAATTAACTTAAGCACGGTGTTGTGAAATATGGGAAATGGAACGATGATTATACTGTAGGTCCATTTAAATGTAAATTTGATTACTTAGCTAATTTGTTTGGACAATTGTTCAATTTTAACTACATCGTTTTAATGTTCAAAGCTGTTCTGTAAAGAGTTACGACATCTATAGCTGATAAGACGATCACGCCTGTCAGAGAGAGAGAGAGAGAGAGAGAGAGAGAGAGAGAGAGAGAGAGAGAGAGAGAGAGA
>OY744605.1:17846255-18121255 GCA_963556255.1 Allolobophora icterica | reverse complement strand
AACCGTGTCACTTTCTTACCATGTCAGGAAATTTGCAATTCAGTCAACTTTTGCATACGGAATATTCGTACAAATACATACCTCGAAGTGACTGAACTATTGTAACTAACTTCTCATTTTCGTGCCTAAATGTGATTTACACATGCTAAAAACTGTTCAAAATTTTCTGGTCTGAACCGTAATAAAAACCATTAATATAAGAATTTCACAGCAATAATGTATTCATTACATTGGCTATGTACTGAGCAAAGATTCCGGTTTAGAATCTTTCTTATCCTTATCAAAGCATTACATCGAATTCAGCCATCCTATACCTGATCAGCACTCGTAGTATATACAAGCAAATACTGTACACGATCCACGGACACTTTGCCTCTTTCTACAGAAGTAGTTAGGTTTGAAAATTTCCAAGCGAATGTTAGGTATTTGATCATTTGTTAGCAATCTATAGCACAGTTTGCGTCACTTGTGGCTAAGTAATTGACATGATTCAGTCATTTGTACGTGAAAAATTATATTCTGGGAATATGAGAGAACCTGAGCAAGTCAGGAAGATGGATGGATGGAGAGATGGGGGAGTAAGAGAGGAACTGTGGGACGTAGGAAGGAAGCAACACACGAAAAGGATGGACGGATGGCGAGAGGGAGGGAAGAAAAGAGTACATGAAGAAGAGATGGAGCGAGGGAGACAGGACGGGTGGGAGGGAGTGCGAGGAAGGGAACAGTGGTTGCTCGAATGATGGATTTGATTGATCAATGGATGCGTGACGGACAGCCAACTATGGATCGATGGGTGGAGTATATTTATCAGAGCAAGCTGGACTGAAAGATAGACAGATAGTGGATCAAAAGAACTGACGGACAGCCGGAAGGGTCGGCGTTTGTGGGTTAATGGCCGACGGCATCTTTCAGGATATCTGGAAAGCAGTCACCATCGTCAACAGCAGCAGTATCGACGCCGTCATCGCCTTCTTCTTCATTAGAACGATAAGCAAGAAGTGGAGGAAAACGGAAGTAGAGGACGATGAGGCGTTGAACGAAGAAGAAGGGAAGAAGAAGCAGCAGAGATGAAGCAGAAGAGGAAGAGTTGGAAGAAGACGGCAAGATGGAAGGAAGGAAGTAGTGGTAGGAGAATAGCAGAAGAATAAGAAAGAATAGGAGTTGAAAGAAGAAACAAAATGGGGAGTAGAGGACGAAGAAGTGTTAGTACAAGAAGCATAACAGATGAAGAATAAAGAGAAAAAGATGCAGAGGAAGGAGAAAAGAGGAAGATGAACATGAGGAAAAATTAGTAGCAGTTATAGTAGTAGCAGTTATAGTAGTAGTTGTAGTGGTAGTAGTAGAAGAAGAAAGAGGACGACGAGGAGGAGGAGAAGAACAAGACGCAGTAGAATAAGTAGAAGAAATGAAGTAGAAGAAAAAGAAATAGAAAAATAGAAATAGAGGAAAGGTAAGTAGAACATAGAAGTAGAAGAAAAGGGAGTAGAGGAAAAGAAGTTGAACTAGAGCTATAAACAGACGAGGAAGGAAAGAAGAGGCTGCAGAAGAAACCGAGGCCGAACAGAAAGAGAAGAAGCGGCAGACAGAGTAGGAGAAGACGAGTAGGGGAGTTGAGTACGAATATTTCAATTACAGAGGGAGAGGGAGAAGCAGGAAGAAGAAGAGGAAGAGGAAGAGTTGGAAGGAAAAGAGGAAGCAGAATAGGAAGACGAGTGATCTGTTGATGGCAGTTGGTGATTCGGATGAGACGTGTATGGACAGATTGAATCATGGCTTGCGGACATAAGAGGAGAGCTTTCGTTGGATCTATGAATATCAGATGACTTGATGATGACGCTGGCGAATGGCTTGACATCAGCAGCAGCAGCAGCAGCAGCAGCAGCGGCAGCAGTCTGCTTCATTTCTACGCTTTCGTACCCTCGAGGCTGACAAACACACGTCATCATTATCTCTCGACATCTCTCGCATTTTTCTGTCTATTCGTCTCGACGATGACATGTCGTCATCATCATCACTGCTTTGTCTAAAGCCAGCACTTGATCCCCGGCGCACTTCAATCCATCCTTGGTTCAATGCACAACTACCTGCTCAGAGATTTAGCCCTGAGTTACTCAGCCTCACTCTTGATATGTTGGTCGAAATACCGTGATAATTAAAAAGTACCCTGTTGCTTTTATCACTGCCATCTGAAACCCAACCTTACCAATGGACATTGTATAGTCAATTTCAGAGGTTACCAGAGGCACTTTGTAAATATCCTTATATATATATATATTGCATATATCCATATTTAATCGCGCCTCCGATTCGCATTTTGCGCGAGTTAAACTTTTTGTAATATTAATCAAATAATAATCAAATAATAATAAATTAATAATATTATTAATATATGCTAGTCTATAGTTTTTAAGTATCCATATATATGTATATTACGTACTTAATACTTATACATATATAAATATTTCTCAATATATGTACATATTATGGGCATTTACAACCTATACACGTGTAGGACGCAGATGTGAAATACTTACGGATTACCAGAAGAACGTTTAACCAGGAGGCATAGGTGAAACAATTCAGGTGTTTATATTCACTTCCTCGCTATACACTATACACCTATACATTATCTAATGCCAATAAAATATGTCATAATAGTCCTGAGGTGGTTCAAATAATCTTAAATTGGTCAAAAACCTATGTGGATAGTAATTGGTACAAATCAAATAGCATCATGCTCGCGTAAGTGAGCAAGCGAGGAAGTGAATATGCCTCTCCGCATATAGCCTACATGTATCGCTCGTCAGTATGTTTAGACTTTCCAATCTCCGCTTTTCACAATCCACACACGGTGACCTTAAACTAGTCCCAGCCAATCAAACAGTGAAGCATCTCACCCGAGCAATTCCATTAAAAACTGAGCAGGGTCGAGGCCATACGGTCGTCATAGAAAACGTATACATTGACTATTACGTAGATATTATGTTCAGATAGGCAGTGTGACTGGAAAACGAAAGGTCAGGATTTAAGTTTTCCATAAACTTTGTTCAATTTATTTTCCTTTCATTGTATAATCTTCCATCGGACGTTGAAGAAGGCTTCATCACTTGACTGACCGGCCATCTTTCCGCCAAACTGGACTTAATCTGCAGAAGGTCGATAGGTCAATGGTCAAAGGGTAACCCAGAGTGTAACCAACCCATCTCCCTGCTGTCCACCCATGCATCCACTCCCGATGCAAACCAAATAACGAGGGAACAACTAGGGCAGGAACCTAATTACCTTCTGCCATTTGACTGTTGCCTATTAAATTTTAACTCGACCACTGGCGTTTTCGGGTGGTGCCAGTCAAAAGCCTGGATAAAGGAGGAGGGCGACGTCAAAGACCATTGTGGCCATGTGATGTCGTTAAACATAGGAAACTACTCGTAAATTTTCTCAAATGCAAAGAGGCAACGAAGGTATTTTGATAGCATACTCTTATTTTTCTCTTTTCTTGGTCTTAATTTCTCCGGAGAAGTATAAGTTTTTCTTTCGAAAAACATAACTTTATGTTAAAAAACAGTTTCAAATGTGTTTACTATGAAACTCTTCGAATTTGCGCTGACAGTTGACAGTAAAACATCCTAGAAGTAGCTTGCTACTGACGATACTATCATGGGCGTCAAATTTTTCTAGGGGGGTAAAAATTTTCTAAAGGGGGCACAATTTTTGTATGGGAAGCAAAATGTTGTAATAATCGTAATAATCAAAAAGATTTTATTTTCTAAAATATTTGCAAAATCCATGGGGCAAATGCCCTTTGCTCCCACTCCGGACGCCCATGAATAGGACCTACTATATAAATCGTCGTAATTACCGTTACAAGTATAATACACCGCAAGCGACTTAAACATTCGATACTGCTGTAAATTTCAGAGTACAAGTTGCATACTTAAACGTACACGACATCTTGCAGCAGTTGCATAGATAGGCCCTAAACGAAAACGCATTCGACATCAAGGAACATTCCGAATATTTAATAAGTATACGTCGTGAAGTTAGCAGTACATCTCGCATACTTAAAAGAACATACTTCAACGGAGACTCAACAGTGGCACTTAATATCAATGAAAATAATAAAAAGCACCACCTTTGGTTAACGGGTTCAAAATAGTTCTTTTTTGCCAACTGAAATAGTCCCATACTCTCCTGTAATCGCTGAAGCAATTGTTTCAAATGGGAAGAAGCGACATAGCGTTATTTTAGTTCTGCAGGTTGTTTTTAACCTATTTACAGAATTCTTCTCGTCCTAAAAATATAAAAGAAATAAGAAATGGCTGCTGTATACGGCCCACTTTTCTGGTTTCAAAACATCAGCTCGTCAGATTTAGACCGGTACGGTAGACGATTGTTCATTAATTAGAAAATTGACTCTATTCATATACCATCGTATGTACCATAGTCTAAATCAAGGCTCTAGTCCTTTAGGCCTACCATGGTCTATGGTCTACACGGAGCCTATTCTATATTCCCTCAGCCCAAATACAAACATCCCTCACTGCATGTCTCCCGACAACCACATCTTGTACTTCCTACACGATCTCTGGACAATCCGTCTGACTTGACGCAGCGCTCGTGAGAAGGCTGGTGCCATTCACTCAGCCATTAAGTAGTGCTTTTATGTAGCGCTTTAAAAATATTGAATTTAAGATTTACGAACCTTGTCATATTCTCATAATTCTAATCATAATATGTTATCATTTATTTCTTTAACGCAGATTCCTCGCAGATAAGAAAGGCAGATTCTTCAACGCTTTTCAAAAAGAAAAGCTTATTGTATTGAATTCCACAGATATCTGTCAGTGTCTAATGAATACGCAGATACAGTCCTTCCCTTCAAGGGACCGCACAAACAGCCTAACCTCTTTCCACCTTAGTACGACGGTAGATCTCCCCACCGGCCTGACCCCGGAGGCTGACCTGCTGCCACCGAAATTGACCCAACAATCTGACCCAGCAATCTTGGTCCGGTCTGACTGATTAGATATAAAGCCAGCGAATAAGCTGGTTTCCCTGACGCAGCTGTTGTGTGTGGAACTTGAGAAATTTAAGACATTTAAATCACATGTTAAAAACCTAGCTACAAAGATGTCAATAAACGGAATCAGAGGACCATGGCCCTTACTAGGAAATCTGGTTCAAGGGGCTTATGATCCGCTAAAAGCTAATTATTAGGTAGCACAGAATTTTATTAAGCGCCACTATCGAATAACCAAGCATCAATCGATGGCGCTAAGCAATTATGAATGAAGGGCTTTCTCAAGGTCCCTCTATACCCAGTAACACTGCGGGAGGGGCAGAATATAAAAAAATTGTCGTAATGGGGAAACATTGTACGATATTACCGTGGGGATGGGTGGAGAAGCGGCGGTAATACCGCGGTTATGGTTGAAGAGTTCGTAAATTTAATTAATTAATTAATTTCAACATTCGGTTAAATTTATTTCAATATTCAGTTAAAGGTTTACTTACTAACCATCGCAGCTTCTGACGTGTTGCCTCTTTGTTTTATATATATACTCAATGCTCAACCTTTATGGCCGAGGGAATGTAGCCTATTTACTTCCTTTCCGTGTTCTTTGTTTCC
Organism: Allolobophora icterica; assembly: GCA_963556255.1. NCBI lineage: Eukaryota > Metazoa > Annelida > Clitellata > Crassiclitellata > Lumbricidae > Allolobophora > Allolobophora icterica. Next base: position 18,115,626 of record OY744605.1, on the reverse strand, counting down.
GTACTCTCCGTGTAACAAGAAGAGCGCTGTAACAAATCGGCAACCGTGTCTCACACGAAAATAGTTCATCGTAAAAGGGTCGTCTGTCACTCAAAGTTATGAAGACTAAAACTGTGGTAAAAATTATAAAATACAATGCAACTGTAAGTTGACAATGCCCTCCTTACAACGTTCAGAAATGCACAAAGTGTCGGCGAAATTTAGATAGTGAGACCTATAATCGGGTTTATATATATCAGCGCACCGCTTTCAAAACTATGAAACTTCTAGCCCCCACTCCGAAACCAGTCAGACACCGTTACGTATATGCGTGTGTGTGTGTGTGTGTGTGTGTGTGTGTGTGTGTGTGTGTAGGCTTGTGTGTAGGTGTGTGTGCACATGTGTGTGGTGAATTACATTTGAATGCATTTAGTATCGTCTATATATGTATATATATATATATATATATATAGGTTGTGTTGTCTATTACAGACATACATTTATATGAGTGTCTATGTAATCGTACGCAATTGTATAACGTCGGCGCATGAGAAACCCCTCTGAGAAGAGCTCTCGATCTGACGACACATCAGACAAGTGATTACGGAAGACAGGCCAAGAGAAACCAAGTAGCCGACGTCATCCGCTGAGTACTATGCAATCTGTCCCAGACCGACGAACCCATCACAGCCTAAATAATCATATGTCTATACTACTATATGTCCGTGCGTGGGCGTTCGTGCGTGGGCGTGCGTGCGTGGGCGTGCGTGCGTGGGCGTGCGTGGGTTTGTAGTACTCCATTCTAATATCATACCGCGCTTTAGGGTTCCAGTACAAAGATGCATCTAACTAAAAATCCACTTCCTGTTGGGTCGTATTCGTAGTAGGTAAACGCTAAATTTAAAAGCGTTACTCAACGGCTAAGCTCGGTGTAGCAACTTTTTGACGAGCGCTGCCTCGTGTCATAGAGGTTGTCAGCTGTAGGAGTGTAGGTACTATACAAGATCCGGCTGAGAGATCATGACAAAGGAGCTGTTTTGGTGTGTATGCATTTATGCATGTGATGTGTGTATTTATGTATGTATGTATGTATGCATGTACTGTACTGTATTGTTTTGTATCTGAACATTTATAAAGCGCCTCTCACAGTGTTCGCTAACCATAGGCGTTCGTATATATGTACATAATATTATGTATGTTTGTATGTATGTATGCATACATGTGTGTATGTTTGTTTGTTTGTTTATTTGTTTGTTTGTATCTGGCTACTTATAAAGGGCTATGTCACCTCTCCCTCTTTCCTCCCTGATGGTTTTCCGTTTCTTGTCCTTTTATCAATTTTTTCGCAAGCATTTCCCTTTCCACTATTTGCAGTGCATTGCTGTTAATTTACTATCTATGTGGGCAAAACTCGCTGAAGCCGGTTTGAGGGGCAATTCAATGGCGTGACCCTCTAAATCAAATGGAGACCATGGCCGGGTTAACCCCGGGGATTAATCCTTTTCTGTCGGTCTCTCTATCCAGCTGTATATCTGTCTCTGTATGCCTGTCTGTCTGCCTGCCTGCCTGCCTGTCTGTCTGTCTGTTTGTCTGTCTGTCAACTATAAAAGAAAACCTTGCGAGACATCTATAGCCAAGTCGAGAGAACGAGCTCATTTGTCGGCTCTGAATCATGGTAGAGAACCTGATCCGGGTTCTGTGCCGGGTCGCGAGATATGAAGGAGGTCAATCATAAGTATACACACCGTGATCGAATAAGTCGTACGATCCCTCGGTCTCTCCGGCGAATCCGGTCTCTACAACGGTCGTCATGAAGCCCCTCGGTGTTTCCATTCCAAGTGTCGACAGGTCATAGACAATCTCCTCAGCCAGACATCCGCAGGTTACTCGTTACAGACGTTTCTAGAACTATCGCCGGCGCGTTTTCCTGCAATCTTTCACATGAGATAAGCGCACGCCGTATTGGGCAGATGATGCTTTAAAAACGCGTCTCTTAAACAGATAACTTAGCATCTAACTTTTCGCTGCTTTCAGTGCCTCGCAACGTACGTCGCTTGCATCGACGCAACCGCCGAAGACAGACCTAGGCCCGCACGCCGTAGTGGTCGCCTCCGTCGTAAACCGAAATGGCGTCGCAAAATCCTGACGCTGGATGGCGCTGCGACGCACGGCGCTAGGTGGCGCTGCGGTAGGATCGCGCATGCGTCAAACCGGCTACTGTGCAAAGCGCTCTCTATCGATTGCGACCGTGGCGAATGCATCGGACATTATAAGGCGTCATCGGCCATTCCTAGATGCGCGTGTCCAACGCAATCGGCCCAGCTTTTGTGCTGCTGATTTTTTACGCGGAAGCCGAGTGCGTGTCCTTTGGGTGTCGGACACACCCATCGGCAGTCGCGTGTCGCTCGCTTTCCCTGGCCTATATACTTAAGTAACTTTACGTATCAATTTTGGCGCCTCTTTCAACGAAACTCGACTCGGACGACAGAGAAGACAAAGTCCGACTTGATTACAGACCAGTGAGGACGACATCCATCGTCGGCATCGCTAGCTCTTCATCTTCTCACGCTTCATTGAAATTGGAGTGACATTGATTGATACCTGCGATGTTAAGCAAGGCACTGGCGTGCGCCTATGCGGATGTCCCAAGTACTGATTATAGCGGTGATGACACTAGTGATTAAACTTCATGAAGATTATTATAGATTATTATGAAGATACTGCTGCTGATAACGATGATGATGACGACGATAATGCTGACGATGATGATGATGACTATGATGAAAACGACGATGACGATAATGTTGATGATGATGACGGTGATGTTGATGACGATAATGACAGGTGCAGAAGCGTATTGGGTTTGAAGAGCGTCGCTGGGAATATTCAGATCGATAAAGAGAAATGCAGAAATATTTTGAGTAAGAGTCGTAGAAACAGAAGCAGACAGATAAACAGACAGACAGACAGACAAACAGACAGATAAACAGACAGACAGACAAAGCAAACACAACCTCCATGGAAACCTATTTCAAGCGGAGAGATATTTTGATTATGACAGTGTTTTTTTCAGCCGGAACGCGACGGAAAGTTCCGGCACAGTGTTGTGAACTGTTTTAGGTGTTTATTGAGACCCCTCCCAACCCCCAATCCCGTTTTTCTCGGAATTTTAGCCCTTTCATAATTGTTCAGTTCCGAAACCTGATCATGACGACGACAACGCTATTGTATTAAGTATTTGATCATCGTGATCATAATAATCATCGACATCATCATCATAAACATCATCAGCAGCATAATAATCATCATCATTATAATCATAATCATTATCCTTATCGTAATCATGATGTAATGTAAAATAATCACATATTTATATAGCGCCCCTCTTCGGAGAAACTAATCATAGGCGATTATGATGATGATCATTATAATCATCATCATAATAATTATCATCATAATAATCATCATAATTATAGTCATCGTTTTAATCATCATCGTTATCGTCACCATCACTATCATCATAATCATCATCATTATCATCATCCTTATCGTAATCATCATCATAACCATTATCATAATTCCACTTATCATCATCATTATCACCATCATCATCCTTATCATCGTTATCGTAATCATCATCATTGTGATTGTCGTCGTTATCAGCATTCAGTAGCTCTGGGAAATCGACACTCCAAACAGGTTGCCATGGAGACAACAACGTCTGTTGCATATTAACAGGTGGCTTCAGTGTTAACAGGTGGCTTAAATTCACCTGCCTGCCTTATCCCACCCATCATTTCCGCCTTTCACGACACATCCGTATTTCGCACCTGTCATTGTCACGTCCGTTATTTCCTGCAACAGTCAGCGTTGACCATTTGTGCATAAAAACGTTGTCTCACATATGATAATAATAGCAAGCATTTGGAGTCTCATTCTCTCTCTTTCGCTCGCTATATCTGTCTCTCTCTTTGATGTCTATTTCCGTTCTAACTACTAAAATAGCGCCAAAGTCTGTCTTGGCTCTACGTGCGTGCGAGAGCAAGCCAGTGGTGACTTCCGGCTACTCGAGCATTATATATGCTTTCACACTAAAGCGTTGTACTTATTGAACTCGAAAAGCACTTAGGACAACGAAGACCGTGATCCAAAGATACTCGGAAGATGCTGTTAACTTCATTACATTACATCAAAATCAAATTCAAATATTCGATTAGGCCCTCTTGCGGACATTTCCGTCGACACAGACTCAACAGGATTACACAGTATAGGCCTAAACATTATTACCTTATGTACTGCTGTCAATGGTAAGTTCGTAACCGTAATCGTAAACTTCAAATTTACAAAGCGCTACATTAAAGCCAAGCGCAGGGCACCAGCTTATTCACGAGCGCTGACGTTTTTTCGGATTCCAAAGAAACTAAGTTCCTAAATGACTCTTGGTAATCTGTTAGGCCTATATTGTCTGAGAGACGTCATTTCAACTTTTTTCAGGAGGGCAGGGACGTCACTTGAGTATTTTTCTGGGGGAACTTGGCCAGCTTATTAAGTTTTGTATTTAGTTTACATATTCAAAACTGTAAGCAAATGCTGCTTGATGTGTGCTCTAGTGTGCATATTGTCACTTAATAGGCCTATAATTAGGTTTTGATGAATTTATTTATAGTTGCAAAAAATGTGAATAAGCTATGCATACTCTAGTTTTGTCAATAGCATATAATAATTTGAGTATCATTGTTTCTTTTTTACCCCTTTCTTCTTTCTCCTTTTCTTGTTCCATCCTTTTTTCAAAAATCAAGAGCGAAAATGCTCCTCCCCAAATGACGTCCTTGTATTGTTATTGTCCTATTGTCTGCGTTGGAAATAGGCTATCGTGATTATAATAGGCTATGCTAATAATAGATAGTCCTTATAATAAGCTGTAATCGTGAATTCTATCATTCAAATGAACGTTTCTGTCATACGCCGGCCTTATAAACAGGGTTTCATTAAACTATTCACGTAACAGGGTTACGTCATTAGTATAGGCTATTATTATGACATCCTTATGATAGGTTATAAGACTCTCTATTCTAAGGGTATACCGACAATATCTTAATAATAGACTATTTTTTTTATTATAGACCATTATTATATTTGATCATCATATCATGCAATTTTTACTTTTAAAATACTACCCTGAGGATTGTAACTGTAATTGTAATTAATAACTTCTATTGCCCCGGTGTCTAATGCTATAAGCTTCTCTTGGATAGGCTACTCTCGAAACATAATATATCTTTATGATGAGCTATAGGCCTATGCGTAATAGGCTATCCTTCTAATTAAGTTGTCTTCTAATAAACTATCGGCATAATAACCTATTATTTACTTATTATAGTGGTTTTATATAGTGCCCCTTCAAGATTAGGCCTATCTACTCATGAGCTTTATGATCATACTCTGATTATAATAAACTATCTGCGTATAAAGCAGTTCCAGGAATTGGCAAGAGTTTTTAATAACTATCCTTATAATAGACTATGGTTGCAATCAGTGCTTTTTTTCTAGAAAAAAAGGTTCCGGAACGGAACAATAGGTTCCGGAACGCAACAATTATGGGCGGACTAAAATCACGAGAAAAACGGGGTTGGGGGTTGGGAGGGGTCTCAATAAACACTGAAAACAGTTCAAAAACACTTAAATTAAATTAAAACAACTATATTATTGTTTTTATTATTAAAATAAAAAAATAATTTTTTATTAGCTGAAAAAGGTGCCGGAACGCCGTTCCGGCTCGTTCCGGCTGAAAAAAAGCCCTGGTTGCAATATATTACACAATAGGTTGCTGTGGCTGTTACTTGATAGGCGTCATAGTGTGTGCAATATGATGCAGTCACCTTTGCTCTTTCATCGGTCCACATAGATCTCTGGCGATCCAACCAACGGAACAAGAGACAGACAGAGCAAGGTACATACAAGCAGCTACACAGAGGCGTATATAGAAAGACGGGCAGACAGTTCACCAGAGAGACATGCAACGTATACAGCCAATCATTCGAGGCGTTATTTCTGGCTTTGGCGACTTACTTACACGACGCATTACTTAGGCGCATGAACAACTCATGAACCACTATAGCTTTCTACACAGCTAGACTCATTATACAATATACAACCCACACATATAGGTTACATATGAAATCTATTGTATATATATATATATATATATATATATGAAATTTTAATTAAGTTATACAGCAAAATACCGCTTAAACTCAGAAATAGAGTAGCACAAGCCTAACATGCTAAAAATAATATCTTTGCACTGAAAGTAGCTTAGGCCTATATACGTACACTAGCTATAATTTTGTGTTTTTGCACCTCTGTGCATTCATCCATCCACCCACCCACGTATACACGTCATTCTGTCTGTAGGCCTATGTCTGTCTGTCTGTCTGTCCATCCGTCCGTCCGTCCGTCCATCCATGTTTATAAAGATGTTCCGTAGTTGATCATTCATGAAGTGGATCTCGATGCTATCAAGATGCTCTAGCGATACAACAATTATTATTACGTTCAGCGCATGTCCCCGGTCATGTTGGCCGTTGATCGACTTTTGCGTCATTTCGACGGATTTTTTAGTCTAAATGCAGAATTTGCTCAGTAATTTCGAACATGCTGGAGTTTACTGGCGCTAGGACTTCATTCGTCGTTTCTGCGTCGGATTTTGTACGTTTAGTAGTGGCGGCATCAGCTAGGCCATCCCTCCTGATGTGCGATCGAGTCTTGAATAAACGGTCTGTATAGTCTGGTATTTCGTCTCTTGGTGGAGGAGGAACGACACGGATAATTGGACTGGCCTAGATGGTTAGTCACATGGGTGCTACAACCTACCGACCGACACGCCTCGACGAACAGTGTGTAATCTAGTCCCGTGTTCTGGGGGGAAACAAGGTTTCTCGGGGAGAATTTCCCCCAAAAAAGGTATCTGCACACTTAGAAATAAGCTTACCAGACGTTGCTAAAAGGCACGGTAAGTTGCCTCATGACAGGCCAGCCTACCCGAGCAGGCTCCAGTAACTTCAGCCTACTCCAGACATACCACAGCAGCATGCAAGTAACCTCAGGTTACTCCGCGCTATGATTCGAGGTTCTTGCACGTACGTTACTTCAAAGTAGGGAGAGTAATGTTTTGAGAATTTACAAATGTTGAAAATTCAATGGAATTAATTTAGAATAGTAAAAATTATTAAACAAATATATTTGTTGGTTTTATGAAAAGAGCAAAGATAAATGAAAACCAATTGTACGCAAAACGTAGTTCTGGTATAACCGAGCGTCTACGCGTTGATTAAATAATTTTAGTAAGCAAGTAATTTAACATTTTATATATTATGCAATGTTTTCACATGAGAACAAACGCGGACAGTATTATTAGAGCAAATTTGTAACTTTTGAACAGTACTTAGCGCGGAGCGCTGCATTCGCATGAATAGGCCCTATATCAAATGAGCTTCATGAGCGCCCAATCGCTGCGGCATTTTGATGTTGTAACATTTTACCACAAAATTCACTGTATATACAAACGCCTAAACTGACACGCAATCAGATGGGAAAAAAATCAAATCTATTTACTCACAATAGAAACAGTATTTAACAGATACATAATGAGAAACAGGACTAGGCTAAAATTGTACATGGGTGACAAATGGGCTCATGGGCTTGGGCTGCCCCGTCGAACCCATTTAGGCTTGAAGTCAGAAGCCCATTTATCGACATTTGCAATGTTCGACCTTTTGTGGGGGAGAAGTGGGCTTATAGGCCTGGGCTGCCGATATCGAGCCTACTTGGGTTGGAGTAGTCCATAGAGTAGTGGTAACATCACTGGCGTGAAGAGCAAGACGTGGCGGGATCGCTTCACGCAACCCTCCCAAATGTAGGTCCACTCAGCCCTTCATTCGCGAGATAGCGCGTTGTTAAAATGAGATGTAGGACGTGATGGGCGCCTTGCATGTGATAATCCGTTCATACTGATTTGTAGTCATACTGCGTAATTGTCAGTTTGAAAATATTAAACGAAGATTATTAGATAGAATGACTGACTGAATGAATGAGTGAGTGATATATATATATATATATATATATATATATATATATATATATAGATAGATAGATAGATAGATAGATAGATAGATAGATAGATAGATAGATAGATAGATAGATAGATAGATAGATAGATAGATAGATAGATAGATATCCTTTCTTTTTTGTCTGCTTCACTCTCTGTCTCTCTCTCTATCTTTCCATGTCTCTCTCTCTGTCTCTGTCGCTCTCTCTGTCTCCCTCTGTTTGTCTGTTTGTCTCTCTCTATATATAATTGTATGTTTGTGTGTGTGTGTGTGTGTGTGAGAGAGAGAGAGAGAGAGTGTGTGTGTTTGTGTGCCTGTGTTTGTGTGTGTGTCTGTGTGTGTCTTTCAATGTTTGATGTAGGGAGGTAAGGGATTAGTGGAGACGCGTTAGGGAAGGTCGTTAATGAAGATAAGGAATAACAGAGGTCCTAAAATCGATCCTTGGGGAATACCAAAGCGAATGGTTTGGGTCACTGAGTATACGCCGTCGCAGTAGGCCAGCTGTGACCTGTTCTCGAGGATATTTTCAAACCACTTAAGCCGGATTTCTCTTATACCGTAGTTCATCTATCTATCCGTCTGCTGTCTGTCTGTCTGCCTGTTTGTCTATCAACCATTCAATCTACCCATCCACCCATCCATCCACCCACCCATCCATCAATCCATCCATCTATCTAACTCAGTCTGTCTGTCTGTGTGTGTGTATCTGTCTGTCTGTCTGTATCTATCTATCATCTATCTATCTATCTATCTATCTATCTATCTATCTATCTATCTATCTATCTATCTATCTATCTATCTATCTATCTATCTATCTATCTATCTATCTATCTATCAATCTATCTATCTATCTATCTATCTATCTATCTATCTATCTATCTATCTATCTATCTATCTATCTATCTATCTATCTATCTATCTATCTATCTATCTATCTATCTATCTATCTATCTATCTATCTATCTACCTACCTACCTACCTACCTACCTACCTACCTACCTACCTACCTACCTACCTACCTACCTACCTACCTACCTACCTACCTACCTATCTATCTATCTATCTATCTATCTATCTATCTTTCAGTCTATCTATCCGTCTGTCTGTCTGTCTATCAACCATTCAGTCTACCCACCCACCCACCCACCCACCCACCCATCCATCCATCCATCAATCCATATATTCATCCATCCATCCATCTATCCATCCATCCATCCATCCATCCATCCATCCCTCCATCCATCCATCTATCCATCCATCCATCCATCCATCCATCCATCCATCCATCGCCAGGTAAAATGGCTTTACATTGTCATGTGTATTCATAGTACATTCAGATAGAGGCAACTTAAAATATCTACGTAATATAGGCCCTGCTTTTACAGTCGTTTCAACGACTTCTAATGTTTTTCACTGTAAACATGTGCACTGGCCAACAACGTTAGGGGCAGTAGATGTTTCCACGAAGCTGGAATCATTCTGAAAGCGAGTCTAATAATAGGTTACATTGGTTACATTATTTGGCTGTAATATGTAACACGAAGTAATATGCTGTAATATCTTACTTGTACAGTGCTGTGCGTATGCTAGTGCTTCTTCAGAAAGAATATACTTACTTACTTACTAACACTGTGGTTTACAAAACACAAGTATACAAAACGAGGCGCAAAAAACAGAAAAAGGAAAAAGGAAAACCAATTGAAATAGGTGGGTTAAACCAATAGATAAGTACAATGATGATAAATTGGCGATGATGAAATTGGGTTGGAGTTGACTAAGTAAGTATAAATTAGGTGTACAACATTCTAGTGATGAAACCTCTACGGGTTATCATATCGGCTCTGGGGATTTGGCGGTCGTGGGGCCGGGGGCGGAGATCATAAGTACGCACCCTCACTGGTGGGAGCAGAGCATGGAGAACGTGGCCTGGGTTATTCAGAACGGCCTAGTTCTCCTTCGGCGGGAACACTGTCCATTCCCTGGCCAAAATTAATGGGATCGGAAGCGTCCGATTGGTGATAGGACGACATGGGGTGAATACGCAAGAGCATCGGCTTGGATGAGTTGCGGTGACTCTTATCTGATCGGTCTGGTGCAGTTCGTGCGTTGCAGTTGGTGTAAGCTTAGTACTGTTGAAGGAAATAGCCTACTGGGCGTATATTATTCGTTGAAGTGTGGTTGTAGTTGAAGTTTAACTGTAGTTGAAGTTTTGCTGCTGTATTTGTGAAGGTAAAATATTAACTTTTATTTCGCCGAAAATAATGTGTTACGTGTACACAACTTTATATGGATGGAATGGTGTATAGGTGGATGTACAGTCGACGCCGCTTAAGTGCAGTGTCCAGCTTATAGCTATCCCTCGTATGCGCGCTTCCACGGCCGAAACCAGAGCTACGCCTATGTGGGTCCCTCTGCTTTGAACTCTCTCCAGTGTGATAATTGTAGAAAAAACTAGGGGGTGGGGTTAGACTTTGATGAGTTTGATCAATGTGGAGTTGAATATGTTATCCGCATTTTTTTAAACTGAGAAAATTCAAAGATACAGTAGAAAGCTTAAACTCCTTAAAGTGACTACATCACCAGATTTCAGAGCCGGCGTTAGGGCCCCGACCCCCGGTTGGGGGCCTCAAGTTTGGAAGGGGCCTCCAAATCTAGCTGGTCATTACGACTATTTGTGACTGTTTCTGAAACCCACAACCATAGGTGCATTTACAGGAAACGGGGCCTTAGGCGAAACGTTTTGGGGGGCCTTCTGAACTTAACGTTATTTTTCATAATTGCACAAAAATGAATTATTAGCCCAAATGAACAAAACAATTATAAATTACAATAATAAGCCTATACGTTTATGTGAATGCTAAACTGTAAAAGAAAATAGAAAATATGATATATTTAAAATAATTCAAGTGTTATTTTTATAATTTAAAATAATATTTTCATTCGTTTGGGGCCCTCCGATATTTGGGGCCTTAGGCGCGCACCTAATGCGCCTATGTCGGGGTCAGGCTTCATACGTATGAAAGGTCGTAACACAGAGGCGCGTTTGCGCATAGGTGCATTAAGCGCGCTCCTAGGGCCCCTAATCGGACAAGTAGTGGGCAGAGGCGGATTTACGCATATATAGGCGCACTAGGTGCGCGCCTAGGGCCCCAAATCTGCTACTACAAGTGCACGGGAAATTGTAGAAGATATATAATGGAGGTGAACACCACTTTCCCTGTAACGAGAAACAAGCATAGAAAAGCCCATTTTGACTACGAATATGGTATGGTGTGGTATCTGAGCATTTATAAAGCGCCTCTCACGGTGTGAACTATTCACCGTGTGAGCCTCGTGGAAAGAGAAAAGTCTTTAAACGACGAACAACATAGAGGGAGAATCTAGTAAGTAGGGTCCCACGGGCACGGAGTGCCAAGGAAGGGAGGTCCATAGGGATAGTCCCACGACAGCGAAAGAGCGAGACTGAGCCATAGCAGACCTCACCTGGGGAACAAACAGATCAAGCCGATTCAGAGAACGTAGGGGTCGATGAGAAGAAGCAGAGAGAGGTTTGCTCATCAGGTCACAGAGGTAGGCTGGAGCTAAGCCCTGTTGCGCCTTAGAGACAAGTGTTATGATCTTGAAGTGGATACGAGCAGAGATAGGAACCCAATACAAAACATCAGTCATATAAGTAGCATACAGTTCACTTTCGTTCATTCATTCGAGTATTTATATAGCACCTCTTCAAGGGGGCTACTCAGAGGTGCTCCCGACTCCAGCACGGCCAAACAAGACAGTTTTCAATCGAGTGTAGAATGTATTAGAGGGAGTTCTTGAAAGCGGGCGTAGCTCTGGAGGGAGTCCATTCCATGCCGTCGGGCCTATCACTGTAAACGCACGATTTTGCGTGGAGGCTGTGCGAGCAAAAGGCATAATTAGCACCTCTGACGCGAAGCCAGTGCAGGACCTCAAACATATAGCCCGAGACCTGAGAAAATTTAGTATTCGGCCAATTAGGCGCGCAGCAGAGGGTTGCACTCGATCGAGGCTCGCTAGATTACTAGAAGGTAGGCCATAGTAAAGTGAGGAACAGTAGTCAAGTCGAGCTGTGATAAAGGAGTGTCCTATGGTAGAAATTGCGCCAAGGGTGAGAGAGCGAGCAACAGTGCGAAGCTCGCGCAGCTGGTAGTAGCAGGTGCAGGCAAGGCGATGGAGATGAGGTGTAAGAGTAAGCTCCTGATCTAGCAGGGCCCCAAGGTCGCGAACTACGGCAGAAAATGTATAGCTATACGTCTCACCCAGTAGGCAGTGCCGTCTTAAGGCATGGGCACGTTGGGCAGTCGCCAGGGCCCCACGATTTTAGGGGCTGACACTATTTGCTCTCTAATTGATTTTGTACAATTTCTTCCCTTATGCCTATAGAAATTATTATTATATTAGTAAAGCAGTTTTTTTATAGTGTCCTTCAAGATTGCTTACTCAGACACTCGGCCAACTTGGGGATGCGGCCTACACTCCGGGAGACCGTCATATACGGCACTACAGTAGTCCAGCCGAGAAACAACAAATGCATGGACAAGCTGCACCAGGGGACAAAGAACGAGAAATCACCTTGAGCTGCCTGTGCTGTGTTGGTAATAGCAGCTGCGGGAGAGAAGTTTTATGTGCGCGTGAATGCAAGTTCCTGATCCAGGATGACTCCCAAGTCCCGGACCCAGGTCGAGAAAGAAAGGTGTGGGAAATATCACATGTATTTCAGATGTGAAATTGAAACTTCACATCTGAAATACACGTGACAATCAATTTTCACATGTGAAAAACAGGTTGACACATGTGAAATTGCAACTTCACATGTGTCAACCTGCTTTTCACATGTGAATATTGATTTCATCTGTGGAAAATTTCACGGGACATGTGAAATGTCACATGCCACTTGTGACTTTTGTGTGTGAAATTTAACTTGTTCTATTTTCACTTATGAAATACCGTATTTCACATGTGATGTGAAATCCTAGTTTTCAAGTGTGATTCACATATTTTAATATCTGCATGGTTTCTATGCAGAATTATCTTGAGCAAATTATTTCAAATTTTTTTAAAATCTGTTGTAGATTTTGAGACATGTGCAGCAATTCTGCAGCTGCCTGTTGTTAATGGGAAAAATGAAATGTTTCTGCCTACTCAATGAGGTAAGAGTTTAGCACTATATGCAATAAATGCCATGTGTTTCAAGTTGGCGTGCACTCATTTGGTCTTGTTGGGAAATTTTTCAACATCGCTGCTGCAATAATAATAATAATAATAATAATAATAATAATAATAATAATAATAATAATAATAATAATAATGGAGTCACCATAATACCTTGGGCCAGAGGTTGATGCTTAGCGTGGGATGTCACGGTGCCAGATACATTCGCAGCATCATATCAGCATGTAACATCGCAAAATGCAGGTGCCGCAGCGGAAAAAGCAGCCCACAATAAGGAAAACAAATATGCTGCCATCTCACAATCGCATCATTTCGTCCCTATTGCAGTCGAAACCTCAGGAAGCTGGCATGCCGAGTCGCTGGAGTTTGTCCAAGAACTTGGTGCCAAGATAAAAGCAGCTACAGGTGATCAGCGTGAGACCAGCCATCTGCTCCAGCGTCTGTCGGTTGCCTTGCAAACTGGAAACTCTCTATCTGTTCTAGGCACCTCGGATTTGAACAACAAGGAGACCGTGCAGCCAGGACTGAATGTCGGTCTATAGCTTAGAATCCCTAGATACAGTTAACAATTCGTCTGCATATGAGTTTGTTGGTTGTATAATAATAATAATAATAATAATAATAATAATAATAATAATAATAATAATAATAATAATAATAATAATAATAATAATAATAATAATAATAATAATAATAATTATTATTATTATAATAATAATAATAATAATAATAATAATAATAATAATAATAATAATAATAATAATAATAATAATAATAATAATAATCTTTTCTTTATTTAAGCGCCTGCTAACCGCAGTGCGCTGTGCAGTGAACATTAGGGTGGAGTTTAAAATAGCACACAAATTTTTGTTTTAAGTAAACGTTTTCTAATAGTGATGAAAAGTTGCCAGCATGTTAGTGTCAGTAGTGTTCAAAATATTGTTGATTTTGCTTTGCGTCTTCTGCCTTCTACCGGCGAAAAAATATTTACCATTTAAAATTCTTTGGAAAAAGTCCATGTATATTGCATTATTTTTTCTTGAACGAACTATTGTAGAACTGTTACAATTCATGAAATACACATTCAAATCAGGGGGGAAATCGCATCTGGTGTGCTACAGTATCTTGGAATTATAATGCCTAATGATGGCAGCGTCATCATTGAAAAGAAGAAAATTATTAGAGAACGAAAGAAACTTGTACCGAAGCTCTGTTCAAGCAGGATGCGCCAGTATGACTGTAAGTGTTGAGGGGGCTTCTAGAGAGTAGTCCAAAGGAGGTCCGAGTCCGGTTTCCACGGGGGTCAGATCAAGAGAGGAGGAGGCAGAGCAGCTGTGAAGGATGGTGTCGTTTAGGGCGAGAAGAATTAGAAGGCAGAGGATCAGATGAGTCTGGATAGGAGTACTTGAAAAGGTGAGACCAGTTTTGAGTGGAAAGCCCACGGGTGATAGAGGAGGAGGATGGAGGACGGACTGCAGTGATGATGGAGGAACCGATAATCTGCGGAATTCAAGGGGAAGATCGTTCAAGAGGCGTGGTGCTCTGTGACTGTTGGATATATAGCTCGGTTGGAGAACTTGAGATGAGTAGTGACTGAGGGTCGAGAAAGACTTAGATAGGAGGGTGATCGGGTGGAGCGGGTTGTCTGGATGGTGAATAGATCACGGAGGTACTTGGGCTGGGAATATTATAGGGAGTTGTAGGTTAGTGATAGAACTTTGTAGTGAATTCGCGCTGGAATATTTAACCAGTGGAGTGATTTGAGGATGGGAGTGATAAGATGATATATGGGTGTTCTAGTGACAGCCCTGGTTAGTCAGTTTTGGATAAGTTGCAGGCCCTTGATTTGGGTGGATTCAAGGCTGAGGAAGAGGGAATTGCAGTAATCAAGCTTTGAATGAACAATGGAGGTATCAATAATAGAGGCAGTTCTAAGGTCGATCATGGCCCAGATGCGGCGAAGGTCACGAATGTGCGTGATGCAGGAGCGCGAGAGGTTGGAGATGTGGTTACAGAAGGAGGTGTGGTCAAGATTGCGGACGGGGGGTGGGGGGTCCGAGGTGAAAGTAAGAAACGATGAGTTAGTCAATAGGTGCATGGAAGGGTTAGGGATTTTCTTGATATGATCAGGAAGGCCTAGGATGATGAATTCTGTTTTGGAAGGGTTAAGGCAGAGGAGATTGGATGACATCCACTGTAATATTAGGTTAACCACGTAGAAATATTGCATCGATGGTAGAGGGCAGAAGATATCATTTGAAAATTTAAAATATTTGGTGAGTTTCTTTCTCTACCCTAGTTGCATCTTTTGCCCACTATTAGAATTCATTTTTTTAAATATTTTTTTCACTCCACCCTAGTGAACATACATATAGTAGAAACCGCAGCCACGCAGGGCGCCTTACATACATGTATACAGTAGAAGCACATGGTAACAGTTTTACAGTAGTCGAATATAACTGTTTATTCGGCAGCCAAAAGGGCGTCACCACGGCCTACTATTCATTTAACCACCGCCGCCACCTAGCGGGTGAAAGGCTGAATAAACCTTACGGAGTCTACGAGATTCGATCTTGGTACCTACTGCTCTTCACGCCAGTGTGTTATCCATTATTCTACGCCCCTCTCAATAACACTTGTATCATCATTGCTTCTTTCATGTTTCATTACAAATGATTATCACTCATATTTTGGTATTCTTGCATGTAAATGACTGAAGCACGCTGGAAGCCTGCTAGAGCTTGCTGAATGATGCAAACTTCGATGTAAAGAG
Organism: Allolobophora icterica; assembly: GCA_963556255.1. Taxonomy (NCBI): domain Eukaryota; kingdom Metazoa; phylum Annelida; class Clitellata; order Crassiclitellata; family Lumbricidae; genus Allolobophora; species Allolobophora icterica. The sequence continues at coordinate 18,099,573 of OY744605.1, read as the reverse complement.
GGAATTTTGTTTTATTCTGACTTATTAAAGGCATGCCAGGCGAGTATCACTTGTCTAGAGGTTAAGTGCTTGATTAGTCTTTTTTGGCTCGCACATGGCTTTAGCCTTCAGACAATATTAAGAAATTATGCTGCTACAACTACATTTACTCGTCTCATATTTCCTCTTTTATGCTTGATCATCTTCATTGGCTTCCTTTTACTGCTCGGATTCAGCTTAAGGTTTTCACTTTGGTCCATCGGTCTTACACAAGCTTCGCACTCAAGTACCTCTGTGACCTCGTTCGTCTAACAGTTTCAGCTGCTTCCCTTTGTCCATTACGATCGCCATAATCTTTTTGTCCCACGAGCAAGGACTACTATGGCCAAAACTCGAGCCTTTTCTTGCATTGGTTGAATCAACTCCCTCCTTTGACACGTGACCCTTTCTTAGCTAGTGGCCCAAGTGCCTCTTTCTGCCTTTCTGTTCAAATGTTGGGTCTTTCGCACTGGGAGCGCCTCTGGTTAGCGAACAATTTGAGAGGCGCGTTACAAATGTTCTGATACAATACAATAGAATACCTACAAGTATTTCAATCCTTATTCAGTAATATGGCTGTCTTTAGTTGTGAAGGTTAATGGCTAAATCGATTTCTCCACATCAGATTTTTTGGATGTTTAAATTTCTTATATTTTCTTACTTGTTCAATTCACATAATGGTATGAACAGTATTAAGTCATAATTGTACGTTAAGCGCAATATTTTGGATCTTTAAAGCAGAACTTTGTTGAATTTAAGTTTTCGATGTTTTTAGGAGTCGTCACCAAATTAGCCAATGATTTATCTCCGCAAAATGACCGATTGTCTCCAGCATCGCTGTCAGAGCAGGTGGCAAAGAGGTGTTTCATAGACTGTGGACCTTCCGAAGGCTCACTGCTGTCTGATTGCCACTTATTTTATTCTGGACATGACATTCCCTTCTGCTTTTGATCTATCTGTATAGTTGAAAAATGGTTATGTGTTAACAATTGTAACCGACTCTGAATTACTAACTGTTTACGGATAACACTAAAAATGTCCTTAAACTGATGATGGTAAAAAATGTCTGTGATGATCATACTTTCATCAGACAAATTTGATATGGTTATGCCAAGATGTATAACAAAGATAGTGCTTGATGAATGGTATTTTGTCACTAATATTGTTGTATTAATTAATGCAATTATTATTATTATTATTATTATTATTATTATTATTATCATCATTATTATTATTATTATTCTGATATTATCAAAGTTGTGATTGTATAAGATTGCTACAAACATCTTTATTAATAGGATTTAGTTAAAAATTGGTACTATTGTTATTGACATCCTAGTTAAATATTTTGTATCAATATAGTTGTCTTAAGTTCAGGGTCTATATGCTGAAATATTCTTTAATATAAGCATCTCTTCCTTCAATCATGTTAAGAACTATCTCTAAATCTGGACAATTCTATTATGATGATTTAATAATGTAAACGAACCCAATATGGAAACAGGGGCCTAACCTTGTATAAGTCATGTATGCTTTTGTAGGGCTCTGATTGTACTTTAATGCATGATTATGTTTGTTATTGGTATGTGATTAAGTACTATAAAGAAGATATATATGAATCAAATAATGCTATATCACACTAGCACAACTGAGGAGTTGGAAACATCCCTGTGGGGTGTGCAATGAAGACTTAACTGTGGGGTCCTAAGAAAGACTAAGGGTTTCAACCCCCATAAATTCCCACCCTGGGCAACATGGCCAGTTTGCATTTGCAATCGAAACTTCGTATGAACAGTTACTTGTCATGAACTGTTAAGCTTGTCTCGGTATATATGGTATTATATTCCAGTAATAAAAATTATTTCTAATACAATGCATTGTCAATAATTGGTAGGAAAAGGTACCAGTGTGTACTTAGTTCTCAGAGAATAATTATTATTGGTAAATTCATAGAGTATCAAGCTGAAGATTGTATTAGTAAATTTATCATTGAAATTTTCTTGTTCTGGTATAGTACTGTATTGAATATTTCATTATTTACTACCACTGAAGAAAATCTAAAGGTTCCATCTACAGAATCCTACTAGTCCATGGAAGTAACACTAAAGGTTCCATATAGTAACTTAGACAACGGACTTTCAAAGTATCATGAGCCTGCCAAGTAGTAACATAGCCTGCTTTCAAAGTATCCTCAGCTTGCCAAGTAGTATCCCAGTCAAAGTTACTGTATGGTAGAGCTTAAACCAACCGCCTGGTGGACAAGGCAAAGGTAGCCTCAGTTTACCAGATAGTAACCTAAAACAGCTTACTTTCAAAGTATCATTAGCTTGCCAAATAGTAACATAAGACAGCTTACTCTGAAAGTATCATGAGCATACCACATAGTAACCACAAACAGCTTACTTTCGAAGTATCCTCGGCTTACCAAATAGCAACCATAGACAGCTTACTTTCAAAGTATCATGAGCTTGCCAAATAGTAACATAAGACAGCTTACTCTGAAAGTATCATGAGCATACCAAATAGTAACCATAAACAGCTTACTTTCGAGGTATCCTCGGCTTACCAAATAGTAACCATAGACAGCTTACTTTCGAAGTAACCTCGGCTTACCAAGTGGTAACCATAGACAGCTTACTTTCGAAGTAACCTCGGCTTACCAAGTGGTAACCTAAACAGGCTTACTTCAGAAGTAACCTGTCCAGGTTACTATATGGTATAGCTTAAACCAACCGCCTGGTGGACAAGCCCAAGTAACCCTAACCTTACCATATGACAAGGTCCGGGTTTAGAGTGTGCCTTACAATATTGCCGAGTTCTGGGGGGGAAACTTCAATCCTGGGGGAATTTTCCCCCCCCCCAAAAGACGTCTAGATTAAACACTGCTCGCCGAATAGCCGGACGTGTGTCATCTCCTACCATTGAGGTACTGCTTGTGTCGTCTGTCAACTGTAGACAGGAATCCGTTGGTCAACTCCAAAACTTCTCACATCGCAGACGCGTCGGCATGCCACAGTCACCGATAGTTGCCTAACTCTGGCAAGTTTCTCGAGTGTAACTCAGGAATATTTCTTTTATCTCCGATCTGGGAATGACAACAAAGGCCAACCGCGCAGTTTCATCCTCTTTTTTTATCTCTGTTTATTCGCTTAGCCGCTTCTCTGTGTCAGCGAACTGACTTTCTGCATTTGAATGGATTGCTATGGCTAGCGTGTTTTGATGGTGCGCCTTGTTGATGCCTTGTGCCTCATTATTACAGCGATTTAGAAGTTATATGACTAGGCTGCAGAACATAAAACTCACTATGCAGCAGTTGCAGCTTCGTGAGTTGCTTTGCTGTCGTCTGCGTCGTCGTACTATTCGTTTTCATGTTCTTGTTTTTGGTTCTTCTTTTCTCCTTCGCCTTGGTCTGGATTTCATTACTTACTTGAGTAAAGCTCGTTCTCATCCAAATATTTCTTTGATTCAGCAAAAGTACTTTAGATACCAGTGGCGTAGAAAGGTTTTTGGGGCCCTTGTGCAGAGCTTCGATGGTGGGCCCTTCAACCCCCTTCGATTTGAAACACAAAAAGACGCTGTGCAAAAAAGGCTTAATTGGCTCTTTTGCGATATTTTTTTATATCGCACTGTGAGAAATATGCAAATACCATAAATCGCACCCCAATTAAATAATAATTAAATAATTATATTTTAATTATTTTCTCCGATTTATTTTTTATAACACTTTTTTTTATTTCTCCAAGCAAGCATTAAAAAATTGAATAGAGATAAATAATCTAAAACATTGTTCCATCTGCTATGACTGCTAAAATATGAATTATCCACACTTAAATTCTGTAAAATTTGATAAAAAAATAACGAAACAATAACAAATTAGACAAGTGTTTAGTCTACGGTAGTCTAAAAAGAAGAATCCGAAAATCCCGAAAAATTAAAACTTTCGTTTGCGCGCCTTCTCTTGCGCAAAAATATCTACCACTTTTGAAGTGTCAAGCTTTCTGGCATGTTCATTTTCTTTTGACAACGTTGCCAAGTCGCTCAGCCGCTCTTCTGACATTGTACTTCGTAGATAGTTTTTGATTAGCTTCAGTTTTGTAAATGATCTTTCACATGTCGCAACAGTCACAGGCTGTTGATGACTTGCTGTACATGTAGATTTACTTTTAGGCTAAAAATTACTCTACTCGCTGCAAGGGGCCCTTCTGACCGCCGGAGGCCTTTGTGCCTTGCACAACCTGCACAACACATTGCTACGCCACTGTTAGATACAACTTTATCTATTAGGCTCAGGTTTTTTTTCTAATGGAATTCCATCCTTGCAATCTAAGCACAAGAACTATCCTAACTAAAGAACGCATCTTCACGAAAGAAATATCTTAACTAAAGAAGTAGATGTATAAGGGGGCTTTGAGCGCAGGGACCCCAGAGGGCCCCGAGACCAATGGGCTCTTACAGCAGATCGACCTTCAAAGGGCCTCCAGAGGCCTACGAACCCATATAGCATATCGACTTTCTCCTGTGTATTTTAGAACAAAATATGCGGGCCCTTAGCGCAGGGCCTCCAGAGGGCCCCAAGACCAATGGGCCCTTATAGCCGACCGACTTCCAGGACCTCCTGAGGGCCCACGAACGCTTATAGCTTAGAAGTCCTCGAGTGTGACCATTTTCATAGTTGTGACTGATAATATGGTCACAAGTGTCACACTAAATGTCACACTAAAAAGACGGTTGTAATTCTGACTGTTATGATATGGTATGATAGATAGTAAAATAAGATCTACTACCACAACAGTACCATTTTTACTATAAAAATAAAAATTTAAAAAAACTTTTTGGGACAAAACAAAAGAAATCATTTGGTCTAATTCGTGCAGAAAACGTAAATTTACGATGTATACTTTTTTCTCACTCTCACAAAACATGAAAAGTGCCTTTTTTCGCACTTTTCTGAAATCGCAGTTTCTGTCACGCTTTCGGCCGAATTGTGTAGAAAAAAAGGAAATTCGCGGCACCAGGGCCAATTATAACAGATCAACCTCTGGAGGGCCTCCAGACAGTCCATGGGTCCCACGAAAGCTTATAGCGCTAAGGCCTGCCACGCAATTTGTGTACTTTTGTACAAGTGTGACAACTTTCAGAGTGTGACAGACAATATTGTCACAACTGTCACACTAAGCTAGGAGTGCAATAACGGCTTTCCATTTAATTTTAACACGGATAGGATACCTGAAATGTCATTTTACCATAAAAACAGAAAAAATAATTTAAAAAACCTTTTTTTCACAAAACTAAAAAAATCATTATTTTGGTCTAATTCGTGCAGAAAACGCGAATTTACGATGTGTGGTTTTTTTTCACTCTTACAAAACATGAAAAGTGCCTTTTTCGCACTTTTCTGTCACGCTGTCGACCGAAAAATCGCGGCGCCAGGGCCAATTATAGACAGTTCGTGGGACTGACGGACGCAAGGACGCTTATAGCAGAACGGATTTAAACAGTGCCTTTGGCTATCGTGGTTTGTAAGTTCTCAAGTGTGACAAGTTTTACAATGTGACTGATAATATCGTCACAACTGTCACGCTAAGGTATTTTTTACACACATTCAATCAATCAGCCAATGGAGTTCTATACACCGGTCTACTCAGAAGCTCTGCGTATTTCCTCTGGCACCATGTCATGTTTTTAAAAACAGGCAATCAATTGGTCAATCGAAATTTATATAGCACCCCACCTCTTGTGGGGACAAAAAATAGGATCACGATTGTTGGCCTTAACACACCGAAATGTAAAGTCCCGTTTGCTGCCGGCCGAGACCCTCCCACGAGGCCGGCCCAAACCATTGGAGTGTAATAGTAAAAATTAATGATCACTAATCGTACGGCGGTGGTGCGCTAGGAATTACAGACTCACTACTCCAACCACCTACGACGAAAACTTTTATTTTGAGGTTTGCGGGCAAGACCCAGCGCTGGTTAGTTTCTTGATTAGTTCTGCCACCATCTGGTCTTTGCTTTGACTCGGCAACTCTTTTTGTGACCATTTTCACAGTGTGACGATATTATCAGTCACAAGTGTCACAGTGTCACACTAAGCTAGGAGCCTCTTCCTGCAGAAGCATGTTAAGTCGTTCAGAATTTTTTCAATTTAAATAAATGAATAGGTTGTGGTATACATAAAACATAATGCTAGGGCAAAACTTTTGCATTTGGCTCGGTATAGGAAAAACAACCCTCTGCTGTCGCAGGTGCATTGGGGAGTACTGTTTCAAACATTTGGCACGACTGCGAAACGGTTGTGGGACGAGACCTTGCGCCAAATGTGGAAGGGGTATAAAAACACACGTGGGTGAGTGTATGAAATGTGGTTATTTCGCTAAATATTTGAGAGCTCGACGAGGTGGGTTAGTCCGCGAATTTAATAAAGAATGGAAGCGACTATCAAATATATCTGTAGAATAAAAATTATCATTTGAACAAATGATATAGTTATTGTATTGAGATAATACAGATGAGCAAGCGTCAATCGAATATCAATTAACAAAATTTCATTTTGAACAAATGATATAATTATTATATTAAAGAAAAGTTTGCCACAGTAATATAAAATAATTTTTAACTATGGGATTGTCTACGAATGAAAAAATTGAACAATTGCTGAATGAGTTTACCGGGCCACCAGCTCTTCGGGCTGTTCTACAGAATATCTTAGACGAACCTATCCCAGATGCAATCAAACGGCGCTTGTTGAAGCCACTGCTACCAAGACCAATTCCTCCAGCACGCAAACACAGAGGGGCAAAACGTAAAGCCCTTCTGGCAGAATTCGACCCTCTCCTAAATAAGAGGGACAGAGGTGGACCACCACCCTTTCTAGTGCACAAAGAGCTCGCCAACCAGCTTCTGAGAGACTTTCGTGCAGAAGTACCTCTTAACCACAGGCTGGAAAGAGATGCGTTGGCTTTCTTGAGTGCAATGGAGCACAACATTGAGTCGCAGCTAAACGAAGAGCTCTTGAAATATGGCGGTTTGAAATACTCGCAAGTGTTGACTGTTGATTTGGAAAAGTTGGCACCGACCGTTGATAATGTGTATGGTGGCAACGCGCCCCCCGGCATCATTACTAATACCGCCTACTTTCGAAGCACAGCAGTCCCAATTACCACTGCGGGTAAAGTCCAAGGGGCTATACGGAAGGCCAAAGCCGAAGTACTAAAACTCCTCGAGGACTACACCAATGAAGGGTCGGGGTGGAGAGTGAAGCGGGTCGTAGCGCTGGACCTCAGTTTTGCAAGATATAAGCCTTTCCGAGGTAAGAGCTACTTTCCCACACCAAAGTACATACCCCCTCGTACGGTTATTAATGTCAATAATGAAGACAACCGTTGCTTCGAGTGGGCCATTTTAAGTGCCATGTATCCAGTAGAAAAGGACCCCCAACGCCCAACTAAGTATCGAGCTCACCTCCACGAACTAAACTTCGACGGTATAGAATTTCCGGTGAAGGTCACAGATATCGGTAAGTTCGAACGTCAGAACCCGATGGTGTCCATATCGGTCTTTGGATGGAATGAAGGGCTGTATCCGATTTATGTCTCAACCGAGACTAGAGTTCACAATATTGATCTTCTACTGTTGGCCAGCGATGTAAATGAAAATTTACCTTTACAGAATTATCACTATGTCTGGATCAAGGACTTGGCCCGAATGCTGTACAAAAACAACGATCATAAAGAGCGAAAGCACCCATGTCGCCGCTGCCTACACATATTCTGTAGACAAGACTTGCTGGATGCTCATATCAAAGATTGTCAGGGCATTAGTCAGAAGCCTCAGCGGATTGAGATGCCAAAAGAGGATGAAAATATCCTCAAATTCCAGAATCACCACAAACAGATGCAAACCCCATATATCATATACGCAGACTTTGAGGCGTTGAACATACCAATCGAAGGTGCAGTCATGAACCCCAGCGAGAGCAACACCAGACAGATAGCTGAGCAGAAACCGTGTAGCTTCTGTTATATAGTGGTTCGATACGATGGCCGCACCAAGAAGCCGGTGCTATATCGTGGAGAGAACGCCGTTCAACAATTCCTACAACGAATACAAGGCGAGCTGGACTCTATCAAACAAAGGCTGGCCACCCCAGCTAAGATGGTTATGTCAGCGGCCGATCGCCAATCATTCCGCGAAGCCATCGAATGTCACATCTGCGGAAATGCACTCGAAGCGGATAGAGTTCGCGACCACTGTCACATTACTGGTAAGTACCGAGGTGCCGCTCACAGCGAGTGTAACTTAAAACTTAGAATATATCCAGATAAGTGTAAGGTACCAGTGGTCTTCCACAATCTGCGAGGCTACGACAGCCATCTCATCATGCAAGCGATCGGAGGCTGTGAAGCCGCACAGGATGAAAAAACCGAAATTAACTGCATCCCAAACAATATGGAGAAATACATGACATTTAACATTGGACAACTACAGTTCATTGATAGTCTCCAGTTTCCAAACAGCTCGTTGGATAAATTATCAGGAAATCTGTCGTTAGAGGATCTTAAAGTCACAACGACATATATAAACGAAAACTTTCTTCACAATGAAAGGACAAAACTAGATCTGTTGAGACGAAAGGGCATATATTGTTACGAATACATCCATGATTACCACCACTTCGAAGAAGACCGACTTCCACCCAAGGAAGCGTTCTACAGCAGGCTCTCCCGAGAGAATATTTCTGATGAGGATTATCAACACGCCCAACGAGTATGGAATGAGTTCGATTGTAAAACTCTGGGTGACTATCACGACCTGTATCTCCGTACGGATGTACTCCTACTAGCCGATGTATTCGAGACCTTCAGATCCACATCGATTAAACACTACAGTCTGGACCCGGCTAACTATTTCAGCCTGCCAGGAATGGCCTGGGACGCTTTGTTAAAAAAGACGAAGATCGAACTCGAACTTTTAACCGATATAGACATGCACTTGTTCGTAGAGAAAGGTCTCCGAGGCGGAATTTCGATGGTATCCAAGCGCTTCGCAAAAGCCAACAACCCACAATGCCCCGACTACGATACCACGAAGCCAGACAACTGGATCATGTACCTCGACGCGAATAACCTGTACGGCTGGGCGATGCAACAGCCATTACCAGTTGGAGGATTTAGCTGGGTGAGTCCAACTCTCGACGAAGTGTTGGAAACTCCAGACGACGCGCCTGAAGGCTTCCTACTTGAAGTAGATCTTGAGTACCCGGAGCACCTCCACATTGCTCATAACGACTATCCCCTAGCACCGGAGACCCTGACAGTCCAAGAGGAGTGGTTGAGCGACTATCAGAATGTGCTTATGAACGAGTTGGGAGGCAAGTTCACAAAGCATGTGAAGTTAGTACCCAGCCTACGACCTAAGGAGCGGTATGTGGTCCATTATAGAAATCTCAAACTATATCACTCGTTGGGGCTGCGAGTTTCTAAAATTCATCATGCCATTAAATTTAGACAGGAGGCATGGATGGCTCCATACATCGAGATGAATACGAAATTGAGAGCGAAGGCAACGTCGGAGTTTGAGAAGGATTTCTTCAAACTGGCTAATAATGCGGTCTTTGGAAAGACCATGGAAAATCTTAGAAAAAGAATCAGAGTTAACCTGGTACCGACCTCAAAAGTTGACAAACTTCGTAAACTAATTGCGGACCCGGCCTACATATCGCACAAAATCTTCAACGACCAACTCGCCGCGATTCATAGTTTGAAGAGCAAACTCAAGTTAAACAGACCTGTATATGTCGGCCAGGCGGTCCTCGACCTCAGCAAGCATCTGATGTACGACTTCTGGTACAACGATGTGAAAAATCAATACGGTGAAAAAGCCCAGTTGCTATATACAGACACAGATAGCCTCTTATTTCAGGTGGAGACTCCGAACGCCTACGCCGATATGTGGAATAAAAAACACCTATACGACCTCTCCGAGTTTCCTAGAGACAGCCCGTACTACAATGTCGAGAACAAGAAAGTCGTGGGCAAGTTCAAGGATGAATGTAACGGAGTGGCCATCGCTGAATTCGTAGGATTGCGTCCGAAGATGTACTCGATCTTAAAATCGGGCGGTTCAGAAATCAGGAAAGCAAAAGGCGTTCAGAGAGCAGTTGTGAAGAAGGATCTGCACCACGAGCTATACAAGGAATGCCTGTTCGAACGAGAAGAGATGCGGCACACACAAGTCGTGATTAGAAGCCACGGCCACCAGATCGGAGTGTACGAGCAGAATAAGATCAGCCTCTCTCCATTAGACACAAAAAAGTGGATTTCTCCGAACGGGATAACAACGCTGGCATACGGGCACTACAAAATCAACGACGGTTGAGTATTCTATCGGGGGGTAACTCAGTGCCCATAGGAACCAGAAGCAGCTCCTCACGTACAAATCCGCGGGCAGGTCCATCAACTAGATGGTATAAAGCCGGTTGACCAGCCTGCCGAACAACATCCAAAATAGCGTGGATGGTGAGCGACCAGTTAGGGTCAGTGGCGCGTTTGCTGCCGCCCTCGAGCTCGCCGGGAGCGTACAAGTACCGAACGAGAACGTCGTGTCCAAGAATAGGCTCATCCATTCCCCACAAACGAGTTTTCATTTGTGGATGAGAGGGCTTCTGTGTCACTTTAGCAGCTTTCATCGCTTCAACCGGCTTCATGTCGAGCAAGCGCGTCGGCTCATCGTTTAGTGCAGCCACAACTTCGGGCAACCGGCGAACCCATTCTACTGACCGTTCGGATGACCCCCTTGCAGCCAGGAGCAATTCCTGAGCGTACTGGGCACCGAAAAGTCGCTCGGCCAGTGTATAGTGTTCGGTTGAAACGTTCAACGATGCCCTGTTGGCGATGATTTGCGGCCTGTCCGCGTCTTACAAAAACGTCGTGCTTCGTCAGCAACGGCGTAAAAACACCCATAAATTCCCGTCCAGGATCGACCTGAAAAAGTCGAGGCCAAGTTAGTGGGCCCCGCTTGTAAATCCGGCTTAAAGCGGCGGCGACTTCGGTCGCACTTTTGTTGATCAACGGTTCTGCTTCTTTGTATCGTGAAGCAACATCGACAACAGTGAGAGCGTATTTATAAGTCTTTCGACCTACTTTATCGTGAGGTAAAAACAAGAGATCGGCTTGGTGTACGGCGTTTGGTCGATTTTCCTCAAACTTTGGACGCGGTATGCGGCGTGGAACGGGTAAATAAATCTGCCACACCGCTTGTTTCTTCAACCAATCACGAGCCTCGGACTCGGAAACTTTGGCGGCTGAGGCTAGTTTCTTCACCGCAGCCTTACCTCGCCAGTAACCTCTAGGGCTGTAATAGACAGTTGAAAGGTGCTTAGACATTTCAGTTAAACTATATATAACAAACAGGTAAACACATACACAAATGATTTTCATTTGCGTCGCCGTCCAACACCCATTCCCATCCTCGACTTCGCTGACATAATGGCCGACACCAGCCGCGCATCCTTCTTCTCATAATCCGGAGTTTCATCGGTGAGTGCTATCTTAGACGCGGCTGCAGCGAGGATGTCATCTGCGTGGTTGCGCCCCGGAGTATCTTTATGAACTGCGTAAGCGACATCGTGGTGGAGGCACGCACGGTCGAGCTGATTAACACCGTGATAGCGCTGTGACAACCGTTTATCGAGTTTTGTGAATGGTCCACAGTAAGAGTACTTTCCCGTATTCTGAAAAGAACCTCCCGGATTATCTTCCGAAGACATACCGGATGGAAGGCTCAAATGCATTTCTGGCAGAGGCAGAATATTAAGAGCGCTATTCAGTAGAGAACCTCCAGTCTTTCGAACTTTAGAAGGCAAAATTTGGCTCTTCTTTGCACCGCAGACGGCACAGGTTCCCTTCTTGGCTGGCCGACCGTTTCGTAACTCGACAATTGTTTCATTTGAAGTCTCAGTATGTTTCTTACATCGTAGGCAATACATTGTTTTCGTTGAATACAATCATAACTCGTTGTCCCTATATGGAAATAACAAATTTCGATCTCGAAGCCGACGATGGGAAAAAACACCACCATTGGTTGTTGCCATCCAGTATACGGTGTATCATCTGTGGGCCTAGCGGATGTGGGAAAACAAATCTACTGCTCAACCTCCTTCTGAAAAAGGGGTATCTACGTTTTGACCGGCTGTATCTATACTCGAAATCTCTGGGACAGGAAAAATATCAGTTTCTTCGGGACTGGATAACAGAACTCGAAAAAGTTGCCGGGAAGGAAGTGGCTTCCTTTCACTCTTGCTCAGATGAAATAGTTCCAGTTGAATCATTAAATAAGAATGCCAGAAGCCTTCTAGTTTTCGATGACGTCATGCTTGAAAAACAGTCGCCCATCGAAAGGTATTTCACTATGGGTCGACACGGTGGCGCGGACTGCTTCTACTTAACTCAAAATTACTTCCGCATTCCCAAGCAAGCGATCCGTGACAATGCTAATCTTATCGTCCTCTTCAACCAAGACAGCAAAAATTTGCGAGCCATTCACGATACGTTTGTGGGCGGAGACATGTCTTTCGATGAGTTCCGTATGTTCTTCAGCGAGTGTGCTGCCCAGCCATATGGATTCGCAGTCATAGATTTGACGTCTAAAGTGTACGACGGAAAATATCGTTGCGGGTTCGATCGCTTCTATAAGCCCAAGGCAAGTATTTAAAGACATGATATAGGCAACATATAGTCGACATACAAAGACGATGTGGACAAAAGTTTCGTCTAAACAGGAGCGAGACGCGTTGACTCAGGATTATTTAGCTCGGAGAAATCGATTGAGACAGCGTTTCGTGGACGAGAAACTCGGAGAGGCAAACCTTCAGTACGATGCGGCAAAGCTTTTCAAACCAATAGCTACAGCCACGGCTGAATCCCAGGTGGCTACGTCTAAGGAGTTGCAGAAAGTTACCAGCGCTTTACAGGATTTGCCGGCGCAGATTTCAGAGTCTGCTAATTTTAACCCAATAGCGGCGTTGTTCGGTGATTCAGCAGGAACATTAGCTGCTCCAGCCCTTCCAGCGCTTCCAGCCACCCGAATCCCCCACGCATTGTTAGTCGATCCAAACAAATATCTCAACGTCGAGGCAATCATAAGGCACGGTTTCAGACCTCCGAGCGAGCTCGATTTAGCCGACAAGGCAGGCGCTGAAAAGATAATCGGTGAGGTCAATCACTATAATCGCCACACCCTGGGCAAAGAGAAAAAGAAAGCTAATAAGCAAGGAGACGAAGAAAAGGTAGATGCGGTGACTGCAGATATCGAAGCCCTAAGGGAATATAAAAAGCGAATCGATACACTGATAGAGGGCCACAGCCTCATCAAAAAGGGAAAGGGTTTCAGTGTCCCAGCCGTTCCTCTGAAATTACAAGGTAACGCCTTGGGTGAGCTCTCCGTTGACCCCGTCGCCCTGTCTGCTGGTAGACTGAGAGTGTTTAAAGGTGGCAACCTCGTTCTCGAATCTCCGGCCGATGAGTCGTTGTTCAACCTACTAACAAAACGCTTCGTTAAGACTAAGCAATACTCGCCTCAGGCAATCGAGACTTTTAAAAAGCTCGTACAGATGTCTGGTCTGCCTATTCATGGCCGGAAAAGTAAAAAGTTCCAGCTGATTCGAGGCGGCGCGGTGCAATTTTACAATGATCCAAACGCCCTGGTAGAGAGGTTGCAGCTTTTGGTGGCCTCTAGGGCCGCGGGAAACACTGGTCTCGGCAACGAAATCTCCGCCATTCTTGACGAGTTACTGCGTTCCGGTGCGATCTCCAAAGAGCTGGCACTCGAATTGAATAGAAACATGCTCATAAAATAAAGTACACAAGATGGAACGCTCGGAGAAACTGCTCGAAGAAATTCGAGAACTTTTGCAGCCTAAGGAAAATTTTAGTATAGTTGTTTCCTCAGATACTACAGGGTGGACCACGGCTTTCTCACCACCGCTGTACCTTTATCCAAAAAGACGCTTTGAGCTTGCTTTAGTCAATCTTGAAACTTATAATTCGATCCCGAACATTGACAGCACAAATAACAAGTTCGTCTACAGCTCCACCAATGGTGCGACGTGGAAGACGATCATTTTGCCCGACGGAAGCTATGAGATCGCACAGATTAATGATGAAATCGGTCGCCAGTTAGAAAAGCAAAATCCGCCGCCGACAGGTGTTCCTCAGCTCGGCTTTAATTCTCCTATTACTATAGGAGCTAACGCATCTACCCTACGCGCCTTCGTAAAGATAACGAATGCCATTTATGTAGTAAATATGGCTCAATCTACCATCAGGCAAATGCTCGGTTTTAACCCTCAGAGGCTTGGTATTGGTTATAAAGAGGGAGAAAATCCAGTCGATATTCTCCGGGTGGACACGATCCTGGTAAATTGTGACATTATCTCTGGATCGTATCGAAATGGTAGCCAGCTGCCAGTAATCTACAGTTTTTTCCCGGATGTGTCGCCCGGCTACAAGGTAATCGAGTCTCCGAAAAATCTGGTGTACCTACCAGTTGCACCGGCTGGTAATGTACAGGGCATTCGTGTGTGGCTGACCGACCAGAATGGTGAACAATTAAACCTCCGCGGTGAGACAGTAACTATAAGGTTTCACATCCGCAGTGCGTAGATGTTCACACTTAAATATTCTCATGTTTGTTCTTGGAATTAAAAAGCGGCGGCGTCGTGTCGTGGGTGGTGGACTTTTCGACTGGATACCTAAAATCGCGGGCTTGCTAGGACGTGCAGGCTCCTTCATTTCGGCGAATAAAGGTGTAATAACAAATGTTGCCGATGTAGTTGGTAATGTTGTGAAAGCTGGGGCCACAACGGCGTCCGCCGTGAGGCAAATCGTTGATGCCGTGAAAGCGAGACGCGCTGTTGCCGGCGCAAAAGCACCAATAGCGGTTCCCGCACCGTTGGAGAAGGCGCTCAGCGACAAGAGCATCGAATACTTAAAACAACTGGCTGTGAGTCCGCCACCCGTTGTTCCGACAATGGCTGACATAAACAGCCGCATTGCTGGATCCGGTTTCAAAACTATAAAGCCGAATCGCGGCGGTAAGGGTCTGTTTCTCGCAAAATGAAATACAAATTTTCAGAATAATTCACAAAACGCAAAAAAAATTTAACCCACCACATATGAAATTCATTTACAGCATGATTAATAATTGAAGCTTGAACTTTTTTACTTATTATAATGGCAGCATTTGACGTGCCGAGTGAAATGTTGGACATCGCTTCGGCGGTACCCGATGATAATAGCATCGAATCGTTTGAATACCGCGAGTATGAGTCGCAAAATCCCGCGGCTATTAATAACGGCCAGGCCATACAGATAGACATCCAGAACCAAGACATTTTCACGCAACCTTCCAAGAGCTACCTTCTTGTGGAGGGCAGGCTTACAACAACTGGTGCGGCTTACATCGCAGACTCGTTGGTGTCATTCATCAACAACGCCATCCCGTACATGTTTTCTCAGATTCGATACTTGGCTAACAACACCGAGATAGAGAATGTCATGTCGCCTGGGCAAGCCACGACGATGAAAGGCATGCTGGTATACGGCGATGATTTTTCCAAAGGCGAAGGTTTAAACATGTGTTGGCAGAAGGACACGAGTGCGGCGGCGGCGGCTCTGAATCTCGGCTTTGAGGCCCGTCGACTGATGATCATTGGAAAACCCGTCCCTATTGGAACGTTTTCATTCATCGTTCCCTTAAGACATCTATTCGGTTTTTGCGATGATTATCACAAGGTCGTATACGGGATTAAACACTCCTTACTGCTGAGCCGGCAGGGGATGCAGACGCGATCTTCAAGGAAGCCGCTGCGACCAATGGCCAGATCACGCTGACTAAACTCTCCTTGTCAATGCCGCATATAATACCCGCTTTGGAGTATAAAAGCATGCTTATGAAGCAGATTGAAGCCAAGGTTAAGGTACCTGTAGCATTCCGCGCCATGCAATGCGACAACATTGCGGTGCCACGAGCGACGACTTTTTCCTGGCGTTTGAGCGTTAAGTCGGGCACGGAAAAACCGCGGTGGATTCTTGTTGCTTTTCAGACTGGAAAGAATGCACATCAAGGCCAGAATCCGGCACTGTTTGACCATGCACAGGTTCGCAACATATTCGCTATACTCAACACCGATCGCTACCCGGTGGTTGACATGAATCTCGACTTCACCAAGAGGACAACCTCTCGCGCTTACAAGGCCCTACGTGACTTCAAGGAAGAATATTGCGGTATAGACGCGCGTGAATCGTCATGCCAACTGACACCAATCGAATTTGTAGATTTGTTTCCGATCTTTGTCCTGGACGTGCGCAGGCAATCGGAACGACTAAAAACCTCTGTACAGGACATACAAATCAAGGTGGACTTTAACGAAGTGGTACCAAATAATACGACAGCATATGCCGTCCTGATCAGCGACCGACTCCTGAATTTTGAATCGGATGGCAGCAAATTCAACGTCGTCTACTGATTCCCATAATCACATTTAGAAAAATGGTCCTCTTCTAGATATATTTTTTGCAAAAATGAAAACTGAATACGTTGCGTTCGGCCTTTCACTGACCGAAGGGCTAAAGCAAACATTGGCTAAAGCTGCGCGCGCCGGCACTGGCGCCACGATCCGGCTCACTCATGGCCAGCTTCGCGGAGACGACAAGCTCGCGCTTACAAAAGTTCAAGCCGCCCGAATAGTGAAGAAGATTTCGGAAGGCGTTGGCATGGAGCTGAGATTCACCAAAACGCAATTGAAAAAGATGACAAAATCGGGCGGCTTTCTTCCACTGCTGGCTCTCCTCCCGCTGATTTTTGGTGGGTTATCCGCGGCGGGTGGCGTTGCTGGAGTAGTAAAGGCTGTGCAGAGCAAACAGGCCAACGACGCCGCACTGGCGGAGGCGGAGCGTCACAATCGCGAACTCGAGGCCCAGGTCCGCGGGTCTGGTTTATATCTCGGGCGCGAGACTCGTGGTGGTTGTTGTCCAATGTGCAAAGGATCCGGTCTCTACATCGGGCAAAAAAAAAACTAAAACCTCTTAGCAACTTTGATATAGAGAAAGTTGCCGGGGCGCTGCCGCATTTCCGCGGTGTTTTCATGCGAGATGGTCTGCCCGCCGTGGCTAGTGAGAAGGAGTGTGGAGTTGTTAATTTAGATTCCGGTTCCGGCGACGGTACTCACTGGGTCGCTTATTGGATAGATGGACCTACAGCCGTCTATTTTGACAGTTATGGGCTGGATCCGCCTCTCGAAATTTCTCGATATTTAAACCGTTCCATAAGAACACAAACATTTCAGCTACAGGGGCCCGATGATGTGGTATGTGGTCATCTCTGCCTGGCCGTGCTAAGAGAGCTCGCTGCTGGAAAGAATTTTGAAGATATCGTGCTTGACTTATGTTAGACTTCCGTCACCCTTTTTTGTATAAAAAATGCCGGTTGATAAATTTGGAAGAGACGGTGGAGGTGGGGTGGGAGGGGGGCAGATTAGCGCCGCTGGGCTCGTCCACAAGGCTGGTGATACCATGTTGGGAATTCTATCGGCTGGAGGTTTTCGGCTGACAAATGTGGGAACGCCGACGATGGAAACGGACGCCGCGACAAAGGCTTATGCAGACATCGTAGATCAGGACAACCTGCAACTCACCGGTGGAACGATGTCCGGCATTCTAAAAATGGGCGGTCATAAATTGACTGGTTTGCCCACGGACACTCCGGGATCTGACAGTGAAGACGAGGGTTGGGATGAATTGGTTGGAGAGTCCGACGCTGCGAGTTGGAAACAAATAACGGAGTACGCGAAAGAGCGGGCGCAACAAGCCGAGTTGTATGCAGACGGCTTAAGCTCCGAGGCAACTGGTCTCGTTAAACGTTACGCAGACGATAAGGACACTCTGCTGGACACTGCAGTCAGGCTGTACGCGGACCAGAAGGCAGCCGCAGCCGAGAACCATGCAGACCAGAAGCTTGTCGATGCCAAGCAGTATACGGACGAGAAGAACGAGGTGCTGAGAGATTCCGTTAGGCAGTATGCGGACGAAAAGGATGTTATTGTAAAAAGTTACGTCAACGAGCAAGATGTTATCGTCAAGAACGCGTGTGTGCTAAAATCTGGCAGTGTAATGACTGGAAGTTTAGTTATGGGTGGTCACCGAGTGACTGGACTTCCAATAGGGATTCCAGGATCTGATAGCGACGCAGCGAGTTGGAAACAAGTGTCAACAGCGGTCGCCGGCGCTCTATTGAGCCTCGATAGAGTTCCCACGGAGTCGTTGCACGTGGTTAACAAACAATATGTTGATGTTCAACATATTGCTGCTAGACAGTACGCGGTCGATCAGGACACCGCGATTAATTCGGCCGTGAGGTTGTATACAGATCAAAAGACCGCCGCCGCAAGGGGGTACGCGGACCAGAAAGCCGAAGCTGCAAAAACTTACGCCGAAGAACAAGACGCTATGGTCAGGAGCGCTTGCGTGCTTAAAGTTGGCGACGCAATGACTGGAAATTTAGCTATGGGCGGTAAGAGGGTGACTGGGCTTTACACGGGGGCCTCAACAACTAATACCGACGCGGCGAGTATCGGGCAGGTGACGAGAATCGTAACCGGCAAAATGACAAAATTAAATAAAATACCGACGGAGCCTTTGAACGTGGCCAATAAACAATATGTCGACAATCAGGCTGTTGTGGTTAAAAGGTATACAGATAGTAAAGAGGCCGCTGTAAGACAGTACGTGAACAGCATCAAATTTTTAAACTACAACGGTCACATTCCGCCACTAAAAAGCTATGAACATAGTGGTTTTTACGTATCAGCCAGCGCATCTCTTCCCGATCACTCGCCATATTCGGCTTTCAACTCAACAGTCACAAGTGGGTGGTGGGCCTCGCCCGCTGCGGCTGATATTATTGGGACTTGGTTAGAGATTATATGCCCCACGCCCGTGCGAATATGGAAGGTTAGCCTGGCTGGGGGAGCTAGTCCCACAACAGCCTCTGTCACGTCCTGGAAGATAAGTGGGGCCGTTCGGAGTGGTGGTCCGTTCACAGATCTCCTCACCTCCAACACCGCTTTGGATTTATTTACACAGAATTTTTCCATCGGCTCGGACACCGCATACACCACATACAAGCTGACAATCCTTGCCACCAGCGGAACACTAACTACTCTAATGATAAACCACTTCCAGATTTACACATATTTTAAAGTTGGAGACACATAAGACTTAATAATGGCCGACTCACACTACAAGATTCGTGGTTATCTCCGACAAAAAGGAGAAACCAATATGCACAAGTACAACCTCGATGATTTGGTTGGACTAACCAACTGGGGATATACTATCCCTAAGCCCACCGCAGATATGTTAGCCGCGGTTCCCCAAATCTACATCGATTTCGTGTCGGATGATTACCACAGCCGCGATATTTACACGGCGACCAAAACTGTGACTCTAAGTTCGTGGCAAACGCTTCCACTGACCGCGGCACGCTATCCCTGTATTACGTTGCAAGCTAATAATGAGACGGTCTCATTAGACCGCGGATTCTGGAGGCTTACAATGTTTGGTGTTAGTACCGGTGATGCGTCAGTTCGCGTTATTACAGCCGCGGGTAGCATCGATCGTACAGTCGACATTCAAAGTGGACAATTTGATGCATCTAGGGCAATATTCATTCCAGGACAAACGAGTTTCAGAATTGAAGGAAAAAAGAGAGGTGTTGAAAGTACTTCAACTATTGAGTTAAACGTAACGTTACTGATAGAGCAACTATAAAAAAGTATGTCTTTGTACCCAACGCTGATGGAGTCAACAATTTCGTCAGACACGACGTCGCAAACATTTCGTCTGCAGAAGATTGGCGAAATAGAAGCCTTCCTGAGGTCAGAGTCGATAAGTCGGGGACAACTGTGTAAAAAGTATAAGAGGGTTGTAGATGTGGCTAATGGGGCATCGGCCGGCCTTGCTATAGTTAGTCTTGGAACTGGGGTGGGTGGGGCAGCTATGTTAGCCACTGGTATTGGTTTTATTCCTGGTATTGTTCTAGAGAGTTTAGCCATAGCGACGAGTTTTCTGGATATCATTGGAAATGTTGTCAGTAGAAGTTTTGTTGCTAAAGCTTCAAAACATGACGAAATTTGTATTTTAGCGGAAAGTAAACTAAATACAGTTCATGACCACATTTCTCGGGCGTTGGAAGACACAGCTATAAGCGACGATGAATATAAACTTATTCTGGGAGAGGAGGAGAAATATAGAACGATGAAACGTGATATACAAAACAAGAATGGAAAAAAAGAGTTGCCGAGTCAAAGCAAAGACCAGATGGTGGCAGAACTAATCAAGAAACTAACCAGCGCTGGGCCTTCTCCGCGAACCATGATATAAAAATTTTCATCCTAGGCGGTTGGAACGTTGAATCTGTTATTCCTAGCGCACCACCGCCGTACGATTAGGGGGCCGTTATATTTACTATTACACTCCAATGGTTTGGGCCGGCCTCGTGGGAGGGTCTCGGCCGGCAGCAAACGGGACTTTACATTTCGGTGTGTTAAGGCCAACAATCGTGATCCTATTTTTTGTCCCCACAAGAGGTGGGGTGCTATATAAATTTCGATTGACCAATTGATTGCCTGTTTTTAAAAACATGACATGGTGCCAGAGGAAATACGCAGAGCTTCTGAGTAGACCGGTGTATAGAACTCCATTGGCTGATTGATTGAATGTGTGTAAAAAATACCTTAGCGTGACAGTTGTGACGATATTATCAGTCACATTGTAAAACTTGTCACACTTGAGAACTTACAAACCACGATAGCCAAAGGCACTGTTTAAATCCGTTCTGCTATAAGCGTCCTTGCGTCCGTCAGTCCCACGAACTGTCTATAATTGGCCCTGGCGCCGCGATTTTTCGGTCGACAGCGTGACAGAAAAGTGCGAAAAAGGCACTTTTCATGTTTTGTAAGAGTGAAAAAAACCACACATCGTAAATTCGCGTTTTCTGCACGAATTAGACCAAAATAATGATTTTTTTAGTTTTGTGAAAAAAAGGTTTTTTAAATTATTTTTTCTGTTTTTATGGTAAAATGACATTTCAGGTATCCTATCCGTGTTAAAATTAAATGGAAAGCCGTTATTGCACTCCTAGCTTAGTGTGACAGTTGTGACAATATTGTCTGTCACACTCTGAAAGTTGTCACACTTGTACAAAAGTACACAAATTGCGTGGCAGGCCTTAGCGCTATAAGCTTTCGTGGGACCCATGGACTGTCTGGAGGCCCTCCAGAGGTTGATCTGTTATAATTGGCCCTGGTGCCGCGAATTTCCTTTTTTTCTACACAATTCGGCCGAAAGCGTGACAGAAACTGCGATTTCAGAAAAGTGCGAAAAAAGGCACTTTTCATGTTTTGTGAGAGTGAGAAAAAAGTATACATCGTAAATTTACGTTTTCTGCACGAATTAGACCAAATGATTTCTTTTGTTTTGTCCCAAAAAGTTTTTTTAAATTTTTATTTTTATAGTAAAAATGGTACTGTTGTGGTAGTAGATCTTATTTTACTATCTATCATACCATATCATAACAGTCAGAATTACAACCGTCTTTTTAGTGTGACATTTAGTGTGACACTTGTGACCATATTATCAGTCACAACTATGAAAATGGTCACACTCGAGGACTTCTAAGCTATAAGCGTTCGTGGGCCCTCAGGAGGCCCTGGAAGTCGGTCGGCTATAAGGGCCCATTGGTCTTGGGGCCCTCTGGAGGCCCTGCGCTAAGGGCCCGCATATTTTGTTCTAAAATACACAGGAGAAAGTCGATATGCTATATGGGTTCGTAGGCCTCTGGAGGCCCTTTGAAGGTCGATCTGCTGTAAGAGCCCATTGGTCTCGTGGCCCTCTGGGGTCCCTGCGCTCAAAGCCCCCTTATACATCTACTAAAGAACTAACCTAACTAAATAACTATCTTAACTGAAGAACTATCTAAACTGAAGAACATATATAAACTAAAGAACTATCTTAAAGAACACACCTTAACTAAAGAATACATCTTAACTAAAGAACACATCTTAACTAAAGAACTATCTTAATTAAAGAACACATCTTAACTAAAGAACTATCTTAACTAAAGAACACATCTCAATTAAAGAACTATCTTAACTGAAGAACTCATCTAAAGTAAAGAACTAGCTTAACTAAAAACACATCTTAACTAAAAACATATCTTAACTAAAAACATATCTTAACTAAAGAACACATCTTAACTAAATAAAACTATCTTAACTAAAGGGTTCAACTTAACTAAAGAATAGTCTTAACAAAGGAACACATCTTAACTTAAGAACATATTTGAACTAAAGAATTCATCTTAACTAAAGAACTATTTTAATAAAGACTGCCTCTAAACTAAATAACTGTCTTAGGGGGACCGATAGCGCATTGGATAACATCTGGCGTAGAGTGCGAGAGGTACAGAGATCGAGTCCCATAGGCGGACATGCTTTGTAGGCTGCAATTTGCGCCGTGTATTTCAGACTGTCTGTTCTGTTAGTAGTTAAGGTTTATCGCATAACATGTACATGTACAGCGCAGTGCGTTTGCAGGCGCTTAATTAAAGAATAAATATTATTATTATTATTATTATTATTAGCTAAAGAACACACTTAAACTAAAGAACTATCTCAACTATAAAACACACCCTAACTAAAGAACGTAAAGAACTTTCTTAAATAAATAACACATCTTAACTAAAGAAAACAGTTAAACTAAGGAACATTCTTAACTAAAGAACTATCTTAACTAAAGAACTATCTCAACTAAAGAAAACGTTGCTTGACTAAAGAACATACCTTACTAAAAGAACACATCTTAGCTAAAGAACTGTCTTAAAGGAAGAACACATCTTCACTAAAAAGAACTACCTTAACAAAAGAACACATCTAAGCTAAAGAATTACCTAAGCTAAAGAACACATCTTAACCGAAGAACATACCTTAGCAAAAGAACACATCTTAGCTAAAGATACATCTTAACTAAAGAACATGTCCTAACTCAACAGTCAACAGTCTAAAATAAACAACACATCTAAACTATTTTAATTATATAACACGTGCTAACTAAAAAAAACGATCTTAACTGAAGAACACCCCTTAACTAAAGAACATATCCAAACTCAAGAACTACCTTAACTAAACGACACATGTAAGCTAAAAATCATTCTTAACTAAAGAGCACATCTAAACTAAAGACCTATCTTAACTGAAGAATAAATATCTCAAACTAAAGAATACTTCTTAACTAAAGAACTATCTCAACTATAAAACACATCCTAACTGAAGAACATAAAGTACTTCCTTAAATAAATAACGCATCTTAACTAAAGAAAACATCTAAACTAAACAACATTCTTAACTAAATAACTATCTTAACTAAAGAACTATCCTAACTAAAGAAAACTTCTTGACTAAAGGACTATCTTAACTAAAACACATTGAAACTCATGAACCTTACTCAACTAAGGAACACATTTTAACTAAGGAACATATCTTAAGTAAAACAAACTTTCTTAACTAAAGAACATTACTTAACTAAGGAACTATTTTAACTAAAGAACACAAATAAACTAAAGAGCACATCTTTACTAAAGAATTGTCTTAATTAAAGAACATATCTCAACTAAAGAACACCTCTTAGTACCTCTTAACAAAAGAACTGTTTTAATTAAAGAACACATCTTTACCAAATAACTATCTTAAATAAGGAATACATCTAAACTAATAACTGTCTTAGCTAAAGAACACACTTAAACTAAAGGACTATCTTGGCTAAAGAACACATCTAAGCGGAAAAAAATATCTTAACTAAAGAACTATTATAATTAACGAATACATTTAAACTCATCTTGACTAAAAAGTCATCTTATCTAAGGAACATCTCTTAACTAAAAAAACACATGTAAACTAGAGCATAAAAGGAACATATCTTAACTATAGACGACATCTTAAATAAAGAAAATCTTAACTAAAGAACACATATCAACTAAAGACCTATGATAACAAAAGAACACTTCTTAACTAAATAACATATCTTAACTAACGAGCCATCTTAACTAAAGAACATATCTAAATTAAAGGACTGTCTTAACTAAAGAACACATCCTGACAAAAGAACACATCTTAACTAAAAACTATCTTCACTAAGGAACATAACTCAACTAAAAAGCACATCTTAACTAATGAATATATCTTAACTAAAAAACACATCCTAACTACGGAACTATATGAACAAGAGAACACATCTAAGCTAAAGAACTATATTAACTACAGAACATATATTAGCTAAAGATGTAAATTATCTAGAGAACACATCTAAAATAAAGAACTATTTTAACTAAGGAACACATCTAACTAAAGAACTATATTAAGTAAAGAACACATCTCAACTAAAGAACTATTTTAACCAAAGAACAAATCTTAACTAAAGAACTGTCTTAAAGAAAGAACACATCTAAACTAGAGACAACTATCTTAACTAAGGAACACGGCTATGCAAAAGAATTACCTTAACTAAAGAACAGATCTTAACTAAAGTACATACCTTAACTAAAGAACGTATATAAAATTAAGAAGTACCTTAACTGGAGAACACGTCTTAACTAAATATCATTTTGAAGGATCTGTTAGCCTCTCAAAGGATATATATATATATATAATAACTAGTTATATAAAGCCACTGAGGTTAAAAAGTGCTTTCCAAATACTTGGGATGAACATTTATGTATCGCATTCCGTGAGCTCCACCAAAGACGATACACAACCGCTTACACATCGTCTACACTCCCAGAGAACAGAGATGGTCTAAAACGACGCTTAATATACTAACCATAATGCTTATACCTTCGTCAATTTTGAAAGATATCGTACCAGAGTTTCCATCTCGGGTTACTTCGATGGACATGCAACATTTGGGGCACATTTGCCCTTTGTCCCTTGTGAGCAATTGTGAGTGAAGGCTTAATGTCCATACACAGTAGCTGGCTCAGAGGAGCAGCCTCGAACCCGTACGTACACTTCGCATTACAAAGCGAGTGCTCTATCATACATCAATCGATATGGACTGACTAACCGTGCCTCAGATTCACATTTCTGTGTGACCTTGTGTGCGTTTAATATTTTCGTCTCATTAATACTACGTCATGTCATGTCGCCGTCGTCGCTCTGCCATGGTAGGCTACAGGAATGGGTCAACCTTGTCCAGCGTTTTACAATAATAATAATAATAATAATAATAATAATAATAATAATAATTTTTGGCACTATCATATGCCATCCACACGACTGCCCATGCGGCACTCTGGTGACCGCTGAGGGCTCGCATGGCATGTCTTGCCGTCTCGGCCCGGGCCGACATGCCCGACATGCGGTCCTTAATGACCTCATCTGCAGAAGCCTCGTTCAGGCGGGCATTCCGGTGTCGCCTGACAGACTATCCCCCTTAAAGCGTATCCCCCCGGATGGAATAAACCGGTTTAGAGTATCCGGTGGGATGAACCATTCTATCCCCTCTCGTCATACGCATCACGATAGCCTCGACGAAATTCCAGTCAAAATCACCAAAAACAAAGTAAATTGATTTCAGGTGGACGTACAAACTAAAGATACGCAATTCAAAAATTTTATGTGTGCAATAAATCCAAACAGTACGACTGAATACACTTAGAAACCGCCAAAAATGCAAACTAAACCGAATACTCCATTTCGCTAAGGGGGATACTCATGTATGGGGGATACTCTATTTCGTGACACCGGCAGTGAAGGAACCCCCAGGCCTCTCCAGGTCGGATGGCAAACGACCAGATGGCCTTACTCTAATACCATGGCGTTCCGGTCGCTGTTTGACCTGGGACGTCACAGTGGCTGATACTGTAGCACCTTCCTACCTGCCCACAACCGCCATACGAGCGGGGGGTGCGGCGGACCTGGCTGAGTCCAGGAAAAACTCGAAATACGCTCAGTTGATGCAATCCTACCATTTTGTCCCATTGGCCTTTGAGACCCTGGGACCAGTCAACTCCAAGGGACTGGCATTTCTCGCCGACCTAGGGCGTCTCCTGCACCAGACTTCAGGAGACCCAAGAGAAACCAGTTATTTGTTTCAACGCATATCCATAGCTATTCAGCGTTTCAACGCAGTTGCCTTCCACAGCACTTTCGTTGTTCCAGATCTTGACCAGGACGGCCACTCCAGAGTCAACATATTTAAGTAGTATCTGACACCTGAGGGATCCTATATACCTCGGGTAAAAAAAAAAAAAATAATAATAATAATAATAATGGTATTGGTATATAATATATAATATACTTAAATGAACAAAACAATATCTTATTATTTTAAATTCTTATATTCTTACAACTAAAATTATAATGTGTCTTTATAGCCAGATGGTTTCTTGATGACCATATTTATTAACAAAGTATACTTTATGTACATAGATGCAAACATTTAAGAGTTTAATTGCAATATCATGATCATGTTTGGCTATGATGTATGCTCGCGAAAGCTTGAAACACTACTATAACAGAAACAACTAACTCATTGAACTACAGAAGTCTCCAAAACCATTCTTCTGGTATATGGTATATAATATACTACATATATATATGGTATATAATAATAATAATATTATTATTATTATTATTATTATTATTGTTATTATTATTATTATTATTATTATTATTATTATTATTATTATTATTATTATTATTATTATTAAAGTTTTTCATGCATGCAGTCACATAGAATTATGAACCTGATATGTGGTTAGTCAGTCGCCAGCTTAAGAGCAATTAGACATCCCAAAGCTAGACAAATATGTTGATTCTTCATCCTACAGTGTATATTGAAATATAACTTAAAATGTTGGAGAACATGTAATAGACCTACCTGTTTGACTTATCACGTGGAAGTTTCATTTGGTGGTCTTATGACGCATAGAACTGTAGCGAATACATGCGTGATGTCCTCCACTGGTTACCACTCTCGCAACGCATTGTCTACCGGGTTGCCTCCATTGTCTGGAAATGTCAGCTTGGCTGTGCTCCCTTCTATCTGCGAGAGCTCTGTTCTCGTGCCTCTGTTCCACCTGGTCACCGCTCTCTTCGCTCTACCACCCGTGGTGATCTCTCTGTTCCTTTCGCACGCACCGCTACTATGCAGCAGCGTACTTTCTCCGTCGTTGGTCACAAAATTTGGAATGGGCTTCCTTCTGAGCTGCGGTCTCTTCCTCGAAACTCATCCACCGCTTTCTTCTCTGCTCTAAAGACTTTTCTCTCTCGCCGGGGTTGGGCTGGGAGCGCCTCTGAAAAGATTCCTTAAGGGGCGCTATATAAATGTTTGATTGATTGATTGATTGATTGAACTGCATTTCGCATTTCTTTTAATCGGTTCCTCCATGTAATTGCGCTACATCAACTTACCTGAGGGGCGGAGCTTGCCTTCTATCCGCTGCGCTGTACGCAAGTGATTGACAGTCGTGGGCAGAGTTCAGTCGAAGAAAGAAGAAGAGAGGCCATCTTTGATGTTTTTCACGTTCGGAATTGCTGGCGATTAAACTCTATATTTAAGAAGTTTAAATCGGGGAAAGGTCGAGTTCAACGGTTTGTATGAAGGCCTGGCCTAGTAAGGAAGGGAAAGGTATCTCTTAGGGTGCCCGTTGATATTGATTTCCTTCGAAATTAGGTGAAAGTGTAGTTGGCGAAAGGCAAACTGCGTAGTAAAGGTTTAGCGTCGTGACCTTTGAACTTTCCTGTAACTTCATATTTTACTAGTTAACCTTGTATCGGCATGCAAGAGGCCTAGTTTGCTTGGTAATAACTTTACTCAAAGATTAGGAGCACGAGATTGTCGTATATTTAGCAATTGGTATCTTTTGTGTTAAGAACTACAGTGAAGAAGTAGCTGACAATGATGAGGCATTGATCTGTTGAACTTTAGTTGATAATTACATAAGACTAAAGCGCTGTAGAGGTATAAGAGTCATGTAGAAAGACATTATCGTTTAATTATCAGGAAGATAATTGTAATTTTACTACCTTTGTTTAAGTTGTAAGAATATAAGAATTTAAAATAATAAGATATTGTTTTGTTCATTTAAGTATAATGGATAAAATGGATCCTGATCAACTGTTTGAAGCAGCGCTGACGAGCCCAGTCCTTACGCAGGTGATATCTCGTAAATTGCCCGGGTTGCTCTGTCAAATACTGGAGGAAAGTGGTGGTCAGATTGATGTGTGCAAGTTGTCTTCAGGAAATAGAACCCCAGAGGTTGAGTTCGAATCCAGATCGGAGATGCAAATAGCTTTGGACCCTGATGGTATATGTGACAAGCAGTGGAGCGATGAGGCCCCCATGAACTCAGAGGCGTTACCCGGGGTAACCTTCACCTCTAGCTCAGAGGTCACGGACATTTCCCGACATCCTGTGGTACTAGAATTCGAACCCCGGTTCAGGCCAAAGACTGATTTGCATGTACCCGATTTGCCAAGACGTAGCGAACGCCTAAGAGCAAAGGCTCAAATGCATTATAGAGAAGTACAGGGTAAGTTGACGTCATTGGTCCCTGGCACAAGACGGGCCTCATCGTCAACGTATGGGACGGAACCGAGCCCCGACGTTTCAGAACTTCGGAACCAGTCGATATACTCAAAGTGGTATCGTGCATATCGACCAGAGCAAGGTCCGGCGCCAAGGTCATAATCACTGAGGTCAACAGCCTAAGCCACCCAGGAGAGACAACTGTCCTCTGGTTTTGGTTCACTTGTGGTACAGCAATCGAAAAGAGGTAGATCTAGCTGTTGTCTCCACCTAGAACCCATGAAGTCAGTTAGTAACATACTTGACATTGTACGACTGTACTGTATTGCATTTAAAGATTTCTAAAGCTCCTCTCTCAGTAGGTCCCTACGACCTATTTAGAGGCGGCGCGCCCAGTGTGAGGAGCCCGAGGGAATAGATTTAAGACAGCAGATAGAAGCAAGAATTCTGATTAAAACAGATTCTAAAATTAAATCATCTATACTTGTGATAACATAAAGTTATTATAAGATAGTTCTCGATTTGAAAAGACTCTGTTTTAATAAGTTTCTGGTGTACTTCACAAAAGCTTAGGAAAATGACAAAATCATATATAAATAACTAGGACTGCGCTCTAGACGTTCACAATTAATAAAGACACACCAGACAGTGACATAAGTAATTCAAACTTAAGATTTAACTATTTTAACATACCAAAACATACTGCAAACAAAAGCTTTATTCTGAGCGAATTGGTTTTTATAAAATACAAAAGCCATTTGGAATAACATTTGGCATGAAGGACTTTTGTAAATACGAATTCAGAATTCTCTGCAGTCTGCATTTAAAGTAAATTTGCCTGAATAAAAATAAAAGACTCACGTTTTCATTAAAATAACGAGTAGTCCGTTTCACACAGCTTACCCTGTCCACAAGTTTAGCTGTCGAATTCTCCCACGCACTGGCAAGTGAAGTCCTGTTGATACTTCTGGGCAGTTTCCTCCATTGCGACATGTGTTTGAGCTGCAGGGGTAGGGGCAGAGCAATTTCCAGTTCTTACCAGTCTTGTTGTCGAGACCTTAAACCTCAAGACCAAGACCAAGACTTTGAACGTCAAGACCAAGACTTTGAACCTCGAGATCAAGACCAAGACTTTGAACCTCAAGACCAAGATCGAGACCAAGACCCAAAAAATCACATTCAGCCCAAGACTTTTTCCGTACAAGTCGGACTACTCGTTATTTTAATGAAAACGTGAGTCTTTTATTTTTATTCAGGCAAATTAACTTTAAATGCAGACTGCAGAGAATTCTGAATTCGTATTTACAAAAGTCCTTCATGCCAAATGTTATTCCAAATGGCTTTTGTATTTTATAAAAACCAATTCGCTCAGAATTTTCTGACCAAGACGCAGGGGCGTCTACACCGTAGAAACCCTGGAGCAAATGCTCCATCCAAGAAATAAGGGGGAGATTTGGCAGTGGGTGTGCCACCGTTTTAGGGACTAAGGAACGGGGAGGGGGAAGAAGAGGGGAAAAGGGACGTTGCTCCAATGACTTAGGGGGATAGACGCCCCTGCCAAGACGTGCCTTGTGTGTCCTCATAAAAATTACGCCATGTGAAAAAATACGGTCTACAGGTGCTGAAGTCGCTGGCACACAGTAGCTTTTCAAACACTGGATGTCGGCCTAAATGCACAAATCGTGAGCCGTTTTGAAATCCTCCCATGGTTTGTCAGACCGTCTGGCTTCAGAAATAAGTCTCGGCAGGGCTTCCAGACATAGCATAACTTAGTTGCTGCTGCCGATGGGTTTTCCTGACCAACAAGACTTGCATCCGTTCGTATGTACTTGTCGTAGGCTATGGTCATCATATATTCGTTTTTATTATTGATCATGTACTGGTTGACAAACCGTGGACAAGTTACACTGATTGAAAGTTAGCATAAAGGAAAGAATAATAACATATTTGAGAAATAACCTATAAATATTGCTCTTAAATTTTGAAACGTTCAGTAGATGTCATTATATAGAATACGAGGTATATAGCTTTTGTCATCCTTCGGTGGGAGTTGAAAGGGGTGGGCACGAGGTCTAAGCCCTGGGCGCAGACTAACTCTAGATCGAAAGAGACTGTTGAGAACGTGGTCAGAATTCCATATTACTGCCTGGAGGAGTCGGTGCTCGGTTTGTCCAACTTGTTCCGCGACAGTCAGCGCACTGTCTGAAAGATAGCCCACTCGTTTGAGTTTGTCAGTGAAGCGTTCAAGTCTCTGCCACTCTGCTTTTGTGGCAAGGCCCCACCAAGCCGGGGAAGCGTAAAGTAGGCGCGCCATAGTTGTGGCCTCCGCAACCGTCTGTATTCCTTTGGGGCTGAGTCCCTGAGACCGCAGGACGTGTATCGCATAGAGCGATGAGGCACATGAAGCCAAGACCTCGTCAATGTGTGATTTGACACGAAGATCGCTTCGCAGGGTGACACCAAGTATGATGCAACTAGGCTTGATACATTTTTAAATTCTTGAGTTTTGTTAAATGACTGTATTAACTGCCGGTCTTGTTCTTGGTCTTGCGAGAACCTCAAGACCAAGACCAAGACTTTGAACCTCAAGAACAAGACCAAGACTAAGACTTTTGGTCTCAAGACCAAGACCAAGACTTTTAAAAAAGAACTCGAGTGCACTCGAGACCAAGACCTTGGTCTCGAGGACAACAAGTCTGGTTCTTACCCAATTCGAGGCTTTGAACCATCATCACACTGGACCGCGTCTTTCCAGTGACACGTGAGACGAACAACGGCCATCTAAATTGAGCTCCTATCAAGAAGGCCGTGGACGAACTCCTTCATTCTGCTAAAGAGTAACCAATGCACGATAAAAAAAAGAATGCACAGCATGTGGCACTCATTAGCATCCACAGAGCTAAGTGGCATAACAAAAATCTCACAGGCAAAGTGCATCAACATCATTAATATAGAGAAGCAGTGAAAAACACCATCTATTAATATAGTTTCCTTATATGCAAATTTGTCTGTCGGAGGACGCTACGTCACAAACGGCTTCTGTTCTATTGTGAAGCCGTTTGTACTGCCGTCTTGACGACGGTCGTCTTGACGACGGCAATCAGAGCATTTTAACAAACGATACATATATAGGCCTATAATGATACACTGTCGTCACGTCATAATTTATGACGGGTTAATACACTAGTTGTATGAATAGTAATCGATAGGGCCTACAATAATAAATTGCTCCTTTCAACCCGTTAAGCTCGTTCGTTTCAGCCTGTTCGGCACCTAATCAATCACAGTAACAATAATGATGATGATAATGTTAACGATGATGAAAATTATGATGATGATTATGATGGTCGTGGTGATGCTGGTGATAATTGATGATCAATCAAATCAATCATAGACTTTACAATGATGATGATGACGATGATGATGATGATGATGATGATGATGATAATGATGATGATGATGATGAAGTAGTATGTGTTTTAGCGTTTTTGAAACAGTCAATCAATTTGTCAATCAATTAGTCAATCAATCATCAATCAACAAAAATAGTCATTCAATCAATCAATCAATCGACCAATCGAATTCTGTACAACGATCTACTCAGAAGCTCTGCATATTTCCTCTGGCACCATGTCAGGTTTTTAAAACAGTCAATCAATTAGACAATCAATCAATCAATTAAACAACCAATTAGTCACTCAATCAATCAATCAATCAATCAATCAATCAACCAATCGAAATCTATACGACATCCTTTTAAGATTATCTACTCAGAAGCTCTCTATATATTTCCTCTGGTCCTCTGTAGGGTTTTTAGGAACAGTCAATCAATCGGTCAATCAATCAATCAATCAATGATCACCATGTTTTGGTGTTATTGTATGGGTGTAATAGGTTGGCGCTCTCACTAGTTTTCAAGCCGCGCTTGCATTCAGTTTCGCAATGGGTTTGGTTTGTGTTTTTCTGTACAACTTTTCATAGCACTCGTAGGCTACGCAAAGCCTACATTAATTAATGCTACTTGGTCTGTCAAACGATGCTTTTCAAATTATAAGCGTTTAACTACCTAAAAACTAGCCGATTATGAAAAGTAAAAAAATATACACCATTAGGCCTATCTACAGTTTCAATTCGTAATCAACGTCTAGTTTTAGTAACCAAGAATCTAGAGTGTATCACTGCGCGTATATCGCTAATATTGGAAAGTCGGCTCTCGTATCATCATCATCATCGTCATCGTCATCGTCATCGTCATCAGCATCATCATCATCATCATCATCATCATCATCATCATCATCATCATCATCATCATCATCATCATCATCAGTTCCTTACGCCAGCCGTTTGGCAGTGATTAGTACGAAAAATCTCCACCGTCCTCGGTTATCTGTTACTAAATTGAGTGCACAATTTCAGTCTGAGCTCGTTTTGTTTCAACCGTACCATCCATAAACCTCACAAACCAATCCACGCGCAGTCCTGCAAATTTAGCCCTGTAGGACGCACGATTTACCAACGTTATTAATGACCCGAGCGGCGAATAGTAGTCTGTTAACCCGCAAAATGTAACTGGATGGGGACAGGTCGGACAAAAGTACCATTTTTTCCACGTGATCTGCATTGTTAACACTTTATATTTTTGGTAGGATCCACGTGATCAGGACAATGGATCAAGAGTTATGACGCAAACATGTCGGCGGACAGACATTTTCGCCGATTCCAATAGGTAGTCGGGTCAATATACGATAAAAAAAACCACCTAATCCCAAAAAATTGATACAAAAGTTTCTCTGTTGATTTTTTTGCCATTTGGCATGCTTATTAACATAGTAAAAGTCTACTCTATTCTGACCATTCGAAAAGGGTGAATTTCAAGATGGCGTCCAAGATGGCTGCCCGGAGCTAAAATTGTCCATATCTCAGGCACTATTCAACCTAGAAAGGTGATTTTGGTGTCTAACCGAAGGGTTTATTGCTCAGCGTTGAGTTAAAATATAACTTTAATCACTTAACGTATCATTTCAAGATGGCGCCCAAGATGGTTGCCGGGAGCAAAAAAATTAGAAAGACTTTTTGATTAGGATGTTGTATATGTTCTAATTGTCTGACATGTATGTAAACCAGAGTGCGTTATGCTAACTGGTCAATAAAGAATATACTTACTTACTTACTTAAGTACATGGTAGTCCATTTCTTCTACAGGAGCAGCGAAGTGTCTTGCAGGAATTGCAGCAGTTGCAATGAATGACCTTCAAGAGGATGTCTGAATCGGTGTTCATTGTTGACATAACTGGGACAAACCTATTATCCTGAAGGTTCCAACTGCAGTTCATGGCATCCATACCCTCTGCTTTACTCATCCATATAATGGTCTGGTAGTACGCTCTGCGATGATGAAAGCTTGGTAGCAGATTCGGTTGGTGGAAGACGTTCTGGAGTTACAAATGATGAAGCAGAGACAACCTTCTTGCTGAAGTTGTTATATCGCATTTTTGCAAGGGAATCTGTGCACTTGCCACCAAAGGGGACAGTCATTAATTGGTATCCTAGGTCATCGGTCACCTCTGTGGTCTGATTCGAGACGGTGAATGCGTTGGCACATGACCGAAGGATAGTGTCTCCTTTTACAAGCTACTGGAAAGCATTCTTTTTGCCAACACCGAATATGCAAGAAGTCGCGTTGCAACCTGTGCAGGTGCATTGACCACAGTGCAATCCCTTTTTCTGAGCTCATCACTCACCAACCATATCAGTTTCTGTTAATTGATAGTTCTTGACAGGATCTCCTCTTTCTCGCCGTCACTGATGAAACAGATAACGCCATAAATATTCTGTCCTCTTCTCAGATGACGTAGAGATAGTAAAGGCTGCAGTAGAGACATTCTTCTACACACAACTAATAGCTAATCGAAGAAGATACCGATCTCCTGGTCTTATTCCTCTACCATGTAAAGCCACATTGTAAGAGTCTTTACTTCAGATCTGACAAGACAAACGATGATGGTAAAGTGAATAACATAAAAATCTTAAGAAAATCCTCGGAAATGGCATGTGTTCTCAGTTGTTATTTATCCACACCATGACAGGTTGCGACACGACTCCTTGCATATTCGAACGTCTTCCACTAACTGAATCTGCTACTAAGTTTTCATTGTCGCAGAGCGTACTACCAGACCATTTAATGGAATTGATTGCAACTCTATGCAAGATGGTGGTCGGTGGATGCTTAAAATTTTGCGTCAATCAATCAATCAATCCTTTTATTGAAGCCATTTGAAGTACAAGGAAAATACAACATAAAGTTTGATCTTTGGCAACAAGAGGAGACCCAAGAGGGATCTTGATCCCGCTTAGCAGGGCCACCTAGTTAATATTTATCGTAATACAAGTAAATGGCAGCACAATCAATACTTTGAACGGTAACATCGATCAAGTTACATGTATATGGTAAACAGGTAAAAGAAACAATAATAGAACTCTTAACTAAAAAACTTAACTATCAGTACACATGGATTCCAACTATGGTATACAGATCTATTTTTCATTAGTTAATACGAGATGAAAAAAAGAAAGAAACAACAGTGCCTGTACAATAAACACATAAACACATAAAACACACGTCGTGTCTAGGGACAGTAGAAAATCACGAAAACACGGCAAACACGGAAGCCGTGTTTTTCGGCATTTGCCGTGTTTTCCGTGATTTTTGACATTTGCAGTGTTTTCGTAAAAAATAGCGTGTTTGTTGCAATTTTTCCTGGCAATTCTGTTGATGCAGAACGGAGCGTTAGTCAATACACACTGGTGAATTTTCAGTATCAATTGTCCAGCATAATCATTAGTTTATCCGACTTTTCTTAGCGATAGACACGACTAGGGACAGTAGAAAATCACGGTAAAAAATGCCAAAAACACGGCATACTTTTTAAAAAATCGCGAAAAACACGGCAAAAACACGGCACCTCAGCGTCAAAATTTGACAGATCTATGACAATTTAGCGCTTCATGTTATGATGGTATAATTGGTATTCAATCCTCGCAGCTAAACTGTTACAGCAAGGAACCAATGACTGACAAATGGTTGACAATTGTCAATTTGTCAATGAACAATGAATATGAAAGATAAACATACAAGTGTTACAAGAAAACTGTGAAATTTGATGCCGTGTTTTTGCCGTGTTTTTCGCGATTTTTTAAAAAGTATGCCGTGTTTTTGGCATTTTTTACCGTGATTTTCTACTGTCCCTAGTCGTGTCTATCGCTAAGAAAAGTCGGATAAACTAATGATTATGCTGGACAATTGATACTGAAAATACAACAGATGTTACAAGTAAACCTGGAAAAATAACGTTTAGCAAAAATGTCTAAGAAACTGCCGAAAACTGAGGACTTGGTGGAAATGATTCTGGATGCAAAGGTAATGGATGTACTAGTCGAAAAAGTCATCACGATAATCAAACCGGCGTACGAACAATTATTTAAATTGCTTGCGGATTCGCTTAAAGCGGACATAAAAATGGAGCTACATGCTTAAGGCTTCGTCGGAGCTTATTGACAAGCGCTACGAACAGGTAGACCAAAAAGTGAAATCTCTTGCAGAAGAAAATGCTGCACTGAAAAAACAGATGAATGCGCTGGAAACAATAGCCAATGAGTCAGCTGTAGTCATTCATGGAATTCCAGAAGTAGACGGACCAAAAGGAGAGAATAGTGACAGTATCTGGCCGCTTATTGACATCTTGACGGAAAAACTGGAAATAGAAATAACTTCGCAACATATCTATAAAAGTTATAGATTACCTAACATGGGCAAAAACTTATACAGGCCTCTTTTTGTGCAATTCCTTACCAAAAGGCTTAGGGATGAAGTTTACTACGCAAAGAAAAAGCTTATTGCAAAGCATCTACACTTGGCCAGCAGGCAACCGAGCAGACAGCTGGTTCCCAATCTCAGATATACATTAACGAGTTTCTTACACGAGCGAATGCTAAGATTAAATTTTATGCGACGACAAGGTTGCTGACGAGAAAGAAGGTAATTTTTCGCACATGGACGGCTGGTTGAATCGTGTATATTAGGCATACTGACTCCATCACACAGAAGCCGCAAAGAATTGATGATATGGCTGAGCTTGAGGCTCTGGGAATGCTCCAGTGACCTATGAATAAATCTGTGCATCCTAAATGATATCATAAATGTCTACTCGTACTTTGCAAACGTTTTTCCTTTCTCTCATGTTTCTTTTTGAGAAAAAAGGAACAAACTTTTACAAGAACAAACTATGTATAATCAAAAAGAGATTCTTAACTAATGACACTTTGGGATTGAACTCACTGCTCATGTTGGGGTGTCCTGGGAGCTATCAGCAGTGATCAACAGGAATAAATTAAATTGCTATGCTATGGATCTGCGCTGGAATTGGACAGAAGTTGCCTACGCAGCAATTGTCTACATGGGAGTTGTGTACATAGCAGCTGTCTACACAATAGGAACACGCAGACTTTCTCTCCCTTTTTTCTATCTTCCTCATATTAACAAAAGATATCTAACAGCTGATACTTCGGGAACGAACTTACTCTTCACCAGTGATCAACAGGAATAAACTAAACTATGCTATGGATTTAAACACAACCAAGACTGGCGACTGCATTCGCTGCGCTCGGGATTTCTACGAATGATCTCAACAAAAAGACTTCTAACTGGTGACACTTCGAGACTGAACCTCCTCATCACTACTGTTGTCTGCACAATAGGAATAATCAGATTAAGAATTGCAACTGTGCCTGCTATCTGTACAACAATTACTTGCACGGCTGGAGCAAGATGAATATGAACAGCAATTACAACTGCGGATTGCATCCAAGGCGACTACTGCCGCTCCGAATCTGATCTTCACTCTGCGCTGGGATTGCTCAGGAGTCATCTGTACAAGAGTCCTCTATGGGAATCATATGCTCAATAGACATCAGCACAATAGGGACAAGATGATTGTTGACAACAATGCCAACATACCATCATCAAGCCCTTGTGGTAAAACTCAACTTAGTTTATTTGATCTTGGGGTATGGTCTAATACTTTATTATGGATTGAGACTGATATTTAACTCTCTGAGGTGGGCTAAGCTTATTTGATTGACAATAGAAACCTTGAGCTATTAGGATCATATTGCAAAAGTTGCAATGGAGGGCTATTAGGATCTGATTGTAAAAGTTGCAATGGAGGATTCATAACTATATCTATAAGGATGGATGGCATTAAGTCCTGATATGAAACTGGTTGAATCTGATACTAGCGCAATTACTTAAACCGGACTCGAGAATAATTCTTGATAATGACAGGTGATTTAATGCACTGCAATGATTTGTGATGAACTGAAATATTTGGTTGTCGAATACTAATTTAAAAAACTATAAAGATGGATGGCATTAAAGCCTAGATATGAGACTGTTTGAAACTGATTTCAGACTTAAGGTTAATTCTTGATATAAACGACTGGTGATTTAATGCGCTGTAATGATTTATGATGGACTGAGGTAATTGGTTGTAGAATTCTGATTGTGGCGAAGTGCTGCTGCTAGAACTGGATTGCAAGTATGGTTGTACTGTGACCGGGATTCTAATCATTTTGGGTTCGGTTTGATTTTGATTAAACTATTAAACCAAACACTCCACTACAATGGCCTACCGTATGTCTAGCTGTTGCTAGAACTGGGTTGCAAGTATGATTGTACTGTGACCGGGATTCTAATCATTTTGGGTTCGGTTTGATTTTGGTTAAACTATTAAACCAAACACTGCACTACAATGGACTACCGCATGTCTAGCTGTTGCTAGAACTGGGTAGCAAGTATGATTGTACTGCGACTGGGATTCTAAGCAGTTTGGGTTCGGTTTGATTTTGATTTTGGTTAAACTATTAAACCAAACATTGCACTGTACAATGGACTATGTCTCTTCGTGATCTTGGATCTAACCACAAGTTAGTAAGCATACCAAATACAAATGTTGATCGCTATAACACAAGTGAATTATGAGTTAATAATGAGTACTCTTAATGACTCTTGGATTGGACTTGGATTGATTTGTGATGGAATGAGATACTAGACCTATTGCAGAATTCTAAAATTTCAGTGAAATGCTCCTGTTTAGAACTGAGTCACAAGTATGATTGTGTTGGGATTGAAATTCTGATTATTTTTATTTCAGTTTGATTTTCGTTAAGCTATTAAACCAAACAAGTACTGCATTAAAATGAACTTTATGACTTTGGTTCTAACCATGAGTGTGGCAGGGCTTTTTTTTCAGCCGGAACGCGCCGGTACGGCGTTCCGGCACCTTTTTCAGCTCCAAAAAATAATTTATTTATTTTAATAATTAAAACAATAATTTAGTTATTTTAATTTAATTTAAGTGTTTTTGAACTGTTTTCAGTGTTTATTGAGACCCCTCCCAACCCCCAACCCCATTTTCTCGTGATTTTAGCTCGCCCATAATTGTTGCGTTCCGGCACCTATTGTTCCGTTCCGGCACCTTTTTTTCTAGAAAAAAAGCACTGGAGTGTGGTAAGCAAATCTTGAACAGATAGAGTGTGACTTCTAGTTGTTCTCGAGCATGAGATACTTAATAATTCAGAAGTTAATTGCGAGTGAATTTTGAGTACTGTTGATGGTTCTTGAATTGCACTCTTAAAAATTGACTGCTGTTGATATCTTTTGAATTGTTTCTTTATAACCATGGGTCAATGAATATAGTGGAAGTGAATCTTGAGTTAAATTTAAAGTGCAGTTCATGACTCATGGATTGGATACTAGAGTTTTTTTTCTTTTTTGAGATGTGAGAGAAGTGAAATTTTATAACTACTTTAACATATTGGTTGAATGTGTAACTCTTTGATTGAAATCGCATTGATAGCTCATACTGATGAGAAGACAGGATTTTTGTCTGGTCCACATCCTCTTGGGATAGACAGCGTCAATCTCTCCGCTGTGTGTTCTGCGCATACGCAGATCTTTTTTTGTTTCTGCTGACCGTCAGTTACACGGTTGTGTCAGAGCGTCTGATTTAAGGCGAGCGATCGATCTCCTTGGTCGCTCGCCTAGCAAAGGTACCGGCGAGCGATTTACCGCTCGCCTTGCCGAAGGCTTCTCACCGTCGGTCGTTGCTCGCTGAGTTTGAGTTAGACTCCAAGACGATAGACGAACCTGGAGCCAGACCATTATTTTATTTACCTAATTTACACTACTTTATTTTACTTACTTGCGGCAGCGGTGAATGCGTGCCGTGACCTGTCCTAATTACTGCTGACTGATAGTAGTAGAGAACCGCGCTATCTGGCTCATTTGACCAATACTAGGTACAAATCGCTACCTAGTAGGTTCAAAAACATTTTTTATCCTATAGCAAAGGATAAAAAATCTCCTACGTGCACGAAGCTATAGACACGGGTTAAATAAAATCAACCGATAACTCGGTACAGGATAATCCTGCGTGCACGAAGCTATAGACACCACAACCGCTCTGAACAAACGTTTCACAACGTCATCAGTGCTTCGTTATCTATCCAAGAATTGAACGAGTCCGGGTACCCGAGCCATTTCACGAGTGATTTCTTCCCGCGTTTTCTAATGACTTTTTCGATCCTATATATTTCCTGGGTAGTCTTTTGCAACTCTTGTTCGTAGAAAGTGCCTACTATCTCTTCGCCGTTGTAATCGGTTATCTTATAGGTTGGGGGATCGGTGTATTGAACTCCAGACACGGTAAACGTCTCCTCGAACCACCTAGAAGTGTATCCTTTTTCAAATGTAGTCTTTTTCTTTGAAATTCTTACTCTATCGCCGACTGAAAATTTAGGCCTAACGGGTTCGGGGTATATGCCTCCGTATAAGTTCAACCATACGGTTCTTTCATTCACTTTCATACTAGCCTTAACTGGCGTCATTTTAATGGAAGAATGTCTTGTATTGTTGTAATTACTGACCATTTCGTCTAATACATCGATATATCTTCTCGTTGAATTAGCTGTAAAGTACTTAAACATTTTATCTTTCATCGTCCTGTTCCATCTCTCAACGACGCAAGATTTTTCTTCGTTCTCAGTTGAGTACAGCTCGAGCAAAGCCTTTACGTCTTTATTGTAAAATTCTTTTCCCTTGTCAACCCATAATTTAACGGGCTTTCGTCCACTTCCGAGGATCTTCACGAAGCCGCTAGCTGTAGATTTCCCACTCTTATCATTCAATGGCACGATCCATCCGTATTTGGAAAACACATCTATAACGGTTAACAGGTATTTCACACCATCGTTATCTTTAGCGAATGCCTGCATATCGACTAAATCAGCCGCCCATATCTCATCTATCCCACTAACGTACACCTTCCGTTTTCTAAAATGTTTTACTACCGATTTATGTAATTCATCCGCGAGCTCATCAGTCCATTTCAGCTCGGGTTGTAATTTTAAGCTTTTTTTTAAACCTAACCCGAGACTCACTTTAGTAGATAATACAGGCTTGACTAAGGCCCTCTCTATACGTTCCCGCAAGCTAGGAGTAGGAATATTATTCAAATCATTAATCATTGCTCTATCGGAAACATGCCTAGAAGCCGTATCAGTGTGTCGATCGTAAGCCAAATCATGATGATAAGCCGCGTTATCTACTCTGTTGATGGGGTTACTCCAATCTTTAGGAGTGCCGTCGGGATTCAGTCTTAAATCTAGTCTTGTCCCAGGTCCTGTAAACGAGTGACCTGGAAGATGCATCTCACCAGGATATTTAGCCCAAGGTAATTTCACGTTTCTAGTGGCTGTATTCAATGAACCGACTAGATCTCCGCCTTTCGTAGCGGCTCCTTTTACGAATTGAGTTTTTGTTTTCCCGCATACAACGCATACGCCTCTTTGCATGGGTCTCCCATTCTTAGCCACAGCGTCTTGTATATCCTTAGTTTCAGTCTGTCTTTTACACTTAACGCAATACATTTCGCTTTTAGTATAGAAGTTTTATATATTTAAAATGGAAGTGAAAGACTTAACGTGGAACGATTTATCGTCGAAAAGATTTAATAACTTATTACCAAGAAGTATAAGAGGTGTAATAGTAGGAAAATCGGGTTGCGGTAAGACGACGTTATTGTTAAACTTACTTTTGAGACCCGGATGGCTCGACTATAACAATTTACAAGTATTCGGAAAATCTCTCTGTCAACCCAATCCTTCCGTTGACAATCCTTCTGATTAAATCCTTGTTCTCTTCGTACTTAACGCCTATTTAACGTTCACCTTTTGAACACTAATTCTACGTATAAGTATAACCTGAATTAATCAGCAACACAGTTTAATATCTTTTCAGTTTAATAAGAAACAAACAGACAGAACTCAATTCGATTACAACTCAACTAGTCAGCAACACTACTACAGCGAACATCGAATTCAAACTTCTCTAGTCAGCATAATTCTTCGCGCCTCTTGACACACCTGTCTTCTGTGCGCATAAGCGAACTCTAATAGTATACATATAGCGCGCCGCTGCCGATATCGGCCGGCCGCGCGTGTCACTAAGACTAAACGTCATACATCTATCATATATACATATACACGTGAAACTAAAGTAAGCGCACTAAATATATACGCTAAATATCTCGCACTGCAAAACTGTACACAAAACTCAGTTCACATTACCTCCTTCCTTTTTCTGGAATTGAGCAAATTAAATTTCAAAATTTGCGAAATTACCAAAATACATGAAACAAATATATATATATAACTAATCAATCAAACAGTCTTACGATTACTTATAATCTTGACAAACAATCAGCAATAACATTCAATCTGCCCTTCTTGTACTTCACCTCAACATCAAAAGTTTGTAAGGCTAACGCCCAACGCACAAGTTTAGCAGACTTAGACATTGACTCAGTCAAGTATGTAAGAGGATTGTGATCAGTAAAAATGAAAATTTTTGATCCAATTATAATTTCTTTTAACTTGTTTAGAGCCCAAACAATAGCATAGGCTTCCTTTTCCACAGTAGCCCATCTCTTCTGGGTATCAGTTAATTTCTGACTGATAAATGACACAGGGCGTTCTATTCCCTTGTCGTCCATCTGTGTTAAAACAGCCCCAACTGCAAAGTCACTACTATCGCAGTACAAATTGAATGGTTTTCCCACTTCAAAAACATATAATACTACTTTGGATCGCACAGCCTCTTTAAGTAAATCAAATGCTTGCTGATGTTCAACAGTCCAATCAATCTTATCAGAAACACGTTTACTAGTTAAATCAGATAGCGGTTTCGCAATCTGTGCAAAGTCCTTAATAAACTGTCTGTAATAATTAAAAAATCCAAGCAGTTGCTTAACTTGCTTCTTAGTTTCTGGGATCTTCAAATTAGTCAAACTTTCAATTCTGTCTGGATTCATCTTTATCTTACCAGACCCAACCACATGACCGATAAACCTTACCTCACTCTTACCAAATATGCATTTTTTCAAATTCAAAGTAACGTTATGCAATCTCATTTGCATCAAAAATGCATCTAGATGCTGCAAGTGAACTTTCCAACTGTCAGAATGCACAGCAATGTCATCAACATACGGTTCTGCAAAGTCGCTTATAGGCTGTAAAACTAAATTTATCGCCTTAACAAAAGTTCGGCCTGAATTTATCATTCCAAAAGGAACACGAGTAAATTCATACAGTCATTATGTGTTACAAAAGCTGTCTTCCATTGATCAGATTGTTTTACAGGACAAGTCCAATAAGCACTTCGACAGTCCAAAATAGAAATCACATTAGACTTTCCAACTTTGTTCAAAACGTCTCTGACAATCGGCATCGGATATTTACAATCCACTGTGAATGAGTTAATGTATCTGTAGTCACAGGCAAGTCTCAAAGATCCGTCTTTCTTTTTAACAATAACCAAAGGGCTTGCCATTCTGCTCGATGATGGTTTAATAATGTTTGTTTTTAACATTTCTTTGATCTGACGTTCTACTTCTGCTCGATAAATCAAAGGAATTCGATATGCTGCAAATTCCTTTCCACGAAATCCTGGTTTTAGTTCAATTTCATGTTCAACCAATGTACATAATCCGGGTTTTTCTGAAAATCTGTCACAGTATTTGTTCAAAACTTTCAACAACTGTTCTTGCTGAGTTACTGTCAAATGGCTAATTTGTTCAGGATCGAGGTTAAGTGAATTCTTGTCATCTTGAACCTCATTCCTCATTGGTAATTCAACCACTGAACCAAAATCTTCATCTTCTTCAACGATTAGACCACAACTTAATGCTCGAGTAATATATTTTCTGATCTTGTTGGCGTGAATTATTTTTCGACCATTTTCACCCATATCAACTAAATAAGAGTACTTTGATCTTCGATGTATGATCGTACATGGACCATGCCATCGAGAAATAAGTTTGTTCGTTGACGTTGGATACAAAACTATGACTTTCTCACCAGCTTCAAATTCTTTGTGCTTTGCTCTCTTGTTATACTGATTCGTGTATTGTAATTGCTTTTCTCGAGAGTAGGATTCTGCAAACAATAATGCTTTCTCCATATTTTCTTTGAGTTCTTTTAAATACTTTTCTGGTTTAACTCCAACATGAGGTGGTAAGTTTATTTCTCTAGTCCAACTCTCTTTTAATATTGCCAATGGTCCTCTCGGAATTTTCCCATAGACAAGCATATATGGTGATACTCCAGTAGTTGCATTCGGCACTTCTCGTAATGCCCACACTGTGAAAGGAATTATCTTGTGCCATTTCCTCGGGTTGTCTATTATCACATGATGGATCATCTTTTTAAATGTCTGATTCCATCTTTCTACTAATCCAGCAGCCTCTGGGTGTCCTGGTGTGTCGAATCTTGGACTACAGCCCATTAAATTGAGAAATTCTCTTGTCAAACTGGCTGTGAAGTTCGTTCCTTGGTCACTTGTAATCACGGACGGCAC
Source organism: Allolobophora icterica (assembly GCA_963556255.1). NCBI lineage: Eukaryota > Metazoa > Annelida > Clitellata > Crassiclitellata > Lumbricidae > Allolobophora > Allolobophora icterica. The sequence goes on along the minus strand of OY744605.1, from coordinate 18,054,946 downwards.
ACCAACGTTCATGAACAGTTCCATCAACGCTTCACACACAGCCTTCGCTGTCAACGATTTCAATAAGAAGATTGTAGGCCATCTGGTGCACGAGTCCACAATGCATAAACAATACTTATGACCTGCAGCAGATACTGGATCGATCGGGCCAACGAGGTCCATCGTCATTCTCTTGAAGGCGACCTCTTCTCTTGAGACCGGAGTGATAGGTACTCTATCCATCACCAGACTCCTTGCCTTTAGTTGACACTTCTCGCAAGACTTACAAAATTTCACAATGTCTCTTCTCATCTTTGGCCATACAAAAGATAATTTTATTCGTTCTCTTGTTTTCTCTTCTCCTAGATGTCCTCCAAATACCGATTCATGTGCCAACTCCATCACTTTAATTCGTCTCTCTTTTGGTAACACTAGTTGATATATCGTCTGGTCTAATATCTGATATTTCTTATGCAATAAACCGTTGATCACACAGAATTCAGATTCTTTCTCTTGTGCTAACTTCCACCACGGCTTCAACGATTCATCCTTTCTCTGTTGCTCTTCGAACTTCTTCGAATCGGCAATCTGCACCTTTTGTTCTTCGTCCATTTCTTCATCTCTATACAAGTCTCCTATCCCCACATCACATTCATTGTCTTCTTCCGTTTCATTTAATGTGCCATTCTCGCATGCAGCCATCTCTTGCTCGTTTATCTCTGATGTTACACCATCTCGCGATAAGCTTCGTTGCTCATTACTTTCGTTTTCCTCATCACTGGAACTTTCAGTTTCACTCTTCTCATCAACATCTACCATTTCCTGTTTCCGACTCTGCGCTCTCGTCATTACATTTGCTCGTACACTCACATCTCCTTGTATCGTTTTAACTTTCATCTGTGGTACGGCTTTTAATTCGGCAATTATCTCTGGATGCAACAAGAATCTTTCTGTACTGCCCATCTTTGCAATACTAGCACACATCAAGGTGACATAAGGTGTAAGTGAACACTGGATTTTACGCGGAAATCCCTCTTCTTCCACGTCACTATCACACAGTCTAACATCGACTTTCACTAACTTCGCAGGAATGGCATCTCCTGCCACACACTGCAAATTCACTTTTCCAATTTGTTCCACCTTCATGCCTTCCAGTAATTCTTCACTAATCACCGGAATTTCTGCTCCCGAGTCGCTCAGTGCTTTGACTTTCACTGGCTCTTTACCGTCTACTGCACGAATTTCAACCTCGACATATTGCAAGAACGATTTCTTCAATATTCGACTGTCATCTTTTCCTATGACTTCTCTCTGAATTTCAGCATCCAATAGAATTTCTTTTTGAATACCACATTTCATTACTGACTTTACTTCAGTCTCTTGGTTTTCTTGACCCGCGGTTTGATTATCTGTATCACTAACCACTTGAATCAAATTCACCCTTGTGTGTTCTTGATTTCTGCTAGAACTAGCTGCTGCCACTGGAACTGGACAAAATTTAACCAAATGTTTGTCTGAACCACAGTTGTGACAACGCTTCACAACTGTATGGTATGGTTGTGAAATACCTCGTTGTTCATTTCCTTCATATCTCTTATACTGCGTAAACGATGTGTTGCCTTCCCTCTTGGCAAACGGCGCTGACGATTTGTTAAATCCATGACGATCAAACGTCACTTCTCTGGTCTCATTGGGTACAGGGACACTAGCCTTGACTTCTTTACCTTTGAACTGATTCCCTGTTCCTGGATTACTTTTCCACTTTCCACTCTGGCTTTGGTTTACGGAACGTTGAGAAGGATAACTGTTTATATTTGGAAATGCAAACCCAATTCGATTGTTTACATGAATGTCTGCTAGGTCTGCCACTGCACTAGCTTGAAGACAGTCAGTTCCTTCCTTCGACAATACAAACTGTAGTGGACCTGGCGGTAAACATTCTTTCAGCTTATCCGCTACCAGCAAATCAAAGAGCGTATCATACTCTCTGTTCACGTTTCGACTTCTCACGTAATAGTTTAGCAAGTTCTTCAGTCTTGCCGTAAACATCGTATAAGTCTCTTCTGTCGTCTTCTTAGCATCCACAAATCTGGCTCTGTATTCTCTTAACTTAAATTCTTTTAATAAGTGCTGCTTGACTCTATCATAATTGTCTAGATCATCATATGACAATCTATTCAGAACAGTTCGAGCTTTCGGCGTCATCAATGGTAGTAATAATTTAACCCAAAACGGCTTTTCCACAGCAAAACTACGAAACGCGTTCTCGACTGTTTCAAAATATAATGGAACCTCCATCATATCAGTTGGCATTTGAGGCAATACATGCTTCATTGCATCACCTATTTTCTTAATTTTTGACACCAAAGTTTCACTTTCTTGCTGCTTCCTTCTTTCTGCTTCCCGTTCTTCTCTCATTTGCGTTTCTTTCAATGTCAATTTTGATTTCTCCAGTTTCAGACGTTCCTGTCTTTCTGTCTCTGCCTTTTCCAAACTTTCTTTCTGAAATTTGAGTTCTGCTTGTCTGATCTGTTCTGCACGTTCTAACTCTAATGTTCGCGCTTTTTCTTTTTCTTCTTCACGCATTCTCTTTGCTTCAATCTGTTGCTGACGAACCTCTTCATCACTTTTTCTAGCTCTTTCAAATTCAATCATCTGCTCCAGTCTTCTTCTTTCAGCATCTTCTCTATCTCGTTTCAACTGTTCTAATTGAATCTCAAACTGATGCTTTTGCAATTCCAGTTCTGCCTTACGCACTTGTTCTGCTTTATCTTCTCTCTCTCTCTGCAAGCGCAATTCTTCTTGCCTTGCACGTTCTGCTTTCTCTTCTTTCTCTCTCTGCAAGCGCAATTCTTCTTGCCTTGCAAGTTCCGCTTTCTCTTCTTTCTCTCTCTGCAGACGTTCTGCTTTCTCTTCTTTCTCTCTCTGAAGACGTAATTCTTCCTGTCTTAGCTCTTTCTCTTCTTGTCTTCGTCTATCCTCTCTTTCTTTCTCTTCTTGTCTACGTTTCTCCTCTCTATCTTTCTCTTCCTGCCTAGTCATCATCATCCACTGCATCAACATCTCCATAGACATAGGCACAGGAGGTTTTTCAATAGCCTTTTCTACGGCACCGCCAACTGCACCTTCTTCTTCGACTTCTTCCTTAACCCACACTTCAGCGAGTTCATGTATCATGTCACCACGTGACATACCTTCTAATTGTTCTTCCTTAAAACCGGCTTTCAACAAACGCTGTTTCAGCCTTTCCGTAGACATCTTCTTAATATCTGCTTGTCTTTCAGCACTTAGTTTCTCCATCTTACTTGTTTACTTTGGTGATTTCCCTTTTCAAAGAAGTCACGGTTTTTCTTGTTGTGTGAATCGATAAACAAACGGGATTTCTTTTATATTTGTTCGTGGAAAACAACGAAATTTTTTATACCGTTTCTCGTGTTCCACCGTCGATGATATCGTAAATTCGTCACACAGTAACAACGCGTAGATTCTTCTAACACCGTCGTAGATTCTTCTAACACCGTTGTAAATTCTTTTATCACCGTCGTAGATTCTTCTATCCGCCGAAGGAGGTGATAACGTGAATTTTAATCCACCGTGAGTTTATATCCACCGTGAGTATTTATTCCACCGTGAGTTCTTATCCACCGTGAGTATTTATCCACACCGACGCTGCCACCAATAATGTCAACCCAATCCTTCCGTTGACAATCCTTCTGATTAAATCCTTGTTCTCTTCGTACTTAACGCCTATTTAACGTTCACCTTTTGAACACTAATTCTACGTATAAGTATAACCTGAATTAATCAGCAACACAGTTTAATATCTTTTCAGTTTAATAAGAAACAAACAGACAGAACTCAATTCGATTACAACTCAACTAGTCAGCAACACTACTACAGCGAACATCGAATTCAAACTTCTCTAGTCAGCATAATTCTTCGCGCCTCTTGACACACCTGTCTTCTGTGCGCATAAGCGAACTCTAATAGTATACATATAGCGCGCCGCTGCCGATATCGGCCGGCCGCGCGTGTCACTAAGACTAAACGTCATACATCTATCATATATACATATACACGTGAAACTAAAGTAAGCGCACTAAATATATACGCTAAATATCTCGCACTGCAAAACTGTACACAAAACTCAGTTCACACTCTCTTTCAACCGGAGTACAAAATTCTTAAAAAGGCATTCGAAGAAAAACTACTAAAAGAAACGATCATCGGGCTGTTTGACATTCGAGACGAGATAATGAGGTCTGATATTTCTCCGGCATGCGTTGTAGAAGAGATGGCGAAACATTTAAGAGACAAGTCGGATATCGAATGTAGATTTTACGAATCCGCGGAAGATGTGCCGGATCCGAGAGAATTGAGCCGTGAAAAGAAGAATTTGATGATTTTTGACGATTTGCAGTTAGAGAAGCAGAACAAATGCGAAACGTATTATATTAGGGGTAGACATAGTAATGTCGACTGTTTGTACCTCGCCCAAAATTATTTTAAATTGCCAAGACAGACGATCAGAGAGAACGCAAACTTTATTTGTTTATTTCTCCAAGACAGGAAGAATGTTTCTCATATCTACAACGATCATGTAAGTACGGACATGCCTATAGAGGAATTCGCGAGCCTATGCGAAGAGACGTGGAAACAACCGCACCAATTCGTAGTTATCGACTTATCGAGTAAAAAGAGCAGCGGGAAATACCGGAGCGGATTGGATGAATTTTACATTCCCAATTCTGAATTAAAATAATATAAGATACTAGTAAAAATGGAAGAACTCCTCGTGAAGATACAGGTGAACACAGCACAGATTGTGAGTAACACGGAACCTAAATCATCGTTTTACATTTTAGTAGGGAACGAAAAGGACAGAACCGCACGAATAACAACGAAAAACAATCCGGTAATCGAACTAGATAAAACCAAAAAGTACGAAATGGCTCTAGTCGATTTGTATACTTACTACGTGTTTCCTAACATAGACGCGAGCAACAACAACTTCCGGTATTCGCCGGATAATGGTGTGACGTGGTTTGATGTAGATATTCCGGAAGGGTCCTATGAGCTCGAGGATATAAACGACTACGTGAAGAAAATCATGAAAGAATACGGCCATTACGATACCTCAAACGAAGAATATTGCATTACGTTAGAACCGAACACTAATACGTTGAAGGCGGTGTTGACTATCGCTACGAAATACGAGGTCGATTTTAGAACCGCGAACTCGATTAGAACCGTTCTAGGTTTCGATAATCGTCTATGCATAGCCGGGTATAACGAATCGGAGCACATTGTGAACATAATGAACATAGACAGCTTTAGAGTAACTAGCGATATAATCGGGGGTTCGTACTCGAATGGATCAACGACGAACGTGATATATTCGTTTTTACCTACCGTTGGACCGGGTTATAAGATCATCCAAATCCCAGCTAATTTAATTTATCTCCCCATTACGATAAATACGATTTCATCGATGGAAACGAGACTTACCGACCAAACTGGAAAACTAATTAACATTAGAGGGGAAGCAATGTCGATCAAGTTTCATATTAGAGAAGTGTGAATATTATTAAAAACTTTATCTTAGTTATATATAAAATGACTCAGTACACGAACGTACGCGTTAATATTTCGGAAGGACAAAAAATCAAGATTAAACGAACGCTCGAAGCGGGAAGCGATGGCGTTAGTATTAGACTATCTCACGATGATCTGGATGGGGACCACGTTTTAGCTCTTACGAAAGCGCAAATTAACAAAACGGCGAAAGCTTGCCAGAACGGAAAGGGCACGACGATCAAAATGAGTAAAACGCAACTAGAGTATAATAAGAAAGTCGAAGGCGGTTTTATCGGAGCTATATTACCATTTCTAGCTACTGCCGGGAAATTTCTTCTTTCTAGCGTAATGCCTAGTTTAGCACAAGGCGCTTTAAGCGGATTAGGTTCAGCGGCTACTTCGAAAATTATCGATAAAATAAGCGGATCGGGAGTATTGTACGTTAAAAAGGGAGACTTGGCTTGTAAAGTAAGACCGGATAGAAATAGGTTGTATCTGTCTCCGTGGCCGAAAGGCGGTTCGATTGGAGCGGGATTGTATATGAAAACGGGTAGCGGGTTGTATATGAAAACAGGTAGCGGACTTATACTAGGCCCTAATTCACCTTTCCGAGATATTCCGATTCTCGGTATGTTGCTTTAAAAATAATCCTCGTATAAATAAAATGTCGGGATTCAACAGACCTATTCATAAATTTATAACGAAACCCACTCGTCGGATCGAAGTTAGAACCCAACCGAAAGAGGTGCGTTGGACGTTGAAAAAAGTGACGCATACGACCTGCAGACAACTGGGTGGACTAAGATGGGAGCTTTTTGCAAAACAACTGATAACGATTCAACCTAGAGAAACAGCTACGGTGGCGCTAGGACTAGGTGTTCGAATGACAAAAGGATCGTGTCTAGTTTCGCTTAGACAGAAAATCGAAGCGAGCGGATGCAGTCTACGAGATGGAGTCGTTACCGGGCAAGTAGAAGACATCGAAATTACTATTCAAAACGACACGGATTCCGTAGTTAGTATAATCGAAGGCGATTCGTTATGTTTCGTTAATTACCGAAAATATATCACAGTTTAAAAAATAATATCCCATAATTATAAAAAGAATGGATAACGAATACTCGAAACGAGAGAAATCCGGAATCGCGATGAAATCCGCGGGAAGCGCCCATGCTTTCCGACTTTTTGAAAATCACTGAAATTCAAGAAGAGATCGAGTATGAACTTGAAAAAAGAGAGATTCTAGCTGAAAAGTATCGTAAAGGCATTAGGATTATCAACGTAGTAGACGGTATATCGACTCTAGTCGCGTTGGGCTTAACCGCTTCATCGATTACGGTACTGTCTACTATAGTCGCGGCACCTATCGCGATGGTTCTACAAGGACTGGCGGTTGGAGCGGGTGTTTTCAGCGCGATCGGGCGTGTGCTCAACAGAAAGCTCGCGCTAAAGGCGGAGAAGCACGAAACTATTAAAACGTTAGCCGAAGCAAAACTCAACACGATCAGCGACTACATCTCGAAAGCTTTGGAAGACGATGATATTTCAATCGAGGAATGCGCGTTAATTCTAAACGAAGGCGTGAAATTTAACGAAATGAAAGAAGAAATCAGAAAATCGAGAAATAGCCGAGAAACTATAGCCGAGTCGTTGAAGGACGCGTTTGTGAAATCGATGAAAAACGTAGAAACGTAAAAACATAAAACGTAAAACATAAAACGTAGAACATAAAACATAAAACGTGAAACGTAAAACGTGTGAAAATCACGTTCGTCCTATTTCAATGTTTTAACGCGTGTTCCAAAAACGCTTTAAAACATTATACCCCCTATTTAAAAAATGTCGTTTCTAAAAATAACCGATCCATCAAAACGTGATTTTATCGTTGAAGAGTTTCTGAAGACGAAGAAACGCATTCAACGAGATTATTTATCCGAGAAACTTGGCGATATAGGACTGCAGCGAGACTTGGTAAAGTTGTACAAGCCGATCCTGGACTCGCAATCGACGATATCGAAAGAACAAAACGCTTTGTTGTCTACTATTAAGGAAAACTCAGCAGCCACGTCTAACGCTCTAAAAGCGCTTCCCGCTTCGATATCGTCGTCGTTAAAAGCCATACAGCTTCCACAGTATCCCTCGATAGAGGCTTACGAGGATCCCGTAGAAGACGTTAGAATGTTAGAATTAGGAGATCTGGCAACGAAATACTTATCCCAATACGCTTCTAATAAAAAGTCCACCGATACGACGTTCGGTCTAAATTCTAAAGACGGGAAATTTTATATCGGAGACACGCGTGTATCGTTCCAGAACAACGATATAACGGTCGGAGAGAAGACTTACGTCGGTACTCCAGGACTTTGGGAGCTAGTGACGATGGCTAAACCGAACGATTCGATTTACGACGCTAACGATATGTCCGATTACGCCGAGATTCTAGACGCGACGAATGCTATGAGGCGACCTAGCAATCCGAGCAAACCTAAATCGTCTAGAAGCGAAAAGTACAGAAACAGCATTAAACCGATATGGGAAATGAAGTCTGGAAAACAGGCGCCGAAGACGGGTAAAGATTACGATAAAATAGTGTACGGTTTTAAGCACACGCTAACGATGGTTCGCAAATCGGACGACGACGCTATTTTTAGAATCGGTACAGTAGATGCCGGAAAAGTCGACGTCGCGAAAATCTCGTGGTTTATGCCGCACGTTATTCCCGCGGATATGGAGAAGATGCAATTGTACAAAACTATCGAATGGACAGCATCGGTACCCGTTGCATATCGAGCGCGTCAATGCGACACTATAACGGTTCCTCAATCGACTACTTTTAGTTGGCGTCTTAGCGTTAAGACGGCTCCTGAAAAACCTAGGTGGATAGTCATCGACTTTCAAACCGATCGAAGCGGCAACCAAGAACATAACCCCTCGATTTTCGATCATTGCAACCTCAAAAACATGTACGTCATGATGAATCAAGAGAGATATCCGGCGGTCGACTACGACCTGTCGTTTCCCAACCAGAAATTTTCGAGAGCTTATAGAGACGCGGCGTCGTTCAGCGAAAAGTTCTACGGAATGGATCCGTTGATTACGCAAAGCAACATCACTTAAGCCGATTATAAAGAACTTTATCCGCTCATGGTTTTCGATGTTAGTAAACAGTCGGAACGACTAAAATCGTCGGTCGTCGATATCCAGATCAAAGCTATTTTCAACGCCGCAGTCCCCGCTGAAACGCAAGGTTACGCGGTTATAATTTCGGATAAGTTGTTAAACTTCCAATCCGATGGACAGAAAATGAGCGTGGTGTATTAAAGAAAATATTTTCTAATATAAAAAGAACATGAAACTCCCACAACTGAAATCGTTAATGAAGAAACACGGAATAAAGTCGAGGTATATGAACAAACCCGAACTGCTAAGAATACTCGTTGAGAAGGGTATTTTACCGGTATCAGAATTGCCCGAACCGGCGAAGGAGAAAAGGCAAGCATTACCCAAGTACGAGTATTTAAAAACTATTAGAAATAATCCTGTAAGCGTTGAAATCCTAGACAAATACACTAACGAAGTCTTCGTCTTCCAATCGTTGTATAAGGCGAGTATGACTTTTAAAACCTGTATCCCCACGCTGAAGGCTTATAACGGTAAAGTCTGGAGAAAAAGATACGCAATTACGGTGCACGAGAGCAGCAGTAGTGAGGAGAGTAGCAGTAGTGAGGAGAGTACCGTTAGTGAGGAGAGTAGCAGTAGTGAGGAGAGCAGTAGTAGTGAGGAGAGCAGTAGTAGTGAGGAGAGCAGTAGTAGTGAGGAGAGTTCCGGTTAGTTATAAGAATTTAAATAGAACTGGATAATTTCTATTTAAATTCTGCAATCTATGTATCGTAAATGTACATGTATAATTGCACGACCTCCTCTGCTACAGTAATACTGATAAGCGATCACTATGGTCGTAAGAATGCCGCTGAAAAGTCTCTACCTAATATGCTTACAGCGGTGGATGAATAAACGAATATCTCGAGGTAATCGGTATCGGTTAGAAAAACTATGCTACTACCGGTTGAATTGTTATGCGAATCTCTCGTACCCCCTCCACCTGCAATTTGCGTGTACGACTCTCCATTTTTGTACAGGAAGACGTTAGCAAAAGCGGTATTACTCGCGCTACAAAATTCTATGTACGTCGTAACGATATAGTATCCAGCTTTACTAGGAGTGAAACGATCCAGTCTCGAACTGTTGACGCTTTCGGTATTGAATCTTACTCTATTGAAAGAAACTCTTGTGTGAGTTTCAGCGTTTATGGCTTGATTAGTGGTAGTGTAAACGCTAACCGCGGGTCCGACTGCAGTCGTATCAACATATTTTTTGGTCGCCGCATCACCGTCGCCGCTGGGATCGCGAAAGCCTGTAATGTGAGCACCATGCATAAAGATGGGCTTATACACATTTATTTTAGACTGATCCGTCGACTTAACCATCTCTAAGGCGGTTTCATTATTTATTCTAAAACGAAATCCATCCGTCGATTGCGATGTAATCGGTTGGCTTAATCGACCTTCTATTTTATTCGTTGCATTTCCTAAAAATATATTAAAATCTTTATTTCCATCCAAATCCTTGCATCCCATCGCCCGTGTAAGATCCCTACCGATGCTTAAGAATAGGTCGCCAGTCATGGTATCGCCAGTTTTAGACACAGTTCGTTCATCGACGTATTTCTTATTCGTCAAATGAATATCGTCGTCGCGATTCGTTATCAAATCTATGGCTTGTCCCCGATTTAGAGCTTCATCCATTCCCGCTTCCGAAACGTTCGTTATATGTAGACCTTTAATGCTGTGACCGCTCATATTTAGATTTCCAGTCGCTGGGTTTGCTCCATCCATACGAAGGAAACTAGCATTTACTTGACTAAGAGTAACACCTCCGGCAATTATTCTTTGCGTAGATCCGGAATCTGTATGACCAAATTTATCGACAGGCATTTTATATATAATAATTTTTTAATGCAAGTCGTTTATGACTTCTTGAAACTCGCATCCGTCGTTCATAGTCTTCTTTAGCACGTACAAACACAAATGTCCGCAAAACACTTCGTTATCCGGCTGTATTCGCTCGCTGTTGTAAAGTAGCGGTCTTTGGAGATATTTTATTAATTCCGTAGGAGAACGTAGTCCATAGCTGTCGAAATAAATCTTATCATTGCCGTTCTTAAAAAAGCCGACCCAATGGTAACCCTCCCCATTAGAATCGTCTAGGTTTAATATCCCACACTAATTCCGTCTAGGTTTTTTCGGCAGGGTGTCTCGTAGAAAAACTCCTCTAAAATTCGGAATATTCAGCTTCTTCGCGGCATCCAATAATTCAAAATTCGTTAACGGTTGATTTGGAAGAACTACGCCTTCGACATCTATGTTTTTCACAGTTGTAGAACTCATTTTACATTAGAGAATAATGTCCATATGCATAAGTGTGGATGCCGTCTTGCTGAATCACTCGTTTATCATCTTCCGCTGAAAGAGCCACCTTGTTGACTTCTTCGGTGTAGATATCGTGTAGGTGGGATCGAATGACATTCATCTTTCTCGATTGTTCTCGTTTGGTGAACAAGCAGATTTTATAATCTTCGTGAGTGATAGATTTCTTGACGACATTCTTCTTCACGCTTTTACATTTCTTATGGTCTACACCAGCCATCTTGTACGAGTACAACTTCGACCTCAAACCTACAAACTCTTCGATCTGTTTACCACCCGCTTCATCTTTGAACATACCGATGACCTTTTTATTAATACCAGTTTCTATACCCGATGGATGGTTCTTAGGATAGTCGCTAGTGTCGAACCTACTTCTAATGTCAGGAGCTATATCGGCGTAGAAGTCTTCGGTCTTAATTTCATAAGCTAGAGAATCCGTATCCGTAAAAAGTAACTTTGCTCTATCTTCATACTTTTTCTTGATGTAATTATAATGAAATTCGTACATTATCGTCTTACTCAAGTCTAAAATACACATACCGAGATATATAGGCTTGTTGTAATATAGTTTCGTACGTTTCATGTGAATGGCGATTAGGTTTTCATCAAAAATAGTTCGAGTGTCGTAGCTCGTTTTCGCCGCTAGTTTTATAGCTTGCTTCTCGCTGGAAACTAGTTTTATGTCTACACGAGACTCTATATTTTCGCACGTCTTCCCAAACACACTATTGTTCATTAGTTTGAAAAAGTCTTTCTCGAAATCGTTAGTAGCTCTGGTCCTCAGGCTGGTATTTAGATCGAAATAGTTTTTCAACCAGGCGATTCTTCAAACTTAATTCCGCGATGAATTTTGGTTATCTTCAAGCCTAGGCTTTCGTACAGCTTTAAATTTTCGTAATGGACTATGTACTTTACTTTATCGTTCAGGTTTGGAATGAGTTTAGGCACAGTTGAAGATTCGGGTGTAATATTCTCAGGGGCAAGAGGGTAGTCGTTGTGAAGATCGTGCAAATCTCTTTGGTATTCCAAGTCCACTTCTAATATGCTCGGCGTTGATCTCCAGTCGTTTAGCTCATCAATGCCCATCCACTGGAACCCGTGAGTTGGTAGATTCTTACACATCGCCCATCCGTACAAATTGTTAGCGTCTAAATAGGTTATAAATGATGAAGGTTTGCTGTCGTCAAACGAGGGTATGTACTTATTGTTTTCCTGCCCATAACGATGTGAAATTGTACTAACACCGCCTCTTATCCCATGTTTAACCATTAGTATCATATCATAATCGCTCAACAACTCCAACTCTACTCCAGTCAACTTTAATGCGGCATCCCATGCAAGACCCGGAGAAGTATAATACCAAGCGGGGTCTAGACCATAGTTCTCGCAGCACACGTCTCTAAAATTCTCAAACACGTCGGCGAGCAGGAGAACATCGGACAGGTTATATAAATCGTGGTATTCTCTAAACGTTTTAAATCCGAATTCATTCCATACCACCCGTGCATGGTTGTAGTCTTCATCGCTAATGTCCGAGTCGTTAAGTCTCGAATAGAATGCTGAATTTGGTGGTAGTTCTGTTTCGTTCAGTCGATCAATAGCATCGACGTAATCGTAAGGATACGCTCCTTTTCTAAGCAAGAGATCGAGCTGATTACCAGAGTAGTGCTTGCTTATATTTTTACACTGGTCTTTGCTTAGGTTCCTCGATAAAGCGTCGAGACTCGAAGCCATAAATCGACAACTATCGATGAAACGTAATTCACGTTTAACCTCTACTTCCTTATCTTCTTTACCCACAAACTTATCAACCACAACTTCTCTGCTAAATGAGATGTACTTTTCTTCGTTGCAAGGAATGCAGTTAATCTTTTCGTTATCATCGCCTCGTAATTTCTTTACGAATAAATGACTGTCGTATCCGGATAAATTATGTAGCAGTACCGGGATAAACTTAGGGGCTTTATAGCGTAGATTACAAATGTTATGAGCGGCTCCTCTATATTTTCCAGTTAAATGACAGTGGTCTCGAACTCGATCATCGCCTAGTTCGCGTTCGCAAATGTGGCAAACAGTAGCCGAGTCGTATAGCTCCTTGTCTTTTTTCCCGAATGTCATTTCTTTTGGAAATTTAAATCGCTTGTAAATATCTTTTATATCGTCTATAAGAGTGTCTATAAATATCTGCGCTACATCATCACCTTCGTTCTTCGCTGTGAACATTACGGGGGCTCGGGAATATAAGTCATCATCAAAACATTTTATGTAATAACAGAAAGAACTTGGAACGTGTTTTTGATATTTATTGGTGTAGGACGTGTTGGGATCTGGTTGACAAGTGTCTATAGGTTTAATAAAACTTTAGAAATCGGCGTACACTACAAAAGGGACTCTCATCTTTCTATAATAATTTTTAAAACTCAACATAGTTCCCGGTTCTGGAAGTTCTATCTTTTGAGCGTCGTGTTGGGAACAGTACTCGGTGTGTTTGAGTAGTGAACCTACATCTCTGTATCCCTGCAAACATCTTTTACAATAGTGCATCGAAGTGTATGAGTTTGCGTTATGAACCGCCATCAATCTGTTAAAGTTCTTTATCCAACAATAATGCTTCTTTTCTCCATCAGAAATGAGTAATAGATCTACACACCGATCGTTCTCATGCTTTGATAAATATAGTGGGAACAGGTTAACATCTTTCTCATAACCAAAAACATTAATACTAATATTATTACTTCTCTCAAACCCGCTTATCACATTAGCATCCGCAGCCACTGGGAATTCGATACCGGACCAATTAAGTTCCGAAGACTGCTTGATTAATTCTTTCGTAATTCTTTCTGTATTTTTATCAACTGGGTTTAAGGCTCTCGTCACACACCACTTGAAACATTCTTCGTCTTCGTTCTTCATATTAATAATTCCCTTTTTACTCGCCAAACATTTTGGTAGTGGAATGTAAGAACTACCTTTCAGCGGTTTATAAACAACCGTATCGATTTCTAATTTTTGAACCGCTCTAAGTCGCCAGTTGCTACCACGCATCTGGAAGGTAGCCATCGACGCAATAATTTTATCTTTCGCGTTGTTATAAATTTCACTTACATCGGTGGAGTCTAGAATCACCTCAGTCCTTGAAACGAATGGAAAATCTTTAGCATCTACTTCTCCAGTCTTCATATCAACGCGCTCCATTGTGCAGGTAAGGACAAAGTTGGTCTTTGTCTGACGATTTTTTAACAACAAGTCGACCACCTCTGCTCGAACGGTGCTAAGAAAAGATGTGGCATCAATACCCTTAGCTCCCTCTACCGTGTATTGTTTCGTGAAGCCCTTGATGGCTGAAGCCGTTTGATGAATTTCAAACTTTGGTTTATTAATTAGTTTCCTAAAATACGATGTAATTTTTGTTTGCATTACCCCAAAGTTCTCCTTTACGATTTTCATTGGTTGCTTAGGTATGTTCCTTTCAATCGCCTTAGCACATGTATTAATCGCTGACATAGTTTTGTTGTAGATTTTTCGTGCTGTTGAGGGTGCTTGTGTTGGGATTTCAATCTGCAAACTGGTAGTAGGTGCAAAATGTGAGGTGATTAGTGTTTAAGTCTCGTTAGCTTCAATTTTAGCAGTCAACTCCGCTTTCCGCAGTCTCGTATATCCAACCAAGCCGCTCTGCTTGGCGATTTTTCTTAATTCAATAACAGTTCTCTACGAGTATTCCATTTTAGATTGGGATGGTATGTCTTTAAGCTGTTTTAAGAAAATATTTTCTTACATTTGTGTGTCTATAGCTTCGTGCACGCAGGATTATCCTGTACCGAGTTATCGGTTGATTTTATTTAACCCGTGTCTATAGCTTCGTGCACGTAGGAGATTTTTTATCCTTTGCTATAGGATAAAAAATGTTTTTGAACCTACTAGGTAGCGATTTGTACCTAGTATTGGTCAAATGAGCCAGATAGCGCGGTTCTCTACTACTACTGATCACTCCAATTTCGTGCAATATGATTGGCCATAACAACACGGCCGACAACTCACGCCGCGTGACATCATCCGTAACATCACCAATTTCGGAAATTATTTTAAACAACAATGGCGGCGAAGATGAGCAAGTCGAATAATAATGGATTAATGTAGGCCCCTACAGTTGAGCACGTATCTGTCATGGAAATTAGGCGACTCGTTCGATGTCGATGTAGTCGAAATAGAAAACCGCCGGACTGTGAACAAAATTTACGCCGATAAAATTCGAAAGGATTGCCGGCTGAAAGTTCAAGGCAAAAATGAGTGCTCAACCACCGTTGTGAAATCAGCCGTCACACATCATCTTACGTCAATTGGTAGGTTTCAGACTAGTGAAGATTCATTCATTTCTGAGAATTTATATAGCGCCTCTTCAAGAGACCTACTAATTTAAAAGAAATGACTTAAGATAGGCTTACTAGATGATTATTATATGCACCAATACGAACGAATACGATACATAAAATACGCTGTACACAAAAGCTCCCAAGGTCGACTACACATCGCTCGCCTACTCAACCCAGCGCGATCGCTTTTCAACCCGCCTACTACTTTCAAATCAGACGCACTGGGTTGTGTTCGTTTATTTTGATAACTAGTTAAGATTTACTATAGATTTTGTTTTCTTTAATTGTGTGCACAATGTCTATGAGATAATTATAATATGAAGGACATGGATAAAACTAATAATAGATGCAATGTATGTAAAGCAAATGCTGGATCAGGCGATACTTTTTATAGATGCAACCTATGTTTGGGCCTATGTCATGACAAGTGCTACAGTCAGCGATCTCATGGGATACCTGATGATAACAACTGGTTTTGCTACTACTGTGCCGATGAAATATTTCCATTTAATCACATTAATGAAGAAAATAACTACTTGATGGCACTAGATGAGAGGAACCTTGATACCGTAAAAATTGACCCGTTGATTAATCTACCAAGACTAGAACTTTTTGCTGATAATTTTAATCACAAACATCTTATTAATAGACAGGACATAGATCCAAACAGCAACTATTATAATGAGAAACAGAATCGAGCTTTATATATTACCCCTCACAAGTAGTGAATAAGTTTTGCAAACACGCTAACATGTTATCAGTGATGCACATAAATTGCCGAAGTATAGGATCTAAATTGCAGGAAATACAACTACTGTTGACTCAGGCCCCTGTAGATATACTAGCGGTAACAGAGACTTGGCTGGATAATTTGGATGATAATACTTTAATTCTCCCTGGATATAAATTTATTAGTAAACCGAGAATTGCTCGTGGGGGAGGAGTGGGATTATTCGTAAAAAATGGTATTGCATTCCAGGAAGTTGACTGTAATGTCTCTACTAGTATCTTGTCTTATGAGGCACTATTTATAACAGTACCTCAACTTAAAGGACCTGATCTTCTTGTGGGAGTGATAAGTTTTATATCGTCCCCCTAACCAGCCTTTAGAGGTATTTAATGCTGAAATGGGCCTATTACTTCCATTAGTAACTAAAAAAACAAAAAAAGTGATTATCCTGGGTGATTTTAATGTAAACTTGCTGAGATACTGCGATCATGCTTTAACTCAAGAATTTCGTAATCTTATCCTGGCATCTCATTTTCTACCATCAGTTGATTGTCCCACAAGGATAACAGAATTTACTGCTAGTCTTATAGATAATGTTTTTACAAACTTTTGGCAAGATATAATTGACCCGCTAGTCTTGTTAACGGATATATCGGACCACTTACATGTACCTATAATTGTATGGGTTGGAAATGGAAATGGTAGGACGTGGTCCTCTGGGAAAACTAGAATGACTCATCGAGTAATTAATGACAAACTTATTGAGCAATTTAATGAAACTCTTACTGTGCTTGACTGGTCCCCTGTGAAAATAGCTATTGAGAACAATAATGTTGAAACTGCCTATGACTTATTCCAATCTAAATATAAAGAAACTTATGATGACGTATTTCCCATGGCTACTAAGTCTAAGATACATAAAAAGAATGAACCGTGCAAGCCATGGATGACTAAAGGACTACTAAAATCTTGCAGGATGAAGGATAAACTATATTTAAAATATATCAAATCCCCAACTAATGAGAATAAGCGTAAGTATAAAACATACCGCAATAAGTTCAAGCAACTGAGGACTAAAGTAGAAAAGTTATACTAGTCAAATGAGTTTCTCACTCATGCGCAAAACCTCAGAGGCGCGTTTACCTGTAGGCGCACTAGGCGCGCGCCTAGGGCCCCCAAATCTCATGGGCCCCCAAACGAAGGAACATATTTTCAGTTATAAAAAGTTGCATTTGTGAATTGTGAATTATTTTAAATATAACCTATTTTCTATTTGTTACAGTTTAGCGTTCACATAAAAGTATATTATTGTAATTACTAATATCAATAAATCAAATAACTTCACATTCCTTAATAGCTTCTATAACTAATCGTAATTACAGTGACCGTGTCAATAACACTCACAGTTAGCTACATCGGTAAGAGCGTAGGCTGCGTCTCACACGCCTCTGTGCTAGAGAGCATGCGGATCGCGGTTCGCTTCCTGAAGGTGGCTTCTTTCAGACATTTCAATCTCGGGCTAGTACGGTCCGTAAACGGAGACCTTAACCCTCGAGTGCCCAATGTATTTTTGGTACACGAATACCCAAGAGAGGGTCCGACCGGACCCCTGTGTTTTCATTGTAATATCTTGAGAAGGGATTGGAATATTGTAACGGGATTTGGCTTATTATAATCCAAATTGAATTTGCAATCGACTGGTGTATGGTATTTCACAGTAGCGGCAAATGGTGAAACTTTATTTGAACTTGAATACTCGTTTGTATTGTTTTACAATTTCGGGATTTTTCACAGGTATTCAATTGTACGGATATAGGCCTAGCTTTGGCCTGTATAACCTCGAATAGCCAGCAGACACTACCGTATATCAAACTTTATTACACTCAGCGTTGCATTCGCCCTCCAACGATGCCTAATAGCCTAATATGTGTTAACCAATTTATTTCTGGGCTGGTAAACCATGTGCCAGTATGACCATCAGTCGCATATCTTGCGGTGTCCTTGGTATATGCTATGGTTGTAGGGTAGAGGGTGGGAGAATAATCAGGCAAAATATAGCATACAAAGCCAAATTGATGGCTTTAGGATGTCCTGAAACTATTTTTACAATTTCATAGCCGTTCTAAAGTTATCCGTGGAAAAGCGGGTCTGGGTCCGGTCGAACCGCCCTTGGGCATTTGAGGGTTGAATGGCGTGGCACCCATTCAAACGGGCAGCGATGGTGAAGGATCTCACCCGATCAATTCATTGAAAAATGAGCAGGGTCGAGGCCATACGGTCGCTATAGAAAATCGCGTATGTTTTTACAAAAACGGCTTAAAGTTCAACTTCGCCGGTTTTTGCACAGCAGCACATGATAGGCTAAGCACCACCAGAGTATCAGACTTTGTCTAGAAGTTCAGAAGGGCCCCCAAAAATGTTTGCGCCTAGGGCCCCGTTTTCTGTAAACGCGCCTCTGCAAAACCTGAGGAAAACTTGGGACATCATTAAATCTATAATTAACAAAACGGACAGAGGGACTCTTGTTGACTCAATAAAAATTAATGGTAATATAAATAGAGACCCTCAAACAATGGCCCAGGCATTTAATGAATATTTTGCTGGAGTTGGGCACGCATTGGCTGATAAAATTCCAAATTCTAATAATACATATGATAAGTACATGAATGTATCCATACAAACTCCTTTGTATGCAATACTACCACCCCAGAGGAGATTATAACCCTTGGTAAATCTATTAAATTCACTCGTAGTACAGGTCCTGATGAAATTGACCGACTAATAGCAGTACGAACACAAGGCTCTACTGCTAAAATTCTCTCGGATATTATTAATTGCTCTTTCTCAACTGGGGTTGTTCCTTCTGGGCTGAAACTATCGAAGGTTGTGCCTATTTTTAAGCAAGGTGAAAGGCAGAGGTGTCGAACTATCGACCAATTTCCATACTTTCTTACTTCTCAAAATCATGGAAAAGGCTATGCACCTAAGGTTAAGCAACTTTATAGAAAAAAATGAATATTCTCTATCCAAACCAACACGGCTTTCGATCAGGAGACTCAACTGACATTTCACTGATAAATATGCAAGACCTAATCTTAGAAGCAATAGATGAAAATAAGTTCTCAATGGGAATATTCTTGGACCTGACCAAAGCATTTGACACTGTGGACCATAAACCATTGCTGAACAAACTAGAAAAATATGGAGTAAGGGGACCTACACTTACGTGGTTTAAAAGTTACTTAGACCAACGTTTTCAAATGGTTCAATGTAATAATGCTAAATCATCGTGGAAACTTATGAAATATGGAGTGCCACAAGGTTCAAATCTTGGCCCCTTACTCTTCTTGATATATATAAACGATCTTCCCAATTCTTCCAACATTTTAAACTTCATCCTCTTTGCGGATGACACTAATGTAGGCCTATTCTATTCCAGTGAATCCATAGGCAAACTTGTAGAGACAATAAATGTAGAACTAAAAGCAGTAGCTGATTGGTTTAGAGTTAATCGGCTCTCACTTAATATCAAAAAGACTTGTTTCATTATATTTCGCTCTGCTGAAAAGCCACTTCCGACGCTCCTAAACTTCCTCATGGTAGATGATATAATAATTATCAGTCAAGTGCAATCAACAAAATTTCTTGGGATTATTATTGATGAATGCTTAACATGGAAACATCATATCAATGCGTGGCTATGAAAGTAGCTAAGAATATAGGTATACTGTCAAAATATCGTATCTTATACCTGCCCATATACGGAAAAGCTTGTACTATACATTAATATACTCATACCTTACTTATGGTAATATTATCTGGGCATCTACATATTCTACAAGATTGAAGAAACTCTCAACACTGCAAAAAAGGGCTGTAAGAGTAATTGCACATGACAAACGACATTCTCATACTAATACTAGATTCACTGAATATAACCTTATAAAATGTCAAGATATAAACACCATGCAAGTTGGTATATTCATGTATAAGTACCTCAATAATTTTGCTACCAGCTTCTTTTCATAGGCTTTTTACCAAAATAACTGATACACATAGTCATTTTTACAAGTTCAGTCATAGGGGTATCTAAAATATATACAAGAACTAATTATTATCGATTTTCCCTTCGTTCCACTGGACCTAGAATATGGAATGCCATACCACTGAGTATCCGACATTTAGTCACAATTGGTAGCTTTAATAATCAATGGATAAGATATTTAAAAGCCAAAGGAGCCTAACCGGTCTTAAAAAAACATGATTGGGAAATTCTTGGTCTGCATGGGATATTAATGCTGATCCAGCTTTGCTAGCTTTGCTAACTGACTGCTAAATGTTCGTCAATTTGTTGACTAGTTGTCAAATACCTACTTTATGTTTGGTGCGTGATGATTCTGTAAACCAGCGATAAATAATGCAACTGCCATCAATATGTAGATGGAATGTGGGTCACCCGTATATAGGGGCTTACGCCCCTTTTGGGTCGCCCTTGTTCCCTGTACAGTGTCACTTGTATTAGCTCAACTATAGTACTTAGTGTACAGTATCAATTCACTATTTAGATAATAACAGTGAAGACTCTAATATTACTCCTAAACTTCACATATCAAATAAATGAATGTATTAACATCATTGCTTCAATGTTTCACATATATTATGTTGATACGTGCACTGTTCATGGAAAAATAAAGATTGATTTGATTGATTTGATTTGATGAAACAGAGGGTATGGATGCCATGAACTGGATTTGGAACCTTCAGGATAATCGGTTTGTCCCAGTTATTTCAACGATGAACGCCGCTCCAGATATTCTCTTGAAGGTCATTCATTGCAACTGTTGAAATTCCTGCAAGACACTCCCCTGCTCCTGTAGACGAAATGGACTACCATGTACGTCTGCCTGTGGACCGTGCCAAGTTCAAAAAGGTGACATAACAAGTTTCTTCCGGAGGAGTCGGACGATGACAATGAGCAGTGACTAAATGAATGTGTAAGCTATGCAACTGTAGATTGTATGACCATTGGATTTGTCAGTAAATGATATACTAAGTGATTAGAGCTATTTCAGCTGAACGCTACGGTTAGACACCAAAACCACCTTACTAGGTTGAATAGCGCTTGAGATATAGACAATTTTAGCTCCGTGCAGCCATCTTGGACGCCATCTTGAAATGATATATTAAGTGGTTAAAGTTATATCTTAATTTAACGCTGAGCAATAAACCCTACGGTTACACACCAAAACCACCTTTCTAGGTTGAATAGTGCTTGAGATACACAATTTTTTTAGCTCCGGGCAGCCATCTTGGACGACATCTTGAAATAATATATTAAGTGATTAAAGTTATATGTTAATTGAACGCTGAGCAATAAACCCTACGGTTAGACACCAAAACCACATTTCTAGGTTGAATAGTGCCTGAGATATAGACAATTTTAGCTCCGGGCAGCCACCTTGAACGCCATCTTGAAATTCACCCTTTTCAAATGGTCAGAATAGAGTAGATTTTTACTATGTTTGTCGTAAAAAGTTGGAAAAGTTGGAAAAAGTTTAGCTACTTTTTTAGTTTAGTTAAATAATTTCCAATATCAGTTGCCAACTTTAGTTAAACGATTTTTTTCAGTTGGAAAATAGTTTTAGTTTAACTAAGGAACTAGTTTGTGCCCATCACTGATTGCATATATAATGGGGGCACGCGAGTTTAGTGGTTAGCATACGGGACTATCGACCGAGAGGTCTGGGGTTCAAATCGCCGAGGTTAAGAAAAATGGTCGTTAACATTTCTTATCTACGACTGCTCCAGGATTAGCTTAAGGGACTGCTCTCCTCCTCCTCCTCCTCCTCCTCCTCCTTCTCCTCCTCCTCCTCCTTCATCTGCTCCTCTTCTTCTTCCTCTTCTTCTTCCTCTTCTTCTTCCTCTTCTTCCTCTTCTTCTGCTTCGCAGTAGGCGTGGCTAATAGGCACACATGGCACAGTTGGGAAAAACACTGCGCTATGCCTACAATTAATTAGAAACACGCTGTTACAGGTTGCGCAGGTATGCAATTTTTAGGAGTGCAGATGTACAGGTGTTTCACGAAACGCTAAATACTGCAAGGCGTGAGCTGAGTTATGGCCTTTATGAACAATAGAGATTACATTCTTTTAACTAATAGAAGACATTAGGAGTCGTGAAAAGAAGTTATTCGAGTCGACGAATTGAACTAATAATCACGTATTCATAGCTACAAATAGAGCTGAAAGAGTATAGTTATAGTTGATAGATTATAATTATCATTAGACCATGTAGGCAAGAATCTACACGTTCGAGACACAATTGAAGTGCATGAAGAAGAGAAAGAAAAGACGTATGACACCCACATCCAAATTCGTAGTTCGAAGCGAGAATTTAATACTGGCAGATGTATATATATATATATATATATATATATATATATATATATTATTATTATTATTATTATTATTATTATTACTACAGAACTCTTATATATAATATATATATATATATATATATATATATATGTAACACCCTATTAGGCACCATGTTTACAGATTTCTGTCACCTCTTAAACACTCAATCCCGCTCTCAAAGATAATATTTCATAATAAATTGGCATTTATAAGCCTATATGTCGGTGAACCTGCGCTTCGGATAGCACACTATCGTGATTTGTAGCGCAGCGTCAACCTAATTAAAGACACCAGCCTCAAATTTTCTGAAAAATACTAATCAAATGAGCAATTCAAGTACAAAAACACTTCAGCCGCCAATATAAATACTTCTCTGTTCCACTCTTGCCTTAAAACTGTCTTGTTTGACCGGGGTTGGACTGGGAGCGCTCCTGAGAAGATAACCTTGAAGGGACGCTATATAAGAGTTCTGTAGTAATAATAATAATAATAATAATAATAATAATAATAATAATAATAATAATAATAATAATAATAATAATAATAATAATAATAATTAATGGGATGACAGGTTAAACGTTGGACAGTTGCATGTGCCTCAGACCTACATACTAACACACCTTAGTTCTGTGTATGTATACAGCGGGCAAAATATTTGATCTGTTGAAGGAAGGGTATTTAGAAACTTTGAAGTTAGAACTGTTCGACCCCGTCAACGACGGAGAGGTTCCATCGCTAGTCTATTGCCAGTTTCTCGTTGGTTTGGTGGCTCGAAGGACGTCATCTATCAACTGTGAGGCAAAGTGCGACCGTATACGTTACTTACCGGAATAACGTACGCGTACCGTACGTACGTTATCGAAAAGAATACTGTACGTGCACCTTACGCGCACGTTAAAATTGATCAGTTTAGCCCTACAGTATTAGTCTCCCCGTACGCAGGCCTAATTATTTACGAACGGTACCGAAATTTAGTATTACCAATTAAATTACCACTGGCACTGAACACCGTATAAACTTATAAACTGTGCCGTAAAATCTTAATCTTCTTCATATTATACATTAGACAGAACATAAGCAATTTGGAACTTAAAAGTTTTAAAAAGTTTTAAAAGAACTGAAGTTTAAAAGTGGAGATCATTGAACAGACCATTGATCATTGATCATTGAACATTGATCATTGATCATTGAACTATAGCACAGTTGGTTATAATAATTGTTGTTGATGATGTATGTCTGTGTATTGGTCTGTTAGCATTTAGTAAGTGGTGAGGCAGACTGAGCCTAGCACTGCTGAGCTTTGCTCAGATGAAATAAAAATAGACGGTCAGTTGGTCTGCCAGGCAGAACATGGTTGATAGCAGTGATGATTATACTTATACTAAGTGAGGCGTAGACAACAAAGAAGTTACCTTGAGCAGATAGATTCAGACTAGCGAGGTTCGACAAAGAAGGAGAGAAGGGTAAGGAATTGGAGGATGAGTGGTTACTAGTCCGCTGGATGGCTGCTGAGAGAGAATCGAGCTGAGAGGAGGGATGGAATTAGCAAGAGGATGAGAGGGACTGAGGAGTTGGGAAACAGCAGTCGTTGTCTGGTGTTGGAAGACGTTCGACAAGGGAAGCTGGGAGAAGATCGGACGATGGAGAGACGTGGCAGAGTCTGCAGATGGGTTAGACGCTGAGAACAGACAGACTGATAACCACTGATGAAGTTAAGTAGATTAATATCATAATTATAATTATTATTACTTCTACTGTCATTATTATTAGTATTATTTGCATGATTATTGATCTTGTAATGTGTAACGCGAGTGTGCTCTTGTCATTATAATAAATAATATATTGTGGAAAGAGAATTGTATATGTAACCAGTTTCCCCGTAGACATAGACGTAGATTACATGCACTAACTGATTAGTAATCATACTAATTTCCAGCTTAGTCATAGAACATTGATCATTGTTACACAATGGTTAACATTGGTTACGACCGTCAATCGCCAACTATTATTGACTTTTGTTGTGCATAATGCTATGTAGGCCTATTTTATTTTCGTCATGAACTGATGTGAACGTACGGTAACGTACGGCATAATAAAATACGCGTGCCATAATACATTATAGAAAAAGTAACGCACGTTCCGTAGCCTACGTACGGTCGCACACTGCTGCGAGAAACTCCTCGGAGGTGATTTCACTTTTTTGTTAGGCCTACTTCCTTGACAGCTCAGGAGTAACATCGTTTTACTTGCATGGCGGAATAATATTTAATCAAGTCCTATTTAATTGCGTTTATTGCAATTAAGCATATTTAGGCCTACTAATACGTCGTGTTGCAGAGAGTCTCGTTCGCTCATCTCTACAAACAAAAATTAGCAAAATCGTCACGAATGGTTCGGCGGCTGGT
Organism: Allolobophora icterica; assembly: GCA_963556255.1. Classification (NCBI taxonomy): domain Eukaryota; kingdom Metazoa; phylum Annelida; class Clitellata; order Crassiclitellata; family Lumbricidae; genus Allolobophora; species Allolobophora icterica. The sequence continues at coordinate 18,029,983 of OY744605.1, read as the reverse complement.
TCGTCGTCGTACACGCTGGCGATTGTTAAACCCGCTCGCTGAACAGTTGCATAATGTTCTTCGTCTCAGTTTCCGGTTCCGGGATAAAGCCCAGACGATTGGAGTCGATACAAATGTGATCAGAATTGATCTTTCGTCGAAACTACCTGCTACGTCATCGTATGCTGCAAAAAATTTCTACCGACTGAATGGCCACAGTGGTGACAAGTGCGACCGTACGTTACACACCGGAATAACGTACGCGTACCGTACGTACGTTACCGAAAAAATAACGTGCGCGTACCGTACGCGTACGTTAAAAATATAATTGCAGTTGTAGAATGAACAAAATACATTTATGGAAGATTCGGTTTTCCATACGCTCTTCAACAAATGAGCGAAGCAGGGGTTAAAGTGGGGTGGGAACGGCGTTCCCACTGCTCTCGAAATTCTTTGCCTGCGTTCCCACTGCTCACGCATGCGTTCCAATGAAACTCTTTTGGCGTTCCCACTGCTCGCCCAAACCACTTTAATAAACATCATTATTGCTTGACTATATGACTGGTTGACAATGACAAGCTACAGTAGCTATAGAGACTCTAGTAGCTAGAGCATAGAACTAAAGCCATGGACTATATTAGGCTAGTTTTGTTGGATTTTTTTACCTTTATTGTGCATAATGTTACGTACTTTATTTTCGTCATGAGCTGATGTCAACGTACGGCTTAATAATGTACGCGTAACGTAGGCCTACGTACGTTATAGAAAAAAATAACGCAAGTTCCGTTCGTACGGTTGCACACTGGACCCGGACATCACCGTCACAATTCAGAACTACACCTATGCTGAAGAGGACAGAATATCGCGCCAATGGTAGGCCCCTAAAACACAAAGTGTGTCATTAAAGAATGTACGGATAAAGAATTGGCACTAGGCGGACCCAATAAAACCTTGGAAAAGATTAACGTAATCAAATCGTACAAGCGACGAAATCATTGTAAAATATCTTGGGGATCCTTTCCTTTTTTCTGTTCACCGTGTATAACTGTGACGTCATAGGCAATGGATATGACGTCATCTGTTTCCTTGAAGATTGTGTGCGTAGAAAATGGCATTTAGTACTGTGGCATGCCACATGGCATGTCAAAGCCTATCATAATGAGCCTATTCATGTGTTTCTTCTTACTACGATCTGCTATTACCAGGCACTTATTTTAATTATAAAATCGTACCAGCCAATCGTTAAGGTTCGCAGTTGCCTCGAATATATATAAATACGCGTTAGAAACAATTGAATTACACATTAAGCAAAGTTGTCCTGCCAAAATTTAAATTCATTCTTGTCTGTTTATTTGTAATTCACAATTTATACAATTTTATTCGATGGTACCATTTATGCACCAAAACGTCTGATGGAAGTGTTGATCAGGTTAGCGTTAGGGCAGCGAGTGTATCTGCGGGTTAATGACATGCATGTTCCCTCAAGTTTGACAAACACCGGCGACGGTTCTCACGTGGGTATCAGTAAGGTGTGTATATATGTATACTTGTATGCATAAAAATGTGCCTATGTATTCACAATATCTAGACACATCAGCATGTACACTGGTATACAGACACACAGAGGGCTGTCATATCTGCGCTATAATATAGATTAGGTTATTTAATATCAAGATGTTTATATAGCGCGTTTGCGGTATATAAACGAATGAGCGCACACAATACACTCGCTTGGAATCAGCAATTGATATATCTCAAGTGTTACCCCCTCCATTTTGAGAGTGCAAATGCATTTACCTGCCTTATGTGCTTCTCGGCATGATGGCACGGTGCGCATGTGACATAACCCCTCACCCTTTCTGTCTGCTTTTGACTCCACTAAAAACCTTTAGCATTGTAATCCTGTCTTATTATGAAAAACTAGGATAAAAAACTAGGATACAATCTTAAGAGGAGTAAAAAGGTGTTCTATTCGATCACTCAGATGTTTAAATCTTATGACACCAGTGACTATATTACTACTCTCTGTTCGATACATGGGATTCATGTGTCAAAATATATAGACTTGTCATTTTACCGAAGGTTTTAAACGCCGACCTTCCTCCAGCCGACTGAAGAATTCTGATATTGGTGCAAAGCCCTGCGCCGGTTCAGGAGGCTGAATAGACTCCCCGTATAAAACACTCCCGGAGTGCATATATCCTATAATTATAGGATAGAATGACTCGGGAGTTAATTGATACTTAGACAAAAACACTCCACCCTGCGAACAAACACTCCCCTAGTGTCTCCGTTTGAGATCGCACCAAATGACTGGTGGAATTAATTCTTCCTAGGACCAAATGACTTGTGGAGTTCATTCTTCCTAGGACAAATTGAAAGGGGAGTTGATTCTTACTAGGACCAAATGACTCGGGAGTTCATTCTTCCTAGGATAAACTGAAAGGGGAATTCATTCTTCCTAGGACCAAATGACTTGTGGAGTTCATTCTTCCTAGGATAAACTGAATGGGGAGTTGATTCCTCCTAGGACCAAATGACTAGGGGAGTTTATTCTTCCTAGAATAAACTGAAAGGGGAGTTCATTCTTCCTATTACCACATGACTCGGGGAGTTTATTCTTCCTAGGACAAACTGAAAGGCGAGTTCATTCTTCCTAGGACCAAATGACTTGTGGAGTTCATTCTTCCTAGGATAAACTGAATGGGGAGTTGATTCCTCCTAGGACCAAATGACTCGGGAGTTTATTCTTCCTAGAATAAACTGAAAGGGGAGTTCATTCTTCCTATTACCACATGACTCGGGGAGTTCATTCTTCCTAGGATAAACTGAATGGGGAATTCATTCTTCCTAGGTATAAATGTTTTAAGAGTTTATTCTTAGTAGGACAAACTGAATGGGGAGTTCATTCTTCCTAGGATCAATCACTTGTGGAGTTCATTCTTCCTAGGATAAACTGAATGGGGAATTCATTCTTCCTAGGACCATATGATTTGTTGAGTTGATTCTTCCTAGGATAAACTGAATGGAGAGTTGATTCATCCTAGGACCATATGACTTGTTGAGTTGATTTTTCCTAGGATAAACTGAATGGGGAGTTGATTCATCCTAGGACCAAATGACTCGGGGAGTTTATTCTTCCTAGGATAAACTGAAAGGGGGTTCATTCTTCCTAGGACCAAATGAATCGGGGAGTTTATTCTTCCTAGGATAAACTGAAAAGGGAGTTCATTCTTCCTAGGACCAAATAACTTGTGGAGTTAATCTTCCTAGGACAAATTGAAAGGGGAGTTCATTCTTCCTAGGACCAAATGATTCGGGAGTTCATTCTTCCTAGGATAAACTGAAAGGGGAGTTCATTCTTCCTCGGACCAAGGGCCTCGTGGAGTTCATTCTTCCTAGGATTAACTGAATGGGGAGTTCATTCTTCCTAGGACCAAATGACTCGGGAGTTTATTCTTCCTAGGATAAACTGAAAGGGGAGTTCATTCTTCCTCGGACCAAGGGCCTCGTGGAGTTCATTCTTCCTAGGATTAACTGAATGGGGAGTTCATTCTTCCTAGGACCAAATGACTCGGGGAGTTCATCCTCTCTAGGACAAATTGAAAAGGGGAGTTCATTCTTCTTAGGACCAAATGAATCGGGAGTTTATTCTTCCTAGAATAAACTGAAAGGGGAGTTCATTCTTCCTATTACCACATGACTCGGGGAGTTTATTCTTCCTAGGACAAACTGAAAGGCGAGTTCATTCTTCCTAGGACCAAATGACTTGTGGAGTTCATTCTTCCTAGGATAAACTGAATGGGGAGTTGATTCCTCCTAGGACCAAATGACTCGGGAGTTTATTCTTCCTAGAATAAACTCCCGAGTCATTTGGTCCTAGGAAGAATGAACTCTCCTTTCAGTTTATCCTAGGAAGAATGAACTTCCTCCTAGGATTCCTCCTAGGACCAAATGACTCGGGAGTTTATTCTTCCTAGAATAAACTGAAAGGGGAGTTCATTCTTCCTATTACCACATGACTCGGGGAGTTCATTCTTCCTAGGATAAACTGAATGGGGAATTCATTCTTCCTAGGTATAAATGTTTTAAGAGTTTATTCTTAGTAGGACAAACTGAATGGGGAGTTCATTCTTCCTAGGACCAATCACTTGTGGAGTTCATTCTTCCTAGGATAAACTGAATGGGGAATTCATTCTTCCTAGGACCATATGATTTGTTGAGTTGATTCTTCCTAGGATAAACTGAATGGAGAGTTGATTCATCCTAGGACCATATGACTTGTTGAGTTGATTTTTCCTAGGATAAACTGAATGGGGAGTTGATTCATCCTAGGACCAAATGACTCGGGGAGTTTATTCTTCCTAGGATAAACTGAAAGGGGGTTCATTCTTCCTAGGACCAAATGAATCGGGGAGTTTATTCTTCCTAGGATAAACTGAAAAGGGAGTTCATTCTTCCTAGGACCAAATAACTTGTGGAGTTAATCTTCCTAGGACAAATTGAAAGGGGAGTTCATTCTTCCTAGGACCAAATGATTCGGGAGTTCATTCTTCCTAGGATAAACTGAAAGGGGAGTTCATTCTTCCTCGGACCAAGGGCCTCGTGGAGTTCATTCTTCCTAGGATTAACTGAATGGGGAGTTCATTCTTCCTAGGACCAAATGACTCGGGAGTTTATTCTTCCTAGGATAAACTGAAAGGGGAGTTCATTCTTCCTCGGACCAAGGGCCTCGTGGAGTTCATTCTTCCTAGGATTAACTGAATGGGGAGTTCATTCTTCCTAGGACCAAATGACTCGGGGAGTTCATCCTCTCTAGGACAAATTGAAAGGGGAGTTCATTCTTCTTAGGACCAAATGAATCGGGAGTTTATTCTTCCTAGGATAAACTGAAAGGGGAGTTCATTCTTCCTCGGACCAAGGGCCTCGTGGAGTTCATTCTTTCTAGGATTAACTGAATGGGGAGTTCATTCTTCCTAGGACCAAATGACTCGGGGAGTTCATTCTCTCTAGGACAAATTGAAAGGGGAGTTCATTCTTCTTAGGACTAAATGACTCGGGAGTTCATTCTTCCTAGGATAAACTGAAAGGAGAGCTCATTCTTCCTAGGACCAAGGGCCTCGTGGAGTTCAAATTGAAAGGGGAGTTCATTCTTCTTAGGACCAAATGACTCGGGAGTTCATTCTTCCTAGGATAAACTGAAAGGAGAGTTCATTCTTCCTAGGACCAAGGGCCTCGTGGAGTTCAAATTGAAAGGGGAGTTCATTCTTCTTAGGACCAAATGACTCGGAAGTTCATTCTTCCTAGGATAAACTGAAAGGAGGGTTCATTCTTCCTAGGACCAAATGACTTGGGGAGTTTACTCATCCTAGGATAAACTGAAAGGGGAGTACATTCTTCCTAGGACCAAATGACTCAGGGAGTTTATTCTTCCTAGGATAAACTGAAAGAGGAATTCATTCTTGCGAGGACCAAATGACTTGTGGAGTTCATTCTTCCTAGGACAATTAGGAAAAGTTGCAACGTTGGACCTCATCAGATAGAACCAGTTGACCTCCATGAGACTATAAGACAAGTGTCACAGAAGGAAAGGCAGGCAAAAAGGAAGGTTGATGAGAACAAATGGAGAATGAAGACTGAAAAACGAACCACAGAAGAGGAAGAGATGACAGTATTTGAAGTGGACCAGAGAGAGAGTTTGAAGAGTAACAGGATATCATGGAAGAATCAGTGAATGACTGTTGTAGTGATGAAGACAAAAAGTACTTACTCCCTGAAGGTAAGTCGTCTGCTGATTTTGTAAAAACTATGAAGAGGGAAAAATACAATTCTGCAGATATAACCAACATAGCCCTGGCCAGTCTAAAACACCAAACTGGGCTGAGGGAGACAGCGGAGATTGCTACTGCTGCCTGGATTGATGTTACTCAGTTCGACACTACTTTGGTGTTTGAAGACGAACTTCAGCAGAATGGCATCAGTTGTATTTTCTTTAATGGGGCGTCGTGATGAAACCAAGGTCATGTTGAAAGCAAAAGGGAATGGCGAAATGTATTCAGGTTTGGTGAAAGAAGAACACTATGCAGTTTGCATGGAACCAGAAAGCAGATATATGTGGCTTTTTGTTCCTGCTCAAGCAACTGAAAGAAAAAACGTGCTGAAATAATTGCTGATAGTCTAGTTGAGTGGTTGAAAGAAAGAAGAGCAGACAGGGCTCTTCAAGCTATTGAAGGTGATTCTTAAAAGTAACCACTGGTTGGGTAGGCGAGTAGTGCATTATGTCGAGGAGAAGCTGCAAAGGCAGCTCGTGTGGATTGTTCGTGATCTGCACACAGGAGAACTGCCACTGAGGCACCTAGTGACTGCTTTAAATGGCAAGATTCTAAGCAGCAACAAATGGTCAGGTTCCATAGGGAAAGTGTTGGATTCTGTAACAGAGCTAGACATCAATCCTGATTTTGCAAAAGTCTGTGTTGGTCCTGCTCTCCCTCAGCTCAGCGATGAAGTGATGAAAGACTTGAGCACAGATCAAAGCTATTGCTACAGGATTGTCACTGCAATTAGCAATGGAGTTCTGCTAAAGGATCTGGCTCTGTTGGCGTTACTACCCGTGTGACTGTGTCCCACAGCAGGTGGCTCACAACAGCTCTAAGTTTCAAGAGAATTTGGATCTCAAAGCATAATCTAAAAGGAAAGAATCTGAACAATTTGAAGATGATTGTGGAGTTCTGTGTTGGGGTGTAGGCCTATTTTATGAACAGGTTCAATATATATACCAATCATTTAGTCACCAAATATCTTATCTTATCTTATCTTATCTTATATGATTATTTATAAAGCGCCTCTCACAGCATAAACTATTCAGAGGCGCTCCCAGCGTGTCAGCCCCGAGGGAAAAGAAAGGTCTTTAGGCAGCGGAGAGAAGAAGGCGAGATCCCAAGCAATATCTTGCTACGGAGAGAGGGGGCAGGTCATTCCAAAGGGAAGGGCCAAGGATGGCAAAAGCACGATGCTGAGCCATCGAAGTCCTTGCGCGAGGGACAAGCAGATCAAAGCGGTCAGCAGACCGAAGAGGGCGGGAAGACAGAGCAGATAGAGGTTTGCGCATTAGGTCACAGAGGTATTTAGGAGCTTTTCCCAGTTGAGTCCTAGAGACCAGGAGAAGAACCTTGTATTGGATGCGGGAAGCAACAGGAAGCCAGTGAAGTACATCAGTCATAAAGGTATGTATGTGAATGAAGCGAGGAAAACGGGCAATGAGCCTGGCAGCCGCATTCAGAACAGACTGCAGAGATGAAAGGCGCGCTTTAGGAGCCCAGCAAACAATGAATTGCAATAGTCAATGCGGCAGCAAATGAAGGCATGGACCATAGTAGTGAACACTGAAGGAGAAACTGATCTTCTTACAGCCCTAAAACGCCTCAGATGATAGAAACAGGAACGTGTCAGGTGGGAGAGGTGTTCAGAAAACGAGAGGGTACTATCAAGAGTGACACCCAAATCCCGAACACTGGATGAAAATGAAAAAGCAGGGTATATTGACGACAGAAGTGGGATATCAAGTTTAGAAAGTTGCTGTTTAGTGCCAAACCAGATCAGTTGGGTCTTAGAAGAGTTAAGGTTAAGTCGATTTGATGACATCCAAGAGTGGAGATCATGTGACAGGGAATGAATGGATCCAACAAGGGAGATCTGCTGAGAGGATGGGCCTTGGACAAAGATCTGAACGTCATCTGCATAAAGGTGACCAGAGGTAAAGTGTTTAGTAAATATAGAAGGTATGTCAGCTGTGTAGAGTAAGTACAGAATGGGGCCAAGGACAGAACCCTGTGGGACACCATACTCAACTCTAACCCAGGCAGTTCTGGAGTCACCAAGGACAATCCTCTGAGTACGGTCAGAGAGGTAAGATTTGAACCAAAGAAGAGGGAGACCACTGAGACCACAAGATAGTTCAAGACGTCGAAGTTGGATTTCATGGTCAACCATGTCGAAGGCCGAGGAAACATCAAAGAGCGCTAGAAGCGTCAAATGAGACCTGTCAATGGCAGTATAAATGTCCGAGAGAAGGGACAGGAGGGCAGTTTCCGTAGAATGGTGACCTCTAAACCCTGATTGACTAGAAGGGAGGAGTCCAGACTGTTCAAGATAGGGCAGAAGTTGAAGCGAGACAAGTCTCTCAAGAGTTTTAGAGAGAAAAGAAAGGTTAGAAATAGGACGATAGTTAGAACATACTTGTGAGTCAAGATTAGGTTTTTTAAGGGTAGGGAAGACAATAGCTTGCTTCTGAGATGGAGGGAGATGGCCCTCTGCTAGAGACCTATTGAACAAATATATCAAAAATGGGACAACATCATCTAAAACATTAGTAAGAATAAACGGAGGAAGCGGGTCCAGTTCACAAGATTTCTGGTTTGAAGAGCTGAGAACACGTCGAAGATCAGCCTCAAGGATGGGACGAAAGTCACCAAACTTGAAGTCCGTGCGTGTGAATTCAGGTGGAGGCGAGTTGGCGGTTGAAGCACGTAAGCCCGCAATCTTTTCTGTCATCATTCTGAGGAAATCATTGGCCGAAAACGCAGGAGAGGAAGACGAACGGGAGGCTCGGCCCAGGAGTCCCGAGATGGAAGACCAGAGACGTTTTGGGTTCTTTTCATCTCGAGCGACGAGTCTCTCCCAAAATTCAGACTCCTTGCGGTGATATAGACGATGAAGCGATCGGAGTTGAGTCACCCACGTCAGGTGGTCGGCCGGATCTTTCGAGCGACGGTAGCGTCTTTCAAGACAGCGTGTACGTCGACGATACTGGCGGCACTCGCTGTCAAACCACACAGCAAGGGGTCGCATGCGCATTTTGACCCTCCGCTGAGGTAGTAATTTATCCAGTATTTCGATCATGGTGGTGGAGTAAAGGTCAAACAGGTCAGCCACCGACAAGACATCCAGTGAAGAGGAGTCAGAAGCAAGTTTTGAGCAGCGAAGAGCATCACGGAATACTTGATAGTCGAGGGTCTTCCAGCCACGAACCATACGAATGGCATGTATGGGTTGCAGATGCAAGAAGGGTACAGTTAGTTCAACGAGCTGGTGATCGGACAAAGTCGGCGGGTGAACGTGTAGATCACAGACAGATACTTCGTCAGACGTGATGATCAGGTCAAGGATACCGCCGAGCACATGAGTAGGCTCACTTACATGCTGACGGAGACCAAACTGAGCAAGTAGATCAAGGAACCGTAGAGTAGATGGGTCTGAGGAGTCTTCCAGATGGATGTTGAAGTCACCTAAAATAATCAGCTGACTGTTTCTTGTGATTAGACTCTCCAGAACAGATGAAAACTCATCAAAAATATGGTAGCACAAAGCAAATGATACAGCATTCACTGGACAGCAGATACTAAAATTCAACTACATAGTCCACATTTCCTTAATGCAAATTATACTATGTGCAAATTGTGCATAGGAGATCACACATAAAATTTACCATAGTGTTCTCTATATTTGGGCCTCTTCGAAAGAGCATTGTTCATCTTAACATCCAGGAGTCCTTAATGTTAGATTCCTGCATGAAGTGCAGTATGTCCTCGACACTGCAGTGGCTGACCTTGAAGATGTTACAGATGGCATTGCTGTAGGTGTAGTTTAGTGTGTTCAGTTCACTGTTACTGAGGCTCACAGCTTCCATTCCGTAAAGCAAGAATAGCTTGCAATAAGCACTAACAAGATGCAGTAATACTGGCTCAGTGAATTTGCAACATTTACTATACAGAGAGTTGAAAGATTTATAGAACTTTACTCTCATTTCATGCAAACTGACTTTTAATGACTTAGCAGAAACAAGACAACAACCCAAGTATTTAAGTTTGTCAACATAGTTAATTTGCACACTGCTTAAACTAATCATTTTACATGGAGTTTGAAAAGAAGGGCCAATTCTCATCACCTGAGATTTTGTTACATATAATTTCATGTAAGTACTCTCTAATTCTTCCACACAAATGTCGACCATTGCTTGTATGTCACAGAGAGATGCGGACATCAAGATAAGGTCGTCAGAATACATAATGCATCCCAAATACGTCCAGCCTATCCGGTATCCATTCAGACAGATCTCTGGATCTGTCTGAATGGTTACCGGATAGGCTGGACGTATTCTGCCGTCGCTCCGATAGAAATTAGATTTTCTGAGTAATAGAACGAAATCTTTTGCTTAATGTTTCCCAATATCTGAGGAATAATACATGGACCATGGATTAACGGAAAATTCGACAATAATCTCTGGAGATTTAGAGAAAATTTGACCGCAAAACTGTCAACATATAAACTGGAAGGGAAGGGCACTTCTCGTAGCTCGATCTCGTTTGTACGCTGAATCGGTGCGATTGTGGTGTACACATCTTTATATAGGACAGGGATTTACCCTTCACGGTCCTAAAGAAACCTCGGTACAGATTGACGAAAATATCAACAGTACTGGGCCTACAAGGATACTCCATATTCTACGTGGAAACTAGAGTTCTGCCAGAAGGGATAACGTAAAACAAATTTGTTATACTATTCGACATGGCGAAAAAAAATGTGAAAGCGGATGAGATAGTGGAGCTAGTTGAAGATACGCTGGAAAAGAAACTCGACATAATCATCGAGAGAGTTATACTCAAATTGATCCCAATAGTGCATCAAATAGTCAATGACCTACTATCACCACAACTTGATAATCTGAACAAAAAACAACTGTTCTTAGAAGAAGAAAATGAACAACTTCGATTCCGGCTGGACCAGGTTGAAACGGAGGCTCGAGCAAATAGCCTAGTCCTCCATGGACTTGCTGAGATGAATAAATCCCTCGACTCAAAGGACCCTCCCGAAAGAGAAGCGACATTAGCAACGCTGGACCTGTGTAATGCTACACTCGGGCTCTCAATCTCAGAAGCTGACATCGCTTATGCATATAGGCTGCCAAAGAAGGGCAAAGAAAAACAACGACCGGTGCTAGTGAAATTCGAGACTAGGGGGAAAAGAAATCTAATCTACAAAGCCCGTCTACAACTCCGGAAAACCCCAATATACATTAATGAATATCTGACGGCTCGGAATGCACAGATCTACGCTAAGGCCAGAGGCTTCGTTAGAGAAGGCAGAGCTGCCTCCACCTGGACGGCGAGCGGCCTGACGTATCTCAAACTCTCATCCGATCAAGGAACGAAACCAAACCGGATCCTAAGCCTGAGGGAACTCCAGACACTGATACCCACCTATGATCAACCTCTCCCTGGCCCCCCGATCACCAAGGAGAAGGCCTGAGATCGATAACCGTCCAGAACAAGCTCCCTCATACATTCTCGGCGTTGCCGCGTTGTCTACAATCTCACCACGTCGTTAAGGGCTCCGCCTAACAGCGTGAGTTCTTACTCTCGTAGACGTTCTTACCTTTGATCGCTGACATCATATTGGAATATCTTTGGATTGAATTTTCACTGCACGGACTGCGTCACACAAGTAAATTCACTTACCTGTACATTTCTTCATTTAGGTTATCATTAGGGGAAATACCGTTCCACTATTGCCTCGAACTCAGTATGATATCGATTTAGTATACGAACCAATTATATAATTGATACCTTGATGACGCGATCTGACATTATGAACTATTAATCTAGTGTACATAATTCATTTAAATGTCAGCAAGGGGAATTCCATACTTGGGTGTCAGACTGAGTTTGTAGTTTCCCTAACTTGTCTCGATAACTAGTCGCCTTCAGGCTTGTGGACAATGCGATTTTGCTTAGTTAAGAAGTTATATGATATCATGTTCGTACTGAGGTTTCATCAGCTTGGACTCGGCTTGATATCTTGGCTTGTTCTCGAATAATTGATTTTACTTAATTAAGAATTAATTTGTTATTGCGTTACATAGTTAAGAATCAATATGTTATCACGTTCTTTCTGCAGGGGCTTCCTGCCGAATTTAGTCTGCTTGTTTACCATTTTTGAATTGTCTGCTCCTAGGTTGTTACCTTCCTATCACCCAATCTCCTCTTCTCCTCTCTTCCTATCCCTGCTCTACCCCCTCTCTCGCCTTTTACCCCAACTGTTATGCAATTTGTTTTCTTCCCTTGGCTTACTATTGAACAGATTCTTTGGTGACTTTTGAACAGTCCTTATATAGATTGTAAGTAGGATGTTACTCCTATATTTAGAAAATATTGTTACTAGGAAGTTACCCTGCTACAACCTCACCTCCCTTCTGCCCCTCCCTCTCTTCTATAATGTGACACTTCTCTTCTTGGTCATATATCCCAGCACTCATACAAATGAGTAGGTAGACCTATTTTTGGTTCCAGCCCTCCAAGTTCATCGCCATACTTTAGCACAGGGCACGTTCTTTATATTTGAACCCATCTTAGGTTTAACCCCGTTCCATTCTTCAATTACTCTTTACGCCCGTCTTTATATGTGTATGTATATGTATGTGTGTGTATATATATATATGTGTATATATATATAAGGTATCAATTCGATCAGAGTTAATTACTCCTGTCTTAGGAAAAAGGAGCGGCGGCGGAAACTATCTATCCATTCTTTCGGCGCCTACTCGGGGGCCAGATGCGCGATGCAACAGGTGCTTTCTACCTAGTCAGGCAAATGATGAAATAACACGGTGCTTCTCATGTAATAGAACAATTCATAGGCAGTGTGCAACTAATTTAAACGATAATATAAACGATTCCGCTCCCGGGTACTGTGCTACCTGCTATAACAATTTCTCCTCTTCAACTGATGATGATGGGGACCTTGGGGCTGAAGCCTCACTACCTGCTAGGAACAGCGACGATATCAATGATCCAATGCAAGAAATTGAACTAGAGGTTTTCCCTGATGATTTAGAGTCCGAATCTATCCTTAATGACCCAAATTTAGACCCGGATCAAAATTACTTTAAACGTAATAATTGGTCTAGTGATTATATTTCCCCAGCGGCAATTGAAAAAAAGATACAAAACGAAGAACCCTCTGGTGACAGGAATTTCTCAGTCCTACATATAAACTGTAGGAGTGTCTCTCCCAAGATAACGGAAATTAGAGAACTAATTGAAAAATTACAGATTTCCATCCTGGCTCTCTCAGAGACCTGGCTCAATAATGACTTTGCTGAAACTGTTAGTCTCCCGGGATATGACTTCATTGGTAGAGCCAGGTCCGGGGGAGGGGGAGGCGGGGTTGGTCTGCTAATCAAAGACAATCTCAGATTCCAAACATATAATCCGTTTGAAGGAATAAACGAACCGAAAACTTTTGAGAGTCAATTTATTAGAGTAAATCTAAAAAAATCAACACCAATTGTCGGTATAATTTATAGACCTCCAGGACAAGGATTAAATGATTTTAATGGAGAAGTTGAGGAATTATTATCACGCCTTAAAAAAAACTCTACGGAGATTATACTTCTTGGAGACTTCAACGTCGATTTATTGAAGGTTAATGAGCATAAAGAAACTAATATCTTTTATAATAGCTTAATCTCCCACCAGTACCTCCCGGTTATCACTAAACCAACCAGAATCACTCCTAACACCAAAACATTAATCGACAATATCTTTTGCACTGCGTGGTCCAAGTTGCTGTCTGCGTTCATCATAATCTCGGATCTATCTGACCATCTACCTATCTACGCGCAATTTTCACTCGAGGCCTCGACTAAGCAAGAATTCCATAACGATGAAACCAGACCTATAACTGACAGAGGTATGAAGCAATTTGAAAAGGCACTTGCAGCTATGAACTGGGATTTGGTCGTAGCCCACTGTGCGACGGGTCAAGTTAATGAAGCATATGACTGCTTTATTGCCAAATATACTGGGGCGTATAATTGTGCATTCCCTTTAAAACTAGCTTCTAGAAAACCAAAGGCTAACTATACCCAACCTTGGATGTCGCCCGCACTGCTTAAATCCTGCCGAAAAAAAACAAACTATATGTTAAATACCTAAAAAACCCTACCGCTGATAATAAAATAAAATTTAATACTTATAGAAATAAATTTAAGTCGATTAGAATTAATGCTGAACGAAATTACTATGCGAAAGAATTCTGTAAACACCATAATGACCTAAAGATGACCTGGAAATTAATTCGTTCTGCAATGCACCTAGACAATAAGCGCCCAAAAGTAGAACATTTGTTAATTAATGGAACAGAAATTAAAAATGCTGATCTAATAGCTAACAGTTTTAATAATTATTTTATTAACATAGCCAATGACCTAGCTAATAAGCTCCAAACCCCACTTTGCCCATTTGAAGACTATTTGCCCCCCTCTAACTTGAACTCAATGGGACTAACCCTTACCTCACCAGAGGAACTCTTGAACATAGGGAGGAACTTAAAGAAAACTCATACTAGAGGTATTGACGACATTGACCCCTATATAGCAACTGCTAATCTCTCTCGTGTAATCCAACCCCTAACAGAAATCATTAATTGCTCTCTAATACATGGAACTGTCCCCGATCAACTCAAAATTGCAAAAGTGGTCCCAATATTTAAAAAAGGAGAAAAAGAATCCCTTGTCAACTATCGGCCGATCTCCATCCTGCCTTATTTTGCAAAATTCCTAGAAAAAATAATGTATGATAGGCTTAGTTCCTACATTAATAAAGCTAATATTATACACCCGTCTCAATACGGATTTCAGCCTGGTCACTCCACATTCATGGCCTTACTTGATATGGAGGATAAAATCTCAAAAGCTATTGATAAGAACGAATATTCTATTGGAATCTTCATAGACTTAGCGAAAGCCTTCGACACGGTCGACCACTCCATCCTCCTTAAAAAAAGTCAAATTATGGTATTAGAGGCCTACAACAAAAATGGTTCCAAAGCTAATCGCACACAAAGAGTCTCATGTAATGGGTCATTATCGGCCTTAGGCCACATAACATACGGAGTCCCTCAGGGCTCGAATCTCGGACCACTCCTATTTCTACTGTATATAAACGACCTAGCCAATGTCTCAACGACTCTGCACCTTATTCTATTCGCGGACGACACTAATATTTTCTACTCCAACCGCTCCCACACCTCCCTTACAGAAATTGTCAACCGTGAACTAAACCTAATCAGTAACTGGTTTCTAGCCAATAGACTTACATTAAATGTAGACAAAACCAATTTTATAAACTTTAGATCACATAGAAAAATTAAACCAGTTAACTGGGCCTTAAATCTGGAAGGAAAACCCATCTCCCAAGTTGACTCGACCAAGTTCCTGGGGGTGTTTCTCGACCAACATTTGACGTGGAAAACCCACATTAACTACATTTCTCTAAAAATAGCTAAAAACATAGGAATAATCTCAAGAATCTCGTATCTGCTTCCAAAATCGATTAGGCTAAACTTATACTACTCTCTAATTTTCCCATATCTAAACTATTGTAACCTAATTTGGTCCTCGAACAATGAATCCCGACTCCATAAATTAATAATCCTCCATAAGAAGGCCATTAGGACAATTGAGGGAGTTAGCAGAGACGCCCATACCTCCCCCATCTTCAGGAACCTGGAATTGCTAAACCTAAAACAAATAAGAATTTTGCAAACAGGTGAATTCATTTATCGATACGAACACAATCTGTTACCAGCCTCATTTGCGGGGTACTTCACCCTTGGTTCCCAGATTCATGATCATTTTACTAGGAGCGCCACATCGTACCGCCCAGCAAAAGCGAGAACTAACACTAGAGAATTCAGTATTAGAACTGCCGGACCATTACTCTGGAACTCCATTCCACTCGAAATTCGACTATCCAAAACCCGACATGAATTTAAAAAAAGCTACGCACCTTTCTCCTTTGAGTATAACAATTCCCAGCTTAAAATATAAAATTAAAAGTAATAAATTGCCTCATTTATGATCTAAGTACATCAACTTATGCCTGGTTGCACGACGCACTGGTCCTCGAGCCATTTAGTTAAGACATATTAGATAAGTTTAGTTAAGCTATCTAACTGTACTAATTTGTGCCTCCTTATTGCGTACTCCTCTATAACCTGTTTATTGTTTAGGCTACTCCCACTAGCATTTAGCCACTTCGAAAAAGCATAGCTTCCTATGCCATTCATTGCACCCATGATACTTGACTCAGTTGGGTGTCTCCACCTAGCGGGATGCCAATCCCTTAGGAGCCACCCATTGCTTCCGCTAATAACTCATACACCACCACTTGCAATATGACTACCTAGTGTCATTGCCGTTGAAAACTTTTCTTTCATTACTTGCATTAAGAATCTCTAGTCTCTTTTTTCTACTCATAATTGCGTTGCTGTTATTGATTGTCATTTATGTATCCTTGTGAGTTGTTACCGGCTGCAATAAAAAATTATTGTATTGTATTGTAAAAAAAAATAGCTCCCCAATCCGACACCCATGATTGAACCTACTCAGTTTCTCTATAATACCATTCACATACACAGCAAAAAGTATTGGTGAGAGGACACCACCCTGCCTAACTCCATAGACTAAATTGATCATATCAGACAACATGTTGTGCCATCCTGACATATGCTGCACTCATGCTATACCAACTTATGTGGATTCATAAAACTCACGAGGGACTGATCTATCCAATAACTTGCTAAATAATGCATAGTGATTGACTTTATCAGAAGCTTTAGACATGTCTAATGCGCACAGGTTTACATTAGAGCCATGATTAGAAAAGTAATCAACTACTGATCTTACAGCAAGCAATGCATGAGAACAGCCCAACCCTTTTTGAAACCAAACTGTAGGTCTGAAGTCAGCAAGTAGGTACCATGCAGCTCCAGCAAACACATTTCAAGGAGTTTATAGACAGATTGGAACTCAATGTGATACCTCGATAGTTGTCACTCTAGGGTGATAATTAAAGATAAATAGCAAATGGACACAAGGACGCAAGGACGCAACCATCTCCTTTTCCAGCTACACGTGCTTAAAGAACAGAGTGAAGAGGTGAAGATTATTGTCATGCCTACAGTGAAGAGATGTGCTTGGTACTGTTTTAGCGAGTCTGTCATGCAGTGAATGTTTTGCTGTGAGGATGAACAGTAGAGAAGAGATGCATTGGAGAAGATACTGAAGATCAGAGGTGAAGGAGATGAGATGACACAGCTTGGAGACAGCAGTGTGAGACCCAGGAAAACACCAACCATAAACTTGCTAAATAATGCATAGTGATTGACTTTATCAGAAGCTTTAGACATGTCTAATGCGCACAGGTTTACATTAGAGCCATGATTAGAAAAGTAATCAACTACTGATCTTACAGCAAGCAATGCATGAGAACAGCCCAACCCTTTTTGAAACCAAACTGTAGGTCTGAAGTCAGCAAGTAGGTACCATGCAGCTCCAGCAAACACATTTCAAGGAGTTTAGACAGATTGGAACTCAATGTGATACCTCGATAGTTGTCACTCTAGGGTGATAATTAAAGATAAATAGCAAATGGACACAAGGACGCAAGGACGCAACCATCTCCTTTTCCAGCTACACGTGCTTAAAGAACAGAGTGAAGAGGTGAAGATTATTGTCATGCCTACAGTGAAGAGATGTGCTTGGTACTGTTTTAGCGAGTCTGTCATGCAGTGAATGTTTTGCTGTGAGGATGAACAGTAGAGAAGAGATGCATTGGAGAAGATACTGAAGATCAGAGGTGAAGGAGATGAGATGACACAGCTTGGAGACAGCAGTGTGAGACCCAGGAAAACACCAACCATAAACTTGCTAAATAATGCATAGTGATTGACTTTATCAGAAGCTTTAGACATGTCTAATGCGCACAGGTTTACATTAGAGCCATGATTAGAAAAGTAATCAACTACTGATCTTACAGCAAGCAATGCATGAGAACAGCCCAACCCGATTATGCAACAGCGATTATGCTGTTGCAACTGATTGACTGGAGCTCTGGAGTATCTGAGCCCCCTTTAAACTGCTCCCTGTAGCAACAGCAGAGATCAAGGCTTCTGTTAGCAACCCAATGGTGGTTCCTGACTGGCCATCACACACCCAGTCTGTGTGAAAATGACAACTGAGGCTGCTGCTCATGTGTACAGTCATCAGAGGAGGAACCACTACATCAAAGGTCAAATGGCAATCCGAGAGCACATGTGGGCCGAGACAGAAGCTAGCAGGACAGAGTGAAGAGGTGAAGAGGATTCGGTTGATTTTGCCCATTAGTTTGACCTCGCAAATGACATTTGCTATGACACTGTGTGGCTACAGATTTTGTTAAGTTCTAATGTACGTTCAATCAATAGTATGTAATTGTAACTAATTTGAACTGTAAATTGAAGTTGCTAGGGATCCTTATAAGCTGTTTCTGATGCTAGATTTGTGTGAAGCAAGTAGGTACCATAGTTTGCTGCCAACTATGCTATATAAATTGTCGTATTAACAATTATAATTACAATTTTATGACTAGTAGTTTGTGAAGTTCGAAAAAACATCATTTAACCCGTCACATTAACACACCCTACTCCACAAGTCAGTTGGTCTGAGGAAAAATGAACTTCCCTTTCATTTTATCCTAGGAAGAATGAACTCCACAAGTCATTTCCTCCTAGGAAGAATGAACTCCACAGGTCAGTTGGCCCTAGAAAGAATGAACTCCCCATTCAGTTCATCCTAGGAAGAATGAACTCTACAAGTCATTTGGTCCTGGGAAGAATGAACTCCACGAGTCATTTGGTCCTAGGAAGAATGAACTCCCCTTTCAGTTTATCCTAGGAAGTATAAACTCCCCGAGTCGTTTGGTCCTAGTAAGAATCAACTCCCCTTTCAATTTATCCTAGGAAGAATGAACTCCACGATTCATTTGGTCCTAGGAAGAATGAACTCCCCTTTTAGTTTCTCCTAGGAAGAATAAACTCCCCGAGTCATTTGGTCCTAGTAAGAATGAACACCCCTTTCAATTTATCCTAGGAAGAATGAACACCACAAGTCATTTGGTCCTAGGAGGAAATGGACTCCCCTTTCCGTTTATCCTAGGAAGAATGAACTCCCCGAGTCATTTGGTCCTAGGAAGAATGAACTCCCCTTTCAATTTGTCCTAGGAAGAATGAACTCCACCAGTCATTTGGTCGTAGGCAGAATGAACTCCCCATTCAGTTTGTCCTAGGAAGATTAAACTCTTAAATCATTTATTCCTATAGGAAGAATGAATTCCCCATTCAGTTTATCCTAGGAAGAATTAACTCCACGAGTCATTTGGTCCTAGGAAGAATGAACTCCCCTTTCAGTTTATCCTAGGAAGAATAAACTCCCCGAGTCATTTGGTCCTAGGAAGAATCAACTCCCCTTTCAATTTTTCCTACGAAGAATTAACTCCACTGGAGTGTCTAATCACCAGCAGGAGTGTTTTTGTCCTAGTAACAATACACTCCACAGGTCAAGTGGTCCTAGTAAGAATTAACTCCCCAGTCAATATATCCTAGGATAAATAGACCCGGGAGTGTTTAAAGGGGGTCTATTCAGCCTACTACACCGGCTCACGGGCTTAGAAAAGGAGATGAGCGTCTCTCCTACGTCCCACGCGGATATGGACAGACTTAACTGGGGCGAAAGTCCCTGTTGTCCCTGTGGAGTCGGCGCCTATGCTCCCGATTCCTTCGAATGCCGCATTGCTGTCCGTCGACTGTCTTCCACCGTTCCGCTATCAAGCAATCCACGTCGCACGAACAAAGGACTTTTCCAGCTTTTCCAGTTCGTTCCAGCGCCGCGTTGCCGTCCCTAGCATCTTCTCGTATTATCGTATATATATACACTGGCGTAAACTTCTACAAAATATTGGGGGGGGGGCATTTTCCCGACAAATTTCTGAATTTACAAAATCTTTTTCGGAATTTCATCTTCAAAAAAAGTTGATGACCTTTTTTTAGTCATTCGCCTCTTTTCTTTGTTTCAGGAGCTCCTCATAGCAAACATTAAACACCATCATAAACTTTTCACCGGTTTGTCCTCACACCACACTGTCATAACTTTTTTACCGATTCCTCTCGAACAAATTTCGTGAAATTAAATATACCTTCATATTTTTTTTATTTTCATCTCGATTATTGGGGGGGTCGTTGCCCCGGCTCCTCGATTATTGGGGGGCACGTGCCCCGGCTGCCCCCCAGAGTCTACGCCTATGTATATATATATATATATATACATATATATGTATATACAGGGAATGTGTATTTTCAGGGAATATGTATATTCCCTGAAAATTTCAGAGTATATGTATATTCCCTGATTCACTCAGGGAATGTATACATTCCCTGAAAAAACCAGGGTATATACATATTCCCTGAAATCTTCAAGTGATTTCTATGCACATTCCCTGAGAGCTTTCAAAGACACAGCGACATAAAGTCAACAGTAGGCCTAGCGCTTAGCTAGGGTTATAATTGGTCGCTAATTGGAAGGTTCTATCACTGCGTACCTCCTTTGATGCGCATATGCCCCACATTAATCAATATTAATATGTAATTATGCATTTCACATTAGCTTTGAAGTGTTAATAATCTGTTGATTAGTTTGTTATTGTTATAATTAGTAGCTAATTGGTAGCGAATTGGAAGTTGTCAGCTCTTCAGGATATGTCGCTGTGTCTTCGAAAGCTTTCAGGGAATGTGTATAGAAATCACTTGAAGATTTCAGGGAATAGGTATATACCCTGATTTTTTCAGGCAGTGAATCAGGGAATATACATATACCCTGAAATTTTCAGGGAATATACATATTCCCTGAAAATACACATTCCCTGTAACATATATATCTCTGATCACTTTAACGACGAGCGTGTATACTAAAAGTGACTGATGGGAAACTAATGCAGTTCGTCGTTAAAGTATCAAAGGTACTAATCAGATTGCAAACAGGCCTATAATTAAAATTAGCCGGACGCTTCTTGTCCAGTTCAGGGCCGTTTTATCACTATAGGCACGGTAGGCACTGCGCCTAGGGCCTACGAAGCTCTCAGGGACCTACGAAAGTCTGAGAATCTGAAAATGAAATATTAAATGATTGACCGGGAAATGAAGAAAGGACAATAATATTGCAAACAACAGCAAGTTCACATTGTATAGCTTTGTACTGAAACAGTTTAAACTAAGTTGTGCAAGCCTACATTATATGAACTTTGCGGCTCATTGCATTGGTAAAATCACAAATAGGCCGAAGTTATAACGTCTTCAATTGTCATTTCCCGCATAAAGTCGTTTTCAATTGAAAGCAGTGCAGTTAGCTTTAATGCAGAGTTGACAGTTTAGTTGGGGTCGTAATCGTAATCTTAATATCCAAACTTCTAAGGCGCTACTCGAAGGCCAAGCGCAGGGCACCAGCCTATTCACGAACGTTACGTCAAAGCAGAGGGAGTTTCCAGAGAGTAGTCCAAAAGAGGTCAGAATCCGGTTTCCAGGGGCCAGATCAATGGAGGAGACAGAGCAGCTGTCAAGGAGTGTGTCGCTTAAGGCAAGAAGAATTGGAAGGTGAAGGGTCAGATGAGTCACGGTAGGAGTGTTTGAAAAGGTGAGACTTCAATTTTGAGTTGAACGCCCGGTGGTGATAGATAGAGGAACGTGAGGAGGAGGATGGAGGACCGGTTGCAATGATGATGGAGGAACTGAGAATCTGCGGAATTCAGAGATGTTCCAGAGGCGTGGTGCGGTTACTACGGTAGGCAATTGGATATGGCTCGGTTGAAGAACTTGAGATGTGAAGTAACTGGGGGTCGGGTAAGACTGAGATAGGAGGAGGATCGGGTGGAGCGGGTTGCCTGGATGGTGAAGATATCACTGAGGTACTTGGGCTGGGAATATTTTAGGGAATTTTAGGTTGGTGATAGGACTTTGAAGTGGATTCGCTCTGGGATTTTTAACCAATGGAGTGATTTGAAGATGGCTGTGATATGGTGGTGTCTGGGTGTTCTATGGTGACAGGCTGACAGCTCTGGCTAGTGAGCTTTGGATAAGTTGCAGACGCTTGATTTGTGTGGAATCAAGGTTAAGGAAGAGGGAATTGCAATAATCAAGCTTTGAATGAATAATGGAGGCACCAAATAAAATGGTGGAGGCAGTTTTAAGGTCGAGCATAGGCCAGATGCGTCGGAGGTCACGAATGCGGATGAAGCAGGAGCGCGAGAGGTTGGAGATGTGGTTAGAGAATGACAGGTGTGGATCAAAAGTGATACTAAGATTGCAGACGGGAGGAATCTAAGGTGAATGTAAAAGACGATGAGTTAGTCGATAGGTAGACTATATGCAAAGGCCTACGAATGCAAGAGTGCCTATAGGGCCTACGACGACCTCAAAACGGCCCTGGTCCAGTTCAGGTTCTCTCAGAGGCGCGTTTACAGAAAACGGGGCCCTAGGCGCAAACATTTTTGGGGGCCCTTCTGAACTTCTAGACAAAGTCTGATACTCTGGTGGTGCTTAGCCTATCATGTGCTGCTGTGCAAAAACCGGCGAAGTTGAACTTTAAGCCGTTTTTGTAAAAACATACGCGATTTTCTATAGCGACCGTATGGCCTCGACCCTGCTCATTTTTCAATGAATTGATCGGGTGAGATCCTTCACCATCGCTGCCCGTTTGAATGGGTGCCACGCCATTTAACCCTCAAATGCCCAAGGGGGGTTCGACCGGACCCAGACCCGCTGTTCCACGGATAACTTTAGAACGGCTATGAAATTGTAAAAATAGTTTCAGGACATCCTAAAGCCATCAATTTGGCTTTGTATGCTATATTTTGCCTGATTATTCTCCCACCCTCTACCCTACAACCATAGCATATACCAAGGACACCGCAAGATATGCGACTGATGGTCATACTGGCACATGGTTTACCAGCCCAGAAATAAATTGGTTAACACATATTAGGCTATTAGGCATCGTTGGAGGGCGAATGCAACGCTGAATGTAATAAAGTTTGATATACGGTAGTGTCTGCTGGCTATTCGAGGTTATACAGGCCAAAGCTAGGCCTATATCCGTACAATTGAATACCTGTGAAAAATCCCGAAATTGTAAAACAATACAAACGAGTATTCAAGTTCAAATAAAGTTTCACCATTTGCCGCTACTGTGAAATACCATACACCAGTCGATTGCAAATTCAATTTGGATTATAATAAGCCAAATCCCGTTACAATATTCCAATCCCTTCTCAAGATATTACAATGAAAACACAGGGGTCCGGTCGGACCCTCTCTTGGGTATTCGTGTACCAAAAATACATTGGGCACTCGAGGGTTAAGGTCTCCGTGTACGGACCGTACTAGCCCGAGATTGAAATGTCTGAAAGAAGCCACCTTCAGGAAGCGAACCGCGATCCGCATGCTCTCTAGCACAGAGGCGTGTGAGACGCAGCCTACGCTCTTACCGATGTAGCTAACTGTGAGTGTTATTGACACGGTCACTGTAATTACGATTAGTTATAGAAGCTATTAAGGAATGTGAAGTTATTTGATTTATTGATATTAGTAATTACAATAATATACTTTTATGTGAACGCTAAACTGTAACAAATAGAAAATAGGTTATATTTAAAATAATTCACAATTCACAAATGCAACTTTTTATAACTGAAAATATGTTCCTTCGTTTGGGGGCCCCTGAGATTTGGGGGCCCTAGGCGCGCGCCTAGTGCGCCTTCAGGTAAACGCGCCTCTGAAACAGAGACTGTTGATGAAAGCCGCTCTGGCGGCGTTGAAGACTTTCTCGTAGGAGTTTCGATACTATGGTTATGCATACAGTCACTACTCTGTCGATCGATCTACGACATCAGATACTCTATCATACCAGGTACATTTGGCCAGCCAACCCTTCTCTGTTCGGTGCTCACCCCTCACACAAAATTATATGTATTACACTCGGTCAATGGACGCTGTGGCGCTTGCTGTGACCCACAGCGGAACAGTGTTGGGTTCTCGGGTTTTCTTGGTAGCTGTTCCGAAGCTTTTGAATTCGCTTTCCCGTTCTGTTCGTTCGGTCAATTCTTTGATGCTGTTCTTGTCTAAATTTGAGACTCATCTCTTTTAACTTGCATATCCACCATAGCCTGGTTTCAGCTGTAAGTAATCTATCGGACTTCGACCTGTCAAACTGCTCGACTTATAAATTCGCTGACATCGATCGTTCTACAAAACCGATCATGCCGACTAACGATGCCCTCATCGACTTAGTCCAACATCCACCGAGTCGATATACTCAAGAAATCCCTAACGTCTTGTTCAGTTGAAATCAAATATCGAACTGCCGCATCTCCAAGCCATGTCACCACGGTTGCTTGGTTACAGAGTCGTCAGCCGCTTCGCCATAACGGTTTTTGATCAGCTGTTCGTCCTGACCATTGAGGTGAATCCACATCTGCAGATATGGATGTGCAGATATGATGAAGCCCGCTATCTAATATTAATTAAACCCTATAATGCTGGCTTAGCTGCTGGCATTTTAATTAATTTGCACCTATGTAGCTCTACTATCCTCAGTCTTGTTGTCAAGACCTTAAACCTCAAGACCAAGACCAAGACTTTGAAACTCAAGACCTAGACCGAGACCAAAACCCAGAAATCACAATAATATCCAGACTGCTATTCCTTATTAAAAAATTGTAAATTTCGACTATTCGCTATTTAAATGAAAACATGAATATTTTATTTTATTCAAGCAAATGCAGACTGCAGAGAATTCCAAATTCGTATTTACAAAAGTTTTTTATGCAAAATATTATTCCAAATGCCTGTTGCATTTTATAAAAATCAATTCGCTCAGAATTTTCTGACCAATTAAAATGGAGGGTCGGGAGACTTTAAAAGGAGAAATCAACAACGTTCAGAAACGTGCAGGTACATGTTTTCGCTGTGGACGAGAGGGTCACTATGCGAAAGACCTAAAGTGTCCAGCGAGGAAAGAGACTTGTCGGAAGTGTGGGAAAGTGGGACATTTCCAGGCACAATGCAGAGGTAAATTTGAACAAACTTCTCATAGTAAGATGCTGACAAAACCAGTCAAAGGCAGTAGAAGTGTCCGAGGAGTGAATGCTGTTGAAGATGACTTTGCATTCACTGTGGGAGACAACACAGATGATGATTTTGTTGTAAATGTCTGTGTAGGTGGGGTTCTTCTAAGAGACATGTTGATTGATTCAGGCGCAACATGCAACCTCATAGGGAAAAACACATGGGAAGAACTTAAGAAGAACAAAATTAAATGCAAATCAGAGAGAACACACAAAAGAATCTTCTCATATGCATCAAAAACAGCACTGAAAACATTGGGCATATTTACTACTGTTGCTCAGATCAATGAACGCAACACTGAGGCTGAATTTGTTGTAATCGATGGCAATGTACGATCAATCTTGGGAAGAAAAACAGCTTTAGAACTGGGAGTTCTTCACATTGGCCATGGTCGACTGGAAGTGAATTCGTTAACAGTTGAACAAATGACATCTAGATTCCCAGAATTGTTCGAGGGCATTGGAAAACTGAAAAATTATCAAGAAAAGCTGCATGTTAATCCAGAGGTCATACCTGTTGAACAGAAGAGAGGTTTACGAGATAAAGTTGAAGCTGAAATCCAAAGTCTGCCTCAACAGGACATCATCAAACAAGTTCAGGAACCTACTTCATTGGTCAGGCCTGTGGTTGTTACTAAAAGTTTGGAAACGACAGCAGGACTACACTCAGAAACAAATCTAACTGAAGAATATGTTCGCTTCGTGGCAGAACAAGACGCGTTGTGCGCTATTCCCATCCAGATGATTGAAAAGGCAAGTGACACAGATGCTGACTTGGATAAAATCAGACAAGCAGTCAAATCTGGCAATTGGAATATGTGTTGCACCAGTCTAAAAGCAGTGAAGGATGAAATTACAGTCGTTGGGCGAGTAGTCCTAAGAGGAACAAGAATTATTATGCCAAAGGCATTGCAACAGAAAACAATTTCACTAGCACACGAAGGACACCAAGGTATTACCAAAACAAAAGCAAGGTTGAGAACTAAAGTATGGTGGCCATTAATGGACAAGGCAGTGGAAGAATTTTGTCGTTCATGTCATGAATGTCAAGTTGTCAGTGGACCATCATCACCTGAACCAATGCAACGTACCAAGCTACCAGATGGACCATGGGAGGATCTAGCGGCTGATCTGTTAGGCCCTTTGCCAAATGGAGATTACTTGCTAGTTGTAGTTGACTATTACAGCAGGTTCTTTGAGGTGAACATTTTAAAATCCATATCATCAAAGAGCATCATCAGTTGTTTGGATGATATTTTTGCTACACATGGTTTGCCAGTGTCTCTAAAGACAGATAATGCTGCCAACTTTAAATCAGAGGAGTTTGAAAGATATCTCAAAAGTTTAGAAATACAGCATAAGACAAGCATTCCACTGTGGCCACAATCCAATGGTGAAGTTGAACGACAAAACCGTACACTTTTGAAATACATGAAGATAGTTCAGCTGCAAGGAAAGAATCTTAAAGAGGAACTGAATAAATTCTTAGTGGCATACCGAACGACACCACACTCAACAACAGGCAAAGCTCCAGCTGAACTGTTGTACCAAAGGAGAATTCGTTCTAAGTTGCCAGAGTTAATTGATGTTAACTGTGCTGTGGCTGGCATGGACATACAAGATGTTCGAATAAAAGATGAAAAGAACAAGAGGGCAGGAAAAGAATATGGAGACGAAAAGAGACATGCTACTTATACTGAAATTGAGGTTGGAGATGCAGTGTTAGTTCAACAGAAACAGCAGAATAAATTGGACTCCACATATAACCATGAACCTTACACTGTGACTGAACGAAAAGGAAACGAGGTCACCGTGCAGTCAACAGATGGAGTTAGTTATCGCAGAAACATTGCACATGTCAAGAAATACCACAGACCAGAGAGTACTGATCAGGAAAAGGTTCAGACGTCGGATCAAGATGTTCAACAGTCGGATGGAACTGACGGACGTCATGATCTTATACATCCAAATCTTCCAGACGATACAGCCGTGTCTGTTCCAAGACGTTCTTCAAGAGTCCATCAGAAACCAGCCTATCTCCAAGATTTTATCTGTGGGTCAAAATAAAACCCACTATTTAATAACCAGTGAAGGGCAGTCTACCCCGACACTGCTAAGTTAAATGCAGATGTTGAAGTTTAAGTTAATACGCAAGTTAATTTATTGTTCTTAGATAATGCTGTTGGCTTATGTTTCAAAATTTGGTTTTAAGTTACTTGAACATTACTTGAACATAACTTGAACATTTCTGAGAAAAGAAGGGATGTAGTATCCTGCTAACTTACGTCACTAGGCACTGGAGTATCTTCAGTAATATGTATGCATGGGGAGAGAGTTGGAGAACAGTACTGTTGGCTACAAGACGTTACTTTAGCTAGAGCACGATGAGTAAATGTTCAGCACATGTGAGTTGCTTTTAATAAGCTGGAAATACACGGTGAGTCATTAAAAAACGTGTCCCTATATTACTTAAAATAATTCATGCATATAACCATAAATTTTAATGAAACTTCACAATAATGAAGCTTGATAGTCCAGCTAAGTGCTATATAAATTATTTTTTATAAAAAGCTGAACCCGCCTAAACTATAGTTATGTCACGACAACCCTCGGGAAAATGGTGTTTACCGAGGAAGATAAACATTTCATAACCCCAAAAGAATAAAAATGACGGTGCGAAACGTTTTTTAAAGGAATTTTCAGATAAAGGGTTGATTCGTGGTAGGCCCTAGATTTAATATTCTCCTTTCAAAAATCGATAAAACTGGATTTTTTTTTATCGTCGACCAGGTAGAGCATAGAGGCCGCCCGCTGACGGCTATAACGGTTGACAATGAGATTTTTGAGTTACTGCAAACTGAAACACCTGATTTCATTCCGCCTTCTTTGTGGCCACCTAACATCCCTTATTTAAATCCGGTAGAGTATAAAATATGGAGTGTCGTACAAGAAAAGGTGTACAGATATCGAATACATGATGTCAATGAGTTGCGTCATCGAGTTTTGGATGAATGGGACGAATTGGATCAGCGCATCATTGAAGTCAGTCAAGCAGCTGTGTATGCGTCTTTGCGCATGCGTGGATGCCAAAGGATGTCAATTTGAACTTAAACTTTAAGTTTCTTAATGCTCTCTAATAACTCCTCTATCTTTACTAAAAAATTTCATTGACATAAACTTATATCTGAGGAAGTTATAGCAAAATATGCAGGGACACGTTTTTTTATGACTCACCGTGTATATATTAAACGTTATAAAACATTGCACTGTCCTCTAATTTTATTAATTTTACCATGTGCAAGATGGAATGCATCAAGAGGTGTAAGCCCACTTTTCTGAAAAAGCAGCATGGTAATTAACCCTCTCCGTAGAGCAGGACTTTTATTTCGAAGTTGTTGAACGCTTGATAGATGCATCTTACTTCAAAGATGGCGTTTCAAGAAATCTACCTTCCATGCACACTCCCACAATCTTCCAGTTGAAAAATCTCCTGCCGTTTTCGCATCACGGCAAACCAAGCAGACGACTCCAATGTCTTCATCAAACGAGAATATTTCACAAATTTTTAATCGCACCGTGCATGGCGATTGTGTTGACTCGGTTTCAACGACCTCATCCATAGGGTTACCATATTTCCGCAGAGGAAAAAGAGGACAAAAATCAAAATCGTATTGGCGTATAGGCCTACGGTATACGCAAGGCCTACCTGGCGGTTACGCCGCTATGATTTATTTTATACTGTCTAAATTTGAACTGCAGAAAAGTAATGTAGGCCCCTAAATGGCTTAAGACTTTTAGTCAATGAGCGCGCACACAAAACAAAACAGATTTACAGTAGGTGGCTTTCTTGAGACAAGAAAAAAGACTTCAAGGCTGGAAACATCTGCAGCAACCGCTGAATAGCAGGAAATAGAGACAGCCATCGAGTTTTGCTTTGATAAAGTAGCTTACGATACTCAACTGCAACAAATTCGCAGTAGGGCCTACTCAGGTGTTTAGTTCTAACCGTGTAAATTGAGAAATAGTTGTAAATTTTCTATGCAATTGACTCAATGTCAAGATCAAGCGTGTCAACGCCATGGTGCAAGGTGTTATTCAAAACATGAGCTGGGCAACCAATACCAACTAAAGCTCCACTGCTTTGCCTTTTCAGCTTCTTTAAATTAGCAAACACATTATTGCCATCAGCTCTACGTTGAACACCTCCGAAAAAGTTTTTGCAATAGTCTCTGGCAAAGCCTATGCACCTCTGAAATTAATTATGCCTGTCCAAGCTGTCCTTTATGCATCTCGAAATGGTGTCTGCAGTTTCATTTGGAGTGCTGTGCAGTGTGCACGTCAATGTGTTTCGACTGTAAACCACCATTCTTCCAATCAAAGTATTGAATTAGAATAGATAGGAAATAACTTCACAGACCCACGATTACTACCGTCTGAAGCAATACCACAGTAACGTACATGACTTATTGCTTCTACAACCATCTGAACGGAATGCGGTGCTGGAATCAATGGCATATGAGCTAACAAATACAAGTTGGCGCGTTTCTGGTTATGTCGCTTTTCTAGGCTGCAAGTAAGTCAGTAAAAAAGTATGGGTGCACCGTCCAGGGTTCCGTGTTAGAAATTGTTGAGTGGAAAACCCGGACAAATGCCCATCTTCTGGAAAACCGCCCGGACGCCCGGACAGGGGCTCAAAAAGAGGACATGTCCGGGGAAACCCGGACGTATGGTAACCCTACTCATCCAGCCAATCACTTTTAAATGAAGTCGCAGTTCGTTTTCGGGTAAACGTACGTTTTAGCGTATTTAATTATTGGACGAAATGTCCACGTTCGCTTTAGCGTATTTAATTATTGGAAGCTGTATGAGCGATGAAAATAGAAATCAAACTGGAGGCTGGATGAGCGATGAAAATATAAGTCAAGCTGGAAGCTGGCTAAGCGATGAAAATGGAGATCAAACGAGAAGCTGGATGTGCGAAGAAGGTAGGCCCTAATCCTCCACGTTAGGTGCGTTAATTATATGTACACTCTTATAGTGGATAGTTATCAGCAATTGTGATGACTGATGAAAATATAACTCTAACTAGAAGTTGGATGATTGATGAAAATATTATTGAAACTAGAAGCTGGATAAATGATGAAAATATTACATGATAAGTCGGAAACTAGAAGTTGGAGTTGCGATGAAACTATAATCGTTTAACGCCGATATCATTGCAGTGGATGAGCGATGAAAACATATCATAGTAAAACTTGAAATAGAAGCTGAATATGCGATGAAAATGAGCTAAAACTGGAAGCTGGATGGATGAACGATTAAAACGTGTAATATTAAAACTTAACTAGCAGCTGTCCACTGAGAGCATCCCCTCGGGTTGACAATGAACATCAAGAACCAGAAGAAACGGCCAATGCAAGATACATTAAAGGATGTGCTAATGCGTACTTACCAATGAGAATCCATGGACAGAATATTCTAGCTCTTGTGGACACTGGGAGCGAGCTGTCATTGATTCCTGCTTCCTTGGTACATCCGAGCGATATGATTAAGTCTCAGCAAATGTTGAAAGCTGTCAACGGAACTTCTATTCGGGTGCTAGGGGAAACAAAGGTAAAAACTGAGGTCTCCGGAGTTCCTTTCAGTATTCCCTGCCTAGTAACCGAACAGTTGAGTGAGATGATACTGGGTTTCAATTGGTTGGAGCTGCAAAAAGCTACATGGAATTTTGGCGAAAGATGGAGCCAGCTGCAGGGTCAAGTCTTTTCCTTATACAGTCTACCTCGCTCGGCGAAGTGTCGGAAAGTTGCGACGGCTTACGATGTAAAAGTACCAGTCGTGAGCGAACAAGACGTGGAAGTATTTGCGGTTCTTCCAGATCTTCGAGCTGAGGTGAAAGAATGGGCGACTCAACCTCAAGTGTTAGACACTGGTCTCGTAGTTGCTGGAACCTTGCTTCCGGACAGAACTCAGGAGCTGATGACATGAGTCATGAATCCGAAGCGTCAATCGCTTCGAATGAAACGTGGATTCCAATGTGCATTGGAAGAAGTGCAGGTAGTGGATGTGGCAGAGGTCAAGAGCTGCACCGTTGAAGAAGCGGCTGTTAATAAACTGACCGAGGTAAAAGATGAGTCGGAGGAACTGAATATCCTGTCTGCATTATGGACGCATCTGTGTTTGTGTTGCCAAAACTGCTACAAAATAATTGTTTGATCACAATTTAATGTCAGTTACGGTTGGGAAGGTCGAAAAGGACCTTTAGATCTTGTTGGCTGATTTTACAAGATGATATCCTTTGCTTACAGTGAGGTTTAGATTATTGTCAGACTAATTGTGAAATCCGCTAACGGTAACCGGTGAAAAGACCCGGATGTAGTTAGTTTAGCTTAGCTTGGTTGTTCTATAGTCGATAAAGTTGAGTAAGGTGGCACGGAGAAGTTTAGCCTGGAACCATTGTGAGCATTGAGTTGATACCCTGACGCCATTAAGGTGGTAAGAGTTAATTTGCATAGGGTACGTCCAAGTGGTGGTAATTGACGGGCTGATGGTGCCATTGTAATTTGTTGCTTGCTAAACTGGGTTTGTGATTGTCTGTATTTGGTGCACAACTGTGGCATTGGCTACTTACCTGTAATTAAACACAAGTTTGTTATAGAACACAGAGTTCGAGTATTTGCTCACCTTAGACTTGAATAAAGGTGAGGCTGAGGTAATGTTCAGGTTAGAAGATAAGAATAGAGAGCAAGAGGAAGATATGGAGGAGAGAGAAGGTTCCCCTTTGTCTGATACTCTTGACGTTTCTACTGAACTGATTCGAGAATTGAGAATGCTTAGGGCTGAGAGGGATAATTTGGCCGCTAAGCTTTCAGCAATAAAACGCACCCAAGGGACAGGTTGGGCCACAACGAACCCTGATTCATCCGAGGGATGGGTTACTCTCCATTCGAGGGTCGTGGACATGCCTAATAGAAATACCACTCGTCTGTCATCCTGGGTACCATGGTCTGGTGGTGAGGAGGTTGTAAGAATGTCCAATCTATCAGGTGATCAGCCTGCCTTGGAGCTAGAGATGGGGTTATCAGCCGATAATAACCCTACAGGTCGGGATATGGCAGCAAAAGCTCTACTAGGGTTAGCAGCCACCCGAGGGGAGGGCACTGAGCGGTCGGTGCCGGAAGAAGGGTGCTCCATAGGTTTAGGTCCTGATGAGATGAAGGTGTATGAAGGCCCAACCTTAGTTGCTGGTCCCGGCGAGAGGGGTGCGTTACAATTTTAAATAATTATCATCTCATAAGTCATTACCGCGCATCTTGCAAAATCGTAACAGGAAGAACCAGACCGGAAGTTTGCCATTGCATAGATCTATTTAAAGTTTGGAAGAAGAAAGATCTGGTGGCGTGGCACGCGACATTTGTATTTAGAACGACGTGTATGAAATACGAGCAAAAACAGTTTTTTAGAGGACAATTTGAGGAAATATTAAGAACGACGTTTATGAAATATGTGCAAAAAACATTTTTAGGATGAAAATATTTGTGCGCTTCATGTTTTCTTGTGTGCGCTCGTCTCACGACCTGTGTGCGCGCGATCACGCGCACAGCCTAGAGGGAACAGTGACAAGGAGGCAACTCCGGGAGACATCAAGGTGTAGGAGGGGCGCGGAGGTGTAACCCACAATTTTTTTAAATCTTAAAAAACAAGAGGCATCTGCCTCCTCTTCAGCGGCGTAGCCAGGTTTTAACCCCAGGGGGAGCGAGCACATACAAAGGCCCCAATTTAAAAAATAAATAATTTCAAATAATTACATTCATTATGATTATACATAGGCCTATTTATTTTTGTATTTTATATAAAAACACTGAAACACCCAAAAGGTGGCAAATGCAATATGTATATATAATTGAGTAATAGTATAGTGCAAACACAAACCAATTACAACAGCCTTTTTCGTCTAGGCTTCATTTTAGCAAAGTAATCGATTACTTCGTTATAATCCACTTCACTAGCGAACTGTCTTTCGATCGTCATCAAGGCTAAGCCAGACAATCTGTCCTCGCCCATTGTAGAACGTACGTACGATTTTATGAGTTTGAGTCGGCTGAAAGATCGTTCCGCACCAGCGCTGCTTATTGGCAAGGTCAGAAAAATGCGGTACAATGTAGACAGGTTAGGATAAATGGAACACATGTCATTGGCAATCATGAATTTTAGTACATTATTGATGGTCACTTCTTCGACACTGGAATTTTCCTTATTGATAATACTGATTATCTCCTTGTACATGTCTTTAAATGAAAGAAACTCTTGCACAATTTCACTTCCACTTTCGATGACATCCGAGTACATGTCTGCCAAAGATTCTAATTTGGTCACATTATCGGCATTCACATTGCTAAAATGCTTTGGTTCTAAGCAACTAAATTTAGAAGCCACATTTATAAAATGCTCAAATCTTTTAGTTGTGCTATTTATGACACAATCTAGTGACACAATGTAGGTTTTAACCATGAATTTTTTCTGGAATCAGATATTCCATCATCCATTGACATTTCCTCATGGAATCTCTTTCTTTTCCGAACTCTGTGTTGCTTATAGTCAGTAGTAATATCACATTTTTGAGCCAGCTCAGTTGCTTCATGCTCAATCCGTTCAAACTCAGATTCAAATTCATTTCGCATGGTTTTCATGTCGTTGACAAATAGTTGAATCAAATGAGAAGCTGTTACCAAATCAATGCTACTTTTTTGTAAATAAGTGGATAAACTGAAAGCCTTCTCTAGCACTTTTTTCCAGAATATTAGAAGAACTAAGAATTCGAATGTATCAAGTGTTACAAGAATACCCTTTGCCTCAGCCAACTGTTTAGTAGTGCAGTTTTTGATCTCACCGTCCACGATTCTTTGCAGGGCAACTACTAGTGCTGGTAAATTCTGCAAGAGTGCGTCTACTGCTGATTTCCTGGATGCCCATCTGGTATCGCAAAGTCTTTTTAGAGTCAACGCGAAAGATTCTAGCCAACAGTTTAATAAGTTCCAAAAAATTGCCTTCATTTTGTCATTGGCGAACCTAAACCTTGATACTCGCGATGGCCGCGGAACGCCAATCCCTGTTTTCCCAAAAACAGAACAGCATCTATGACACTTTTTAAAATCATCCTATTCTTTTCTATTTCTTTTCTCTCTGTTGTTAGAAGACCAGACAAGACAGTTCTATCTTTAAACAAACGGAATTTTGTAAGAAAAAGTTCTTTCTCTGCCTTCTTGTGACTTTCACTACTTTCATGTTTTTCAATTTTGTGCGTACCTTTAGCAAAATTACAGGTTTGTCACAAAACAGATGTGGATCTGTTGGGTATTCCATGTTTGTGTCAATGATTGCATGAAGTCTTACTCTTACTGTGTCATATTCGTCCTCCATACGAGAGTCTGATGAAGTCAGTGAAGTGATCAGGTCTTCTGTTGACTCAGACTCCACTTCCTGAGCAGTCACAGCAGGGGTGTGGGCCGGGATGTTATCGGCTCCTTGGTTTACAGAGAGTTCTTCCTCTGGTGCCGCCGACGTCGTGGGCGTGAGCGTGCTGACAGAAAAATATGCATCCAATTTCATATATTTTATGGAGTCATTTTCACGATCTTCAACCTCTTTCTTCTTCTTTTTGTCCCATCCTGAGGGTCCGGACCGTTTCTTCTTTTCAGTGCTTTTTTCCATTGCTTATCAGAAAAATAAAAAAATACATATGAAAGCTTCTTGGTAATTTATATAGGCTTAGCGACGCCTAACATCGGCCTGTGATAGGGATAAGCTGCATAGTCATTATTAAATTAAGTTGAACAGCTTCTGATCGATGGGATTTCTGATCTGATACACGTAAACATTAAAATAGGTTAGATTATTATATAATCAATATTTAATAATTATATTATTAACAATTTATTATAACTGTAACAAAAATACTAATATAATAAGTCGTAACTCTCAACTAGTCTCAAGTAAACAAAAATTAATCTTGGTACTATCATATCTAAATTAAGCAAAATCGTACTTACCAAAGTTACGTTTTTTCTTTGAACGTAAGCGAACAATAAAGACTATTCTTTCACGTAAGGCTGCGGAGAATGAAGAAGAAGAAGTGTAGTGTGTATAGCCCGTAAGGCTTGTAGAGAGACATTGAGAGAGAGAGAGAGAGAGAGAGAGAGAGAGAGAGAGAGAGAGAGAGACAGACAGACAGACAGACAGACAGACAGACAGACAGAGACACAGACAGAGACACAGACAGAGACAGAGAGAGAGAGAGACAGAGAGAGAGAGACAGAGAGAGAGAGACAGAGAGAGAGAGAGAGGCAGACAGACAGACAGAGACAAAGAGACAGAGACATATACGAGAGAGACAGTGACAGAGAGCGAGCGATTGAGAGAGCGAAAAAGAGACGAACAATTAGGCGTATATTATTTCAGGTGTTTCTTAGCTCCTCTGGAGCTGAGAGATGTGTGTATGCTGTTGAACTGTATGCAGTGGTTTCGATTCTGTCGATCAGGGTCACATACCCCGACCTCGGCGACCCGGTGACCTAGACATACACCACACGTACATACTGTACGTCTGTGGCTCTGTGCAATGTGAGCATCATGCATGCACCATGAAGCATCAGTTATATATACAGCTATTTCAGGCTGCAGAGAGGCTCAGCCATGGCCCTCTATATTGACAATATCTAGAGGGCCATGCTCAGACCTACATGGGCCTTGATGTGGCACTTTTGAAAACCGTAGGCTAACTATGTCATCAAATGGAACAATTAACCATAATATAAAAAAAATTGTGCTTGGAGGAAAATCTTATGTCGTTCGAACGATTTGAATAAATAAATTTCGAACGATTGTAATAAATAAATTGTGAAAAGGCCCCACATTTCGGAAAATTGTCTTAGGGGGAGCGGCCGCTCCCCCTGCTCCCCCCTAGCTACGCCTCTGCGTCTCATGCCTCTGCAGTCAGTCCTAAATGCAGCTGCGAGATTAATTACCCGTCTGCCACGCTACTCACGCATTTCATCCTTCATGTTTGAGAAACTGCACTGGCTACCTCTCTCTGCACGTATTAAGTTCAAAATCCTTATTCTGGTGTCAAAGACACAGCGGGGTCTCGCCCCCAAATATTTAATTGATGTAATTCACCGGCCTCTTTCTGTCTCTTCGCATCGTCCACTTTGCTCCTCAAACAGATTTGATCTCTCAGTTCCTCGTACTAGAACAGCTATGGCTCAGACCCGATCTTTTGCCTCAATTGGTCCCTCTCTCTGGAATACACTGTCTCCTTCTACTCGCTCTCAAATTTTAATAAGTATCCCCTCATCTTCTTTTGCTTTCCTCAAGACTTATTTCTTTTCTCTCGGCGGGAGCGCCTCTGAACGGTTCACCCTACTAGAGGCGCTTTATAAATGTTTAAATACAATACAATACAAAATGTCCCAAGGGTATTTTTCCCCCTTGCAGACGACCGTCTTCTTCACCTGAAACTAGACAGGCAACATTCAACGCATGTCTAACATTTTCAATTTCTACACTAACTCTATTGTGTCTACCTATTGCTACACTATCCAAAGGATTATTTGTTCTATTTGTTAACCTCAGTTCCTCTACAAGGGATTCTTGTTTTTCTTCCTGACTTTTACCTGTATCACTTCCTACCTCTTCTCCTCTCTCTCTCCATCCATCCGCTGTTTTCATCCTCTCAACCACTTCTAATTCACCCCACGATCTGGTACCAAACTGTAACGGCCTGCCTTCCTCATCCTCAAGGTAGGATTCAACTCTGGGAATATCCCTCGCTTCAGGACTGAAACCTAAGGGATCATCTACCCTATTCCCTCCCTTGGCCATAGCCAGCAAGGCTTCAGCTGCTGTGGCCATATCAGTTGATCTACCTTTCTCAGGAAGCATCCATTTCGGGCTATCTATGGTTCTATCGAGAGTATGATAGGCGATGGAGTTTGTATCAGTAGGAAGATGAGTTTGGTAGGAGGGGTTGTCCATTTCAGGCACAGGACTCCAGGTTAAAGGCCTGATTGGGACCGAATTCATAATATCCGCGGCTTCCGAGTGGGAAGCAATCCACCCCTCGGGTGAGTCAGGGTTCTTTTCAGCCCTGTCATTGGACTGGGTTGATTGCCAATGTATCATCCGATCCACCATCAGATTCAATTCCTCCTTCATATTCTCGAGAGCATTTTTAAGGTAGCGCCATATAAATTCCCCGAGTGGAGATGGGACCTCACACCTTCTTCTTCTTCTCCTCCAGTCGCCATATTCTTTATGCTTACTTACTCACAGTGTTTTCTGGATATCAATTGCAAAGACAACGTACAAAGAGAAATCTGTATTATTAACAATTTCGAATTAACCAATACAATTTGTTTGACAATTACAGTAGAATTACTATCTTCAGCAATTGTGTCTACTGCAAATCAAGTGTACATAAAAGGAACGTTCGTCTTACTTGACTGGTTCTATTTATAGAATAAATCAATGACCAACGGTGTACCTATCAACCTCGTGGCAAACTTAAAACTCAGTGGTAAACTCCACTTAATTACCAACTTCACCTTACGTTACATGAAAACACACCTTATCAACTAAGGTAACTAATCTTAATTTCTATAGCGACAAGAGAGTTTTATCAGCGTCTACAACCAAGTCAAATCATCAGTTCATACGCACACACACATCCGGGACCTCAGAATGTCAAAATGGCAGCGACGATGCGATTTGAACTATGACTAACGCTAACTCTCTAATATCTAAACACACATAAAGGATATTCCCGAAACCTTTATCACATCATCACCCTTAAACAGTGAGCATAATATTCAACGTGGCCATTTTACCCGTTATCAACGTACGACCACTTAATTTCCAGTCTTGTTGTCAAGACCTTAAACCTCAAGACCAAGACCAAGACCTTGAACCTCAAGACCAAGACCAAGACCTTGAACCTCAAGACCAAGACCAAGACCAAGACCTTGAACCTCAAGACCAAGACCAAGACCTTGAACCTCAAGACCGAGACCGAGACCAAGACCCAAAAAAATCACAATCGTATCCAGACTTCTATTCCTTACTAAAAAAATTTCAGTCGGACTACTCGTTATTTTAATGAAAACATGAGTTTTTTCTTTTATTCAAGCAAAACAACTCTAAATGGAGACTGCAGACAATTCCGAATTCGTATTTACAAAAGTCCTTCATGCGAAATGTTATTCCAAATGCCTGTTGAATTTTATAAAAACCAATTTGCTCAGAATTTTCTGACCAAGACGTGACCTGTGGGGCCTCATAAAAATTCTGCCATGTGAAAAACCACGGTCTACAAGTGCTGAAATCGCTAGCACACAAAGCAGCTTTTCAAGAATAGGATGTAAATGTACAAATTAATCATGAGTCTGTTTTGAAATCACTGTATGGTAAATAACCGGAAGTCAAAATAATTGTTAAAAAAACAACAGTGAAGCCTCATTCACACCGTGTAAATACTAACGCAATAACTGTATGAGTAATTGTTGGATAACTTTTTAAAATTCTTGCCGTTTGTTAAAATTAATGACTGTTCAAATTGACAAAAGTCTTGGTCTTGGTCTTGCAAAACCAAGACCAAGACTTTGAACCTCAAGACCAAGACCAAGACCAAGACCTTGAACCTCAAGACCAAGACCTTTGGTCTCAAGACCAAGACCAAGACCAAGACTTTTAAAAACGAACTCTAGTGCACTCGAGACCAAGACCTTGGTCTCGAGGACAACAAGACTGTTAATTTCGGAATATTTGATCAGATTTCTGTCTTCAAAAATCAAACCCGAAAGATCACACAAGAAGAACAGCGTCCAGTGTTACCACTCATAAAAAATGAAAAACCAAAGTCAGGACATCGAAAAAACCCAATAAAACCCAAGGTGGTTTTTCTGCAGACTTTTACATTAATAAACGCATAGGACTAGGAGGGGCCCCTGGATTTTTCAAATATTTTATGAAAATAAAATCTTTTGATTATTATGATTATTACAACATTCCCAAAACGATTTTCAATGCAAAAAAACACTTAATTTTTTTAGGCTCAGTTTCTTGATCATTATTTATTTAAAAAAAATTTTCTATGCAAATTTTTTCTATGCACTTGTAAACGTAATTTCCCCCTCCAAAAAATTTCCCCCTAAAACTTTCGGCCCCCGCTAAAAAATTCTTGCGGACGCCCATGATGAAACTCAAAGTATTATATCTTAAGTTTTAAAAAGAGCAAAAGCTGATTACTTCGGTAAACTTCCGAAAAAGTACAGTCTGAGTCTGCAGTTTCCTTTAGTCTTCAGAGTTACATTTTCTAAATATAGCAGTACACTTGAATAGCATATTTAGTCTTTAGAGTTATATGTTAAAATCGCAATAGACTACTATAGCACATGCTTGCACGCATTTTACGCCACTTATTTATTGACCTCAATCATCCAGACCGTTGCAAATATTGATTAAAATAATGAAAAATAGGGTTTCAATAAAAAATGAAAAAACCCAAGTAAAAAACCCAAGGTCTCCAGTAAAAAACCCCATTTCCCAAGTTCGGATTAAAAAACCCAAGATCTTGTGAAAAAACCCAAGGAGTGGTAACGCTGACAGCGTCCTTCTTCCCTAAAACTAAAATCACGTGACTCGTACGACCCAATCATAACCTGTAACCTATATAAGGTCATCCAGGATTGGACA
This sequence comes from Allolobophora icterica, assembly GCA_963556255.1. Taxonomy (NCBI): domain Eukaryota; kingdom Metazoa; phylum Annelida; class Clitellata; order Crassiclitellata; family Lumbricidae; genus Allolobophora; species Allolobophora icterica. The sequence goes on along the minus strand of OY744605.1, from coordinate 17,990,210 downwards.
CTATTCCTATAGTAAAGCTAAGTAGGACGTTCGGCCGCGTACCGAAAGGTTCGTCACTCTAATGGACGTGGAGATATAGAAGATCGCAAGTCTTCACAGTATTGTATTGAAAGAGACGATAGATGACCCTGTGAGTAGGCTACTTGAGTCCGAGTTTAACTGCCAGTCGTTTTACAGCTGGTTTGCTGATGTACCGGTACTTCTGTCGTAGGAACATTCGTTCGAGTCCCTTGCGCTGGACGTCAGTGAGGTCGGCTCTTCTCAGCATTCCCTGGCGGGGCTTTCCTCGCAGCCGACTCACAAATGCCGCCGAAGCCCCCTGCTGCTGCTGCTGCTGCTGCTGCTGCTGCTGCTGCTGCTGCTGCTGCTGCTGCTGATGTTGCTGAAGCTCAGGAAACTCACTTACCATTGCATCGTATATGACGTTGCCTACAGCTGGAAGACAACCACCGTCACCTCCATTATCATCGTCGTTAAATTCATCATCATCAACAAGAACGGTGATGTGACGATGATATTTCATCATTGTAATCATCAACGTTACCATCGTTGTCCCACCAACAGGAGCAGCAGCAAAGCATCGTCGTCATCAAGATTCTTAGCGTCTTTGTCAGATTCCTAACAGGCACTGCCTAAATATAAAGATACATGCATACATGTATGCATAGGCGTAGCCACACTGAAGCAAGAGGAGCAGAGGCGTAGCTAGGGGGAGCAGGGGGAGCGGCCGCTCCCCCTAAGACAATTTTCCGAAATGTGGGGCCTTTTCACAATTTATTTATTACAATCGTTCGAAATTTATTTATTCAAATCGTTCGAACGACATAAGATTTTCCTCCAAGCACAATTTTTTTTATATTATGGTTAATTGTTCCATTTGATGACATAGTTAGCCTACGGTTTTCAAAAGTGCCACATCAAGGCCCATGTAGGTCTGAGCATGGCCCTCTAGATATTGTCAATATAGAGGGCCATGGCTGAGCCTCTCTGCAGCCTGAAATAGCTGTATATATAACTGATGCTTCATGGTGCATGCATGATGCTCACATTGCACAGAGCCACAGACGTACAGTATGTACGTGTGGTGTATGTCTAGGTCACCGGGTCGCCGAGGTCGGGGTATGTGACCCTGATCGACAGAATCGAAACCACTGCATACAGTTCAACAGCATACACACATCTCTCAGCTCCAGAGGAGCTAAGAAACACCTGAAATAATATACGCCTAATTGTTCGTCTCTTTTTCGCTCTCTCAATCGCTCGCTCTCTGTCACTGTCTCTCTCGTATATGTCTCTGTCTCTTTGTCTCTGTCTGTCTGTCTGCCTCTCTCTCTCTCTCTCTCTCTCTCTCTGTCTCTCTCTCTGTCTCTCTCTCTCTGTCTCTCTCTCTCTCTCTGTCTCTCTCTGTCTCTCTGTCTCTCTGTCTGTGTCTCTGTCTGTCTGTCTGTCTGTCTGTCTGTCTGTCTGTCTGTCTGTCTGTCTGTCTGTCTCTCTCTCTCTCTCTCTCTCTCAATGTCTCTTTACAAGCCTTACGGGCTATACACACTACACTTCTTCTTCTTCATTCTCCGCAGCCTTACGTGAAAGAATAGTTTTTATTGTTCGCTTACGTTCAAAGAAAAAACGTAACTTTGGTAAGTACGATTTTGCTTAATTTAGATATGATAGTACAAAGATTAATTTTTGTTTACTTGAGACTAGTTGAGAGTTACGACTTATTATATTAGTATTTTTGTTACAGTTATAATAAATTGTTAATAATATAATTATTAAATATTGATTATATAATAATCTAACCTATTTTAATGTTTACGTGTATCAGATCAGAAATCCCATCGATCAGAAGCTGTTCAACTTAATTTAATAATGACTATGCAGCTTATCCCTATCACAGGCCGATGTTAGGCGTCGCTAAGCCTATATAAATTACCAAGAAGCTTTCATATGTATTTTTTTATTTTTCTGATAAGCAATGGAAAAAAGCACTGAAAAGAAGAAACGGTCCGGACCCTCAGGATGGGACAAAAAGAAGAAGAAAGAGGTTGAAGATCGTGAAAATGACTCCATAAAATATATGAAATTGGATGCATATTTTTCTGTCAGCACGCTCACGCCCACGACGTCGGCGGCACCAGAGGAAGAACTCTCTGTAAACCAAGGAGCCGATAACATCCCGGCCCACACCCCTGCTGTGACTGCTCAGGAAGTGGAGTCTGAGTCAACAGAAGACCTGATCACTTCACTGACTTCATCAGACTCTCGTATGGAGGACGAATATGACACAGTAAGAGTAAGACTTCATGCAATCATTGACACAAACATGGAATACCCAACAGATCCACATCTGTTTTGTGACAAACCTGTAACACCCGATCTAGTACGTGCTTTACTTGAGTTAGGTCCTTGTCAGCCTGGTCTAAAAGATAAATTTGAAAATTTCCCAAAAGATGAAACTGGCCGTCATTTCAGTGCTAATTGGTATAAAAAAAAAACAAGTGAAAAGTAATCGTGAAATTGATAGACACTGGCTGGTTTACTCACCAAAAGCTAACATTATGATTTGTTTTGCTTGTTGGCTTTTTGCTAATCGGTCTGATACTTGGAGTGATCCAAAAACTGGTTGCAAGAATTTTGCTAAAGGTACGCACAAAATTGAAAAACTTGAAAGTAGTGAAAGTCACAAGAAGGCAGAGAAAGAACTTTTTCTTACAAAATTCCGTTTGTTTAAAGATAGAACTGTCTTGTCTGGTCTTCTAACAACAGAGAGAAAAGAAATAGAAAAGAATAGGATGATTTTAAAAAGTGTCATAGATGCTGTTCTGTTTTTGGGAAAACAGGGATTGGCGTTCCGCGGCCATCGCGAGTATCAAGGTTTAGGTTCGCCAATGACAAAATGAAGGCAATTTTTTGGAACTTATTAAACTGTTGGCTAAAAATGATGCTGTACTGGAACAACATTGATTACTGAGTGATCGAAATGCAACATATCTCAGTCCCGACATACAAAATGATCTGATACAATCCATATCATCTCAGATTCTATCCAAAATTGTAGATGAAATCAAAGTAGCTACGTACTTTGCAGTAATTGTTGACTCTACTATTGATATCAGCAGAATTGATCAATTTTCTTTATCTTTGAGATATGTAAAAGAAAACGGCGATGCAGTGGAACGATTTATACAATTCAGCGAATTACCTGGAGCAAGTGCTGAAGATTTTTTCAATGTTCTTCTTTTAGCAGTAAAAAACTTGGGTTTGTCAATGACTATGTGTTACGGTCAGTCATACGATGGAGCTAGCACAATGTCAGGTGAAATATCAGGACTCCAAGCAAGGGTTAGGGAGATTGCTCCCCATGCGCTCTTTACGCACTGCTGTGCACATAATTTGAATTTAATTCTAATTGATACAGTAACCTCCAATGTTCAAACTCAATTGTTTTTTGGAACTCTAGAAAGTCTCTATACATTTTTTTCTGGCAGTTTACCTCGTCTTTCAATATTAAAAGAAGAACAATGCAATCGCATAGAATCTTTCGCGTTGACTCTAAAAAGACTTTGCGATACCAGATGGGCATCCAGGAAATCAGCAGTAGACGCACTCTTGCAGAATTTACCAGCACTAGTAGTTGCCCTGCAAAGAATCGTGGACGGTGAGATCAAAAACTGCACTACTAAACAGTTGGCTGAGGCAAAGGGTATTCTTGTAACACTTGATACATTCGAATTCTTAGTTCTTCTAATATTCTGGAAAAAAGTGCTAGAGAAGGCTTTCAGTTTATCCACTTATTTACAAAAAAGTAGCATTGATTTGGTAACAGCTTCTCATTTGATTCAACTATTTGTCAACGACATGAAAACCATGCGAAATGAATTTGAATCTGAGTTTGAACGGATTGAGCATGAAGCAACTGAGCTGGCTCAAAAATGTGATATTACTACTGACTATAAGCAACACAGAGTTCGGAAAAGAAAGAGATTCCATGAGGAAATGTCAATGGATGATGGAATATCTGATTCCAGAAAAAATTCATGGTTAAAACCTACATTGTGTCACTAGATTGTGTCATAAATAGCACAACTAAAAGATTTGAGCATTTTATAAATGTGGCTTCTAAATTTAGTTGCTTAGAACCAAAGCATTTTAGCAATGTGAATGCCGATAATGTGACCAAATTAGAATCTTTGGCAGACATGTACTCGGATGTCATCGAAAGTGGAAGTGAAATTGTGCAAGAGTTTCTTTCATTTAAAGACATGTACAAGGAGATAATCAGTATTATCAATAAGGAAAATTCCAGTGTCGAAGAAGTGACCATCAATAATGTACTAAAATTCATGATTGCCAATGACATGTGTTCCATTTATCCTAACCTGTCTACATTGTACCGCATTTTTCTGACCTTGCCAATAAGCAGCGCTGGTGCGGAACGATCTTTCAGCCGACTCAAACTCATAAAATCGTACGTACGTTCTACAATGGGCGAGGACAGATTGTCTGGCTTAGCCTTGATGACGATCGAAAGACAGTTCGCTAGTGAAGTGGATTATAACGAAGTAATCGATTACTTTGCTAAAATGAAGCCTAGACGAAAAAGGCTGTTGTAATTGGTTTGTGTTTGCACTATACTATTACTCAATTATATATACATATTGCATTTGCCACCTTTTGGGTGTTTCAGTGTTTTTATATAAAATACAAAAATAAATAGGCCTATGTATAATCATAATGAATGTAATTATTTGAAATTATTTATTTTTTAAATTGGGGCCTTTGTATGTGCTCGCTCCCCCTGGGGTTAAAACCTGGCTACGCCGCTGAAGAGGAGGCAGATGCCTCTTGTTTTTTAAGATTTAAAAAAATTGTGGGTTACACCTCCGCGCCCCTCCTACACCTTGATGTCTCCCGGAGTTGCCTCCTTGTCACTGTTCCCTCTAGGCTGTGCGCGTGATCGCGCGCACACAGGTCGTGAGACGAGCGCACACAAGAAAACATGAAGCGCACAAATATTTTCATCCTAAAAATGTTTTTTGCACATATTTCATAAACGTCGTTCTTAATATTTCCTCAAATTGTCCTCTAAAAAACTGTTTTTGCTCGTATTTCATACACGTCGTTCTAAATACAAATGTCGCGTGCCACGCCACCAGATCTTTCTTCTTCCAAACTTTAAATAGATCTATGCAATGGCAAACTTCCGGTCTGGTTCTTCCTGTTACGATTTTGCAAGATGCGCGGTAATGACTTATGAGATGATAATTATTTAAAATTGTAACGCACCCCTCTCGCCGGGACCAGCAACTAAGGTTGGGCCTTCATACACCTTCATCTCATCAGGACCTAAACCTATGGAGCACCCTTCTTCCGGCACCGACCGCTCAGTGCCCTCCCCTCGGGTGGCTGCTAACCCTAGTAGAGCTTTTGCTGCCATATCCCGACCTGTAGGGTTATTATCGGCTGATAACCCCATCTCTAGCTCCAAGGCAGGCTGATCACCTGATAGATTGGACATTCTTACAACCTCCTCACCACCAGACCATGGTACCCAGGATGACAGACGAGTGGTATTTCTATTAGGCATGTCCACGACCCTCGAATGGAGAGTAACCCATCCCTCGGATGAATCAGGGTTCGTTGTGGCCCAACCTGTCCCTTGGGTGCGTTTTATTGCTGAAAGCTTAGCGGCCAAATTATCCCTCTCAGCCCTAAGCATTCTCAATTCTCGAATCAGTTCAGTAGAAACGTCAAGAGTATCAGACAAAGGGGAACCTTCTCTCTCCTCCATATCTTCCTCTTGCTCTCTATTCTTATCTTCTAACCTGAACATTACCTCAGCCTCACCTTTATTCAAGTCTAAGGTGAGCAAATACTCGAACTCTGTGTTCTATAACAAACTTGTGTTTAATTACAGGTAAGTAGCCAATGCCACAGTTGTGCACCAAATACAGACAATCACAAACCCAGTTTAGCAAGCAACAAATTACAATGGCACCATCAGCCCGTCAATTACCACCACTTGGACGTACCCTATGCAAATTAACTCTTACCACCTTAATGGCGTCAGGGTATCAACTCAATGCTCACAATGGTTCCAGGCTAAACTTCTCCGTGCCACCTTACTCAACTTTATCGACTATAGAACAACCAAGCTAAGCTAAACTAACTACATCCGGGTCTTTTCACCGGTTACCGTTAGCGGATTTCACAATTAGTCTGACAATAATCTAAACCTCACTGTAAGCAAAGGATATCATCTTGTAAAATCAGCCAACAAGATCTAAAGGTCCTTTTCGACCTTCCCAACCGTAACTGACATTAAATTGTGATCAAACAATTATTTTGTAGCAGTTTTGGCAACACAAACACAGATGCGTCCTAGCATCTAGAAAGAACACAAACAAGAAAGCCATCGTGCCTTAGTTCGGCAGCCAACATTAAGCGAATTTTAACCAATCCAATAAGGTTTTTCTAGTTCCCTGGTCCGTAATTAGACGTCTAAAAATAAACCAAAAATAGGCCGATCGGTCGCGTTTCAAAAGGTGTCGCTATTAGAAACCAACCGAAATTGTGAAGGGCCAAACCTTCACACTCTCCCCTACACACCTTAAGTGGCAGCGCCACTTGAGAAGTTAAACTCCCCGAGTCCTAAAGTCTAGTTTTCATAGAAAAGCATCGGGCGAGACCCATACTTTACTCTTCGCAGGGATATAAAGTTTACAATCAACGAGAGCAAGTGTCACTTTAAATGTAACATTACAGTAAATTAGACAGACCATCATCATTCATTGAACAGAAATTTCGCACTATGCGGTTTCAGTTACATTTTCCTACTCGCCTTTTTTCAACTGAGAAATAAAATGAAAAGAATAATGATTACTGAAAATTATTAAATACACACAATCAGAGTTATCACCTTCAGGAAAAACCACTTGGTCTAGGTATCCTAAAGGACATGTTGACCGGGCCTTTAACCCCATAACTCAGCACTGCTAAACCTCTGGTCATCATTAACTCATCATTAAATCAGACCTAACCAAAAGAAATGGCGATCTTAGGCATGGTTTACTACCATAGTTCTCTTAAACACATTGTCACCAGCTTCACTTTCCTTTCACAATGTCCCGACAGAATCAACTGGCTACGAACATTAATATCCCTGGCCTGCACATTACTTCTCAAAACACAAAATAGGCCAGAGCCAGGGCATATCCTTGTAGCAATACAGGGCCAGCATTCCCAATCACCAGGCGTCAGCTCTCAAATGCAGTGTACATACTACAACTACAACAAAAATTTTGCCAGCATTCAATAAGGATCGATGCCATCTTCTTAAAAGGTCAGTATTCATTTGTGTATATAATCAAAAGAAAGTAATTCGTATTTGGCCCATACAAAAGAAAATAATATATAGTTTAACCAATGCTGTTCAAGATGAACCAAGGTCAAGACTATTCCTTTATGTCTTGTCTAAACCTGATAGGCAGATTAACTTGGCGTTCCGGCCGTTCCGGGGGGTCCGCCGGTGGCACAACAACCATCTCTAACCCTTCCAACACTGACATCGGTTCACCTACAGACATAGTTTGTAAGGCGCCTTGTCGACGAGGTTTCTCTCGCTGATATTGTGCACACAAATTGCACCTCTTCAACTGTCGCTGAACATCGTCTTTCCAACCGGGCCAGTGCGCTCGTCGTTGCAATTGGGCTAAAGTCCGTCGTAGTCCCAAATGCCCTCCAGTCAACCCTTCATGGGCCAACCGAATCAGCGTCACTCGCCGTGTAAGTGGCGGCACCAATTGATAACGTTTTACATGGCCCGTAACAGCATCAATCCACGCCCGGCAAAGAACATCATCTTTAATCACCAGCTGCGGCCATTTAGCAATTACTGTTTCTATCAGTCCGCTCTGTGATCGAGTTTCATCGTAGGACGGAGCATTGTTCAACTCAAGCTTTTTCGCGATCACCCAACCCAAATCTGGGTCAGATCGTTGCTCGTCGCGTAACGGTTTCCGCTCCCAATCGTTCGGTACAGCACCATAGATTGTCGTTTCCTCAGTTACCGTTTTTATCGCATCAACTGAATGTGGTCGCCGAAAATTGCATCGCCATTCGAATGCGCTGTCCCCGCTCGGTGTTTAATTTCGAAGTCAAACTCTTCGGTCTCATCTTCGGCCACATTTGTCCATAATGCAGACAGGATATTCAGTTCCTCCGACTCATCTTTTACCTCGGTCAGTTTATTAACAGCCGCTTCTTCAACGGTGCAGCTCTTGACCTCTGCCACATCCACTACCTGCACTTCTTCCAATGCACATTGGAATCCACGTTTCATTCGAAGCGATTGACGCTTCGGATTCATGACTCATGTCATCAGCTCCTGAGTTCTGTCCGGAAGCAAGGTTCCAGCAACTACGAGACCAGTGTCTAACACTTGAGGTTGAGTCGCCCATTCTTTCACCTCAGCTCGAAGATCTGGAAGAACCGCAAATACTTCCACGTCTTGTTCGCTCACGACTGGTACTTTTACATCGTAAGCCGTCGCCACTTTCCGACACTTCGCCGAGCGAGGTAGACTGTATAAGGAAAAGACTTGACCCTGCAGCTGGCTCCATCTTTCGCCAAAATTCCATGTAGCTTTTTGCAGCTCCAACCAATTGAAACCCAGTATCATCTCACTCAACTGTTCGGTTACTAGGCAGGGAATACTGAAAGGAACTCCGGAGACCTCAGTTTTTACCTTTGTTTCCCCTAGCACCCGAATAGAAGTTCCGTTGACAGCTTTCAACATTTGCTGAGACTTAATCATATCGCTCGGATGTACCAAGGAAGCAGGAATCAATGACAGCTCGCTCCCAGTGTCCACAAGAGCTAGAATATTCTGTCCATGGATTCTCATTGGTAAGTACGCATTAGCACATCCTTTAATGTATCTTGCATTGGCCGTTTCTTCTGGTTCTTGATGTTCATTGTCAACCCGAGGGGATGCTCTCAGTGGACATTGTCGCTGGTAATGTCCTGACTGATGACACCGATAACATTTATCGTTAGCGGAGCGTTTCCATGCTCCCCTAGGACGATGGTCCCGATTTACTTCATTGGGCGTCGAGTTCTGACCCCAAGACGATGACCACGGAATCTTTACAAAAGTTTGTTCGGTTTCTCTCGTCGGTTGTGACCACATCGTTGCTAAGCGTTGTTCGATTTGACTCTGCCGACGTTCCATGCTCGCAATCTGATCGGACAACTGGCGTGTCAGTTCTTCTAAAGTACTTTCGCTTTCTCTGACCACTTTAACCCGACCAGTTCGTCGATCATAATCGTCTTTCCTGTTTCCCGACCGCTGATTAGCTTCCAACCGAGCTGCCAATCGAAAAGCCAAGCCTAAAGTCGTAGGCTCCCGATCACGCACTCTCAACGCTAAATCAGTGTCAAGCAACGCATCTAAGAAAGTATCAATGGCAACGGTTTCACTCATTTCCGTTGCTGGTCCTGGATAGGCGAGCACCATCAAACGCCGTATATCTTGAGCCAAAGCAGGCAGACTCTCCCCATCCTTCTGTCTCCTGGTTCGCAACTGAATTCGGTACAATGCAGTCTGCTCTGAACTTCCACAACGAACCCGGAGTCGACTCACCAAATCAACCCAGGAGGTTACTCCTGAGGCGTTGAATTCCCATAAAACTTGTGCAGCAGTACCGCCCAATGAACACATCAACTGACTCAAACGCTCGGCGTCACTCCATTGGTTGTGTTTGGCACAAATCTCGTACTTAGCCAAAAATGATTCTATCGGAGTTTGTCCGTCGTATCTTTCTAATTTTATCCATTGCCGTGGCTTTATAGCAGTTCTATTTAGTATTTCCGCTATCTCTGCACTCGTTTCCGACGAAGTATGTTTTGTTTTACTCTCAGCAGGAACTGACTTAAGTTCAGGAGCGGACTTGACATCTATATCCTCTGGTCTGGTTGTTACGACTACTGAAGAAGTCACAGCCTCAGTTGACCCAACCAGTTCTGGCTTTGACTTTATCGCCTCAGCTTTTGTTTGGGATTCGCTCTGTATTCTGTCCCTATTTTTCAAGAATACAGGGCCCACTGTAGTTCTTTCTGCACGCATCCGATTTTCATCTGCTTTCCTCAATTCATTGAGCCGACCAACCACCATTTCATATTATTATTATTATTATTATTATTATTATTATTATTATTATTATTATTATTATTATTATCATCATCATCATCATCATCATCATCATCATCATCATCATCATCATCATCATCATCATCATCATCATCATCATCATCATCATCATCATCATCATCATCATCATCATCATCATCATCATCATCATCATCATCATCATCATCATCATCATCATCATCATCATCATCATCATCATCATCATCATCATCATCATCATCATCATTATTATTATTAAAGTAGTTTTATATGAGGGATGTACAAACGAGACCGGGAGCGGATTGTGGATCGGATCATGGACTGCTGGTGGCTACCCTTAAGTTGAAACTTAAGAGACTCAAATTGGGGGAACGCCTGACTAGATACGAGTGCAAAGGGATCATTCCTGAGTACAGGGACGAGATAAAGAACCGATTTGAGGCACTGATTTTGGTTGAAGCGACTAGTGCTGATGATATGTGGGAAGGAATGAAGAAGGTGATACAGGAGGAAGCGAACATTCACGTACCAAAAAGACAAAAGAAGAAGATATCACCGTGGTTATCGTCGGATGCAATCAAGATAGCAGAAGAAAGGAGAAGTGTGAGAACAGCAGGAAACAAAGACCTAGTCAAGGTGCTGAACGGGAGATTTCAGAAGCAGGCAAGGAAGGATAAAGAAAGATACTTGAACGATCGATGCAAAGAAATGGAAGAACAGGGAAAAAAGGGAAGAACTAGAGAGATGTTTGCGGAAATGAGGAAAATCACTGGCAAGTTCACACCACGGAACGGCTCATTAAGAAACGGGAATGGCGGAATAATATGCGATAAAGAGGAAGCAAAGAACAGGTGGAGAGAATATACGGAAAATCTCTACAAGATCGATGACAGAGTGGAGGAAAACGAAGAAGCGATCACAACTGATTACGTCAAGGAACCAAAGATCATGGAAGCAGAGGTGGAATGGGCAATTACACAAATCAGAGATAACAAGACCCCAGGAGCAGACGAAATCCCTATTGAGCTGATCAAAGCAGCTGGAGATGGAGTGATAAGAGAGATAACAATTCTGTGTAATCTGATTTGGGAGACTGAGGAGTGGCCGAAGGACTGGCAAACATCGATCTTTATACCCATCTTTAAAAAAGGAGATGCTAAGGAATGCGAGAACTACAGAACCATTGCGCTAATATCTCATACGAGCAAGATACTCCTAAAGATTATCCACAAAAGGATGGAAGACACGATAGAGAGAGAGCTGCCGGCAAATCAAGCAGGATTTAGAAAAGGGAGAGGCACAAGAGACCATATTGCAAACCTAAGATGGATAATGGAAAGGCAGAGGGAATATGGACAAGAGGTACATCTTTGTTTTATAGATTACAGCAAGGCATTCGACTGCGTTGATCATGCTCTGCTGTGGAAAACACTGAGTGAAATGGGCATACCCATGCATCTGATAACTCTCCTCAAGAACCTGTATGGCAATCAGGTGGCGGTGGTCAGGACAGAACATGGCGACACTTCAAGTTTTCGAATAAAGAAAGGGGTCAGACAGGGATGTATACTATCACCATACCTATTCATTCTATATGCAGAAAGGATAATGAGGGAGGCAGGTTTTGATGATGAGGCGGAGGGTGTGAGGATAGCTGGAAGGATAGTGAACAATTTAAGGTATGCGGACGACACAACACTGCTGGCGGAAAAAAAGGAGAAACTGAAGGATAACATCAGAAGGCTAAAATGTGCTAGCGAGAAAGCAGGAATGTACTTTAATATAAAAAAGACGAAGATAATGACCACTGAGAAATGGAGTTATTTTGAGGTAGATGGAGAGGAGATAGAGGTGGTATCAAGCTTCTGTTTCTTGGGGGCCATGATGGAGAGTGAAGGTGGATGCGAACGAGAAATACGACGGAGAATTACATTGGGGAAGACGGCAACGCAGGGACTGGAAAAAATATGGAAGGACAAATCAGTGAGTTTGGGAACGAAGACAAGAATTGTTAAAGCAATGATCTTACCAGTGGTGCTTTACGGATGCGAAACATGGACAAAAACCAAGGCATTGGAGAAGAAAATTGAGGCATGTGAAATGTGGATCTGGAGGAAAATGTTGAGGGTTTCTTGGACTGAGAAGAGAACTAACGAGGATATCCTGGAAGAAATAGGACACTGGAGAGGGAGTTTGACGTTGGGGCAGAGAGCGTCCAGGCAGAAGATGTCATACTTTGGACACGTGATGCGTGCAGATGGGCTGGAAAAGGAGATGATGTTGGCGTGTGGGGAGGGCAGAAGGAGGAGAGGACGACCAAGGAGGAGATGGATGGACGAGATACAGGAGGCATTGAAGATGAACATCTCGGAGCTGAGAGAGGCAACGAGAAATCGGAGCACATGGAGAAGGTTGACCATGACAGTCGCTAGGATTCAACGAATCGACAGCACAAGGTGACAAGGTGAGTTTTATATAGCGCCCCTTCAATATTGCCTACTCAGGAGCACTCCCAGCCCAACCACGGTCAAATAACGCAGTTTTGAGGACAGTAAGAAACAGGGTAAAATGACCAATCGGAATTTGACGGAGCTTGATAGGGAGCCCATTCCAGGCCATGGGAGCAGCCACAGAAAAGGCACGGCGCTGCCGTATGGCTGTCCGCGCGCGGGGAACAATAAGTTCACCTTGCGTAGCTGAGCGGAGAGAGCAACGGCGCTGCGAGCATGAGGGGGGACAGCAGAGCTCCCGCAGGTATGGAGGAGCCAGGCCTTCAAAGCACCGCCGGACCAAGGCAGAGATTCGATAAGTGATGCGCTGTGGGTAAGGGAGCCAGTGAAGGACATCCCTCATATATGCAGACACTCTGCCAAACTTGGGGATGCGGCCTACAAGGCGGGCAGCAGTACGCAGGATTCTATTCAGGGACTCAATCCGGCAGGCCGGGAGTCCGTCATATATGGCACTGCAGTAGTCCAATCGAGAAACCACAAATGCGTGGACAAGCGTGGAAGCTGCACCGGGAGACAAAGAACGGGAGATCACCTTGAGTTGCCGGAGCTGGTAATAGCAACTGCGGGAAAGAAGATTTATGTGCCGCGTGAATGCAAGTTCCTGGTCCAGGATGACTCCCAAGTCCCGGACCCAGGTCGAGAAAGAAAGGTGTGGGAATTGCAAGGCAAGAGAAGACAGATCTATTTTAGAGAGCTGCTGGGGAGTTCCAAGCCGTATAAACTGCGTCTTGGCGGGGTTTAGCCGCAGGCGGTTTGAGGACATCCAGGCCTTCAAGGACTCCATGGCATGGGTCATGGTTTCAACCGCTGCAACAGCGCAGACAGCCGGGCAGTGTATATAGGCTTGCAGGTCGTCAGCGTAGGACTGGCTAAGTACAGACCCAGCCGCCAGCAAGGACCCCAGGTCGGCAGTGTAAATTATGTAAAGAAGGGGGCCAAGGACAGAGCCCTGAGGCAGGCCGAATGGAGCAGGGACCCAAGGAGACCTAGTGGATCCGTGGACCACCATGAAGGAGCGGTCGTGCAGAAAGGAGGTAAGCCAATCAAGAACATTACCAGAGAAGCCAAAAGAAGTGGATAGGCGCTGCAAGAGGATGTCGTGATCGACGGTGTCGAACGCAGCACTCACATCGAACAGCGCAAGGAGAGTGACCTGGTATCTGTCAATAGCTCCATATATGTCAGATAGCAGGCGGACTAACAAGGTTTCTGTGGAGTGGCCCTTGCGGAAACCGGACTGGAAAGTGGGGAGAAGACCATTTTTGTCAAGGTAGGACATGAGCTGTGCGGCAACAATCTTTTCAATTATTTTAGATAGAAATGAAACATTTGCTATAGGCCTAAAATTAGTTGGCTCAGTAGCGTCGAGTCCATCCGCTTTAATCACTGGAACCACGATGGACTTCTTTTGGCTAGGAGGAAGAATTCCCTCTTGAAGGAAGCGGTTACACAGAACCGTAAGGAATGGTAGGCAGACATCAAGGGTATCTTGTAGGATGAATGATGGGAGTGGATCCAGTTCACAGGTCTTCGGAGCTGATGTAAGTATGATTTGACGGAGCTCAGCACTGGTGATTGGGCCCAGAGACGGAAGATCACAGCTGGTAGGTGGAAAGACCGGTGGTGGGCTGTTTGCCGTGGCATCGCGGACCGAACTCACTTTAGCCCTGAAGGCCTTAAGGAAAGCATCAGCTGTGAAGTGCGATGCAGCCGGGCAGGAACCAGAGCGTGCTCGACCCAGGATGTCATTGAATGTCGACCAGAGTTTCCTTGGTTCTCCGGAGTGCTGGGCAATCTTGTTCTCCCAGTAGCTCTGCTCTTTATCCTTGTACCGACGGTGCATTTCACGAACGTATCTTATCCAGGTAGCACGGTCAGTAGAGGCCTTAGTTCTCCGGTAGTGTCTTTCCAAGCGACGGGCATGTCGTCGATAAGCACGGCACTCAGCGTCAAACCATGGTGTCAGCACCGAGCGGCGTGCCTTTGTAGTACGAGCTGGGAGCATGGTGTTGACGATATCGGCTACCGTTGTCTCGTAGATTTCAAAGAGGTCAGAGGTAGAGGCGTCAGAGAGGGTGGATGGATCAGCGAAGGCTGGGACGGAAAGGAGGGTCTCACAGAAGGTGGCACGATCCAGCGACTTCCAACATCGGAACTGTCCCTCGACATGCATCGGAGTTTCATGGAGGAATGGGACAACGGCAATTACAAGACCATGGTCTGGTATGGTTGGTGGGTGGACTGTAAGGTCACTTAGCTGACAGTCGTCGCGCGTAATTAAAACATCCAACCAGCCGCCCAGTCGATGTGTCGGTTCAGCGACTCGCTGCACCAGCCCAAACTGTTCCGCGATTAGTGCGAACTAATTTGTCTGCAGCAGTTCCGGGTCTTCAAGGTGAAGGTTGATGTCGCCCGCGTTCGAGTAGCGCCGCAAACTCTCCAAAGAAGGTTGTTGACGGCGGTTCAGACCCCGGACGGTAGACAGTAATGATAGTCAGTGGGCCATGAGGCGAGGCAACGGAGACAACCATAGCCTCGAAGGTCGTAGGAGGGTCTTGAAGTGTCACCCTTCGCGTTGGTAGAGCTGCGCGATGGTAGATGATGAGCCCTCCACCGCATCCATCACCGTCCCGAACATCAGCCCTCGGGCAGTCAATGCACGAATAGCCAGGCGGGGCAGATATGCGTACCGCCACGTCAGATGAGGAGCTGTGCCAGGACTCTGTGATGAGAAGTAAATCAAGGTTCTCGGCGAGGATCGTGTCAGCAACAGCGACGTGTTTATTTCGGATCGAGCGAACGTTCCACGTAGCTAAGCGGAGGCCAGATAGGGGAGCAGTCGATGACAAGCCATCAGCTGGTGCCGACGGGAGAGAAGAGGCTGGTTTAGGTCGACCAGCAGTCGGTCTGGCACTTTGTATGGTCGTCATGTTTTGTGTTAGGCCTGTTACATTGCTTTGTATGGTCGTCATGTTTTGTGTTAGGCTAGCCTGGGCTTACGTTTCCACACAATTCCGTTAGCATACGACTCATATTCTCCATGAATAGATCAGGTCTCGGGGTCACAGGGTCACTCACAACACTTGCATCATCATGGTCATCATCATCATCAGGTACATCACGCATGGATATAGAAGTCAACGACATTCTTGGTGTAATGAATATATATAATATAAGTATATAATTATCATTCACCTTTTTACAATAAATGCAGTACTTCTATTCTACGACAATTCAGATTATTATACTTTTATCTTAAGGGCAATCTCTTCTCTCTATCTTTGTTTTATTCCTTTGGGGCGTATTATTATAATAACTATCAACGGGGCTGGCTAGGATCTCTATCTCTCTTCTTTTCTGTTCCTTTCACACACGGGCGCTTACGGCGGAGTAAGGCAATAAGGTACATACCACTTCGCAATGTCCTTCTGCACAGAGGTACTCCGGGATAATATTCTTCCTTGCTCTGAGCCGTCGCAAGAGAGAACGATTCTCGTTTATCGTTAAATCCTTCTGGCTGTACGCAGAAATATAATCCTTTCGGGGACGCAGAGTCTCTGTAATTCTGATAAAAATCGGCTAGGACTTTGCGACGATTTGGGGCATTTATATCCGTAGTTCGCGTCGTTTCTTCCTTCGTTTCGTCTTCGGCAATCGGGGAAATACACGGTCTGCATATGGGTTCGAACGCTAATGTCGCGGTCGTTTGGTAGAGCAGACTTTCTCACTGGGTAGACGATGACAGGTATCTTTCATCGGTGCACGGCGGGCGGGGGCTAAGCGTCGTTCGAGTCAACAGTTCTCACGCTGCGGCTGTAGATCGCTTGGTCGTCGACGGACTGTATCGGCGACTGTCTCTGGGGTTTGCCGTGTCTGTTTGTCGGAGAAGAGGATGCAGGCGTAGGCAAAGCGACACATCTGTTGAGTCTAGCTGGGTCTGGCGGTTTCTTCCGTGTCGGTCCTGCTTTGTACGTTCCTTGTCGGCTGAGTCTGGCTGGGTGCGGCTGTTTTCTCCGTGTTGGTCCTGTTGGGTGCGTCTCTCTCTCTTCGTCGGTAGGGAGCGGTTACTCCGGGGCTGTTACTGCATGCACAGACTGATTTTCCAGCAGAAAACCTTCTCCTTTTATGCGGTTCTTCACCATTGGGACATAAGAAATGGACTTTGCTCTCGGCTTCCATCTTGGATTTTAGAGTAGCGTCTCCTCTTTGTCTGACTTTGCGAGATGCGCATTCGTTCTTGGGTCTTCGAACACACAACAGGCCTACTCTCTTCTGGTGGATTATATACTGGATCTAATGAGACTCGAAATGTTAAGTCGACAATTGCGACTCTAAATGGTGGATACATACTTGGATTATTTCGATGGATTATTCGAGTATTCATTCTCTGGCGTCGAATCGATTTCTTTGTAACTAAATTTCGGCTAGATTAAAAAATGGCAGGTAGGTCTTTGTTCGTCTTGTAGTGGTGTTATACGTCACTACACTTGTATACCTAATTCATGTCTAAACCAAACCTCTCAGTGTACTTTGTCCTTCTTTACTACACCGTGAAGCTTACACCTAAGTAGGCCTACTTATTCCTGCTATTATTTACCCTCCTCAGTGTACTTTGTCCTCCTTACTTCACCTGAACACTTACCTGTGTACCCATTCCTGCCTGCATCTACCTCTTTACTGACCCTGGCCATTACTTCTACTCATACATTCTCTGTCATCTTTTCCTACTTTACTTTGAAACGCAGGCCCGTCATAGCGGGATTAGTCCCTTCTGGGCGCCTATTTGATCTCACCTACAATTCTCTATGCAAATGATACCTAAACATATGCTTGTCTTAAATAGTTAAGCCGATGGGAATTTTAATATTTTGTTACCACTTCTCTGTGTTAATTTTTTTCTCTGAGTATTACTTGTTTGCTTGTTTTACTGGGATCAATAAAGTTTTGATTGATTGATTGATTGATTGATTGATTGATTGATTGATTGATTGATTGATTGATTGATTGTGAAGTGCAGCAGGTAGCGGGATCGCCTCCCGTAACCCTCTCAAGGTCCACTCAGCCTATCAGTTCGCGAGATGGAGCGTTTGTGAAAATGAGATAATAATAAGTATATTCTTTATTATTTCAAACCGACAGACGCAGTAAGATTACATAGAAACATGAAAGTACAATCAATAATTATCTTAATTAAACACACGGTTTGGCAGCCATGCAAGGCGCCGCCTTAGAGGGGGTTGCGGGGATCGATCCGCATACCTTATGCTCTCCTGGCCATGAGTGTTACCACTACTCTATCCCTCTCCCCAATTAATAAAATTGCGAACCGCATTTTGGTGTACATAAAACATATAAAACATAAAAACATTCACACATACTGATTACTGAGCCCTGCAATAATAATAAACGAGATGTTGGACGTGATGGGCGCCTTGTAAGGCTGCCGTATACAGTTAAAATTCGACTCCTGTAATAACTTGTGATCATCCGTTCGTACTGATTTGTAATCATACTGCGCAATTGTCAGTTTGAAAATATTCAATCAATCAATCAATCAATCAATTTTTATTGATCCACAAAACGTGACAATATACAAGAAAATATAATTTAAATAGCCACTATGATGATGAAAAGGTTTGAAACATTAAAATATTAATGGGTTTAGATGGCTATATCATGCTGTGAGTGGTCAATAGGAAGCCCTAAAAGGACCAGGATCCCTTTAGGAAGGCCCCCATTTACTTAACAAAACTCGCCGACGGCCGTAAAATATTAAACGAAGATTATTATTATTGTTATTATTATTATTATTCGATTACAATTAGCTCTCTGTTGGTAAGCTAGACGAAATAGTGTATTATTTCCGATACAGAACAAAATCTTTATAATTAGTCCATTGATACTTCAGTGTAAATTTAAATTTATTGTTAACATCTGCGTTTTGACGGCTGTTTGATTGAATAGGCCCTAAACGAATACATTAGCGTCGCCACAGGGGGGGGGGCAAGGGGGGCAGCTGCCCCCCATCCATGCCCAGGCTGGGTCGTGGGATTCGTGCAAATCCGTTGAGTTTTTTTGGGGGGGTACCCTTATGTGGTTGGACATGTCTTTCCATTAGGTTTGAAAATATCCAAAGAGCTGTTGCACCGTAGATCAGGAGATGGAAATACAGTACATTCTTACAGTTGACGTAGGTGCGGAGCGCTGTAAGAAATTGGCTAGCAGAGTGGCTGCGCTGTGTTGTGGCAGTTAGGACTCAGGAGTGAGTGAAGGAGCAGGGCCTTGTATGGAAGCAGCGAAGGCACAGAGGAGGGGGAGGAGGAGGCGGATAGAGGAGGATTGTGGCTGAGATGACCCGCTGGGGTGGCTGAGATGACCCGGCTGGGTCAAACCAGGTCACCACGCAGCTGGATAAATTTGGGCATAGGCCCCTCAGAAGCATGCCATTACAAGGGTGCGTGGCATAACAAGCTAGTGTGAAAGCTGCTGGGGCCGTATTCATGAGACAAGATTAAGCTAGTCTAAGCGTAGGGCCTACGCCGGGATTAACTATTCCCCGAATAGCACTTAGTCGTGGTTCGTATTCATGAGACCGGAGTATCTAAGGGATTAGTTATTCCGGGCGTAAATGCTGGGTTTTCCCCGCGCGAAAGTACACTCGTCATAATTTGAGTGGTTATGGATTATTTTAGCATGCTTACAAGGTATTTATATGCCGTCAGTATCGACAGCTGAAGTAAACACAGATTAAACGACGGCCGTTAATCAAAACGAATCATATTTAACATAGGCCTAAACGTAAAATCAAAACAGGCGTGGGTTAGAGTAAGTCTGGATGATTTTATAGTTAAATAATAACAGCTAAATTATAACACAAGATAAATTAATGAGGGTAAATTGATATTCTCTGCATTATTATGAAAGATTGCATTACAGCTAGGTTACTATAAAATAATGTGTATAATGTTTGTAATGTCTATGCTAGTCTTAAGAATGAGAAATCAACATTAATAATAATAATATACGTGAAAATAAACCCGCGTTACCGACAGTACTGTAAGGAACCAATGCGCGGCACTTCGAATGCATCATCGTCAGACATCTCATCAAATTTTAGCAGTTTGTGACAGCCAGAACGAAAAGCAATATAAAGTTCGTTGTCGGTGAACAATACGAGCTAATTACGGCACCTCTGAAAGACTTTTTGACATCTAAAACCTCATCGAATGGGGCGAATTATGACGGCCGCCATCTTTGTTTATAGCCGCTACGCTGGGAATAGCGGCCTTACTCCTAGGGTCGATTCGGAGTAGCGTTACACCCAGAGTAAGGCGGTACGCTTGTCTCATGAATACCGATTTAACCCACTACTCCGGCGTAGACAAGATTTAAGCTGGGAGTAAGACTTACACCTGTCTCATGAATACGGCCTCTGGTGCACGAATTCGCCGGCTTGCAGGTCGTTACAAGGTGTTAGATACAAAGACAGGCTTCTATGCTGAGTCATATGCGGATAGCCTAAGACGGTCAGTGTCTTCTATACAATACAATACAACTAAAGATTTATAGCGCGCTATAACAGGACTTTTGTACGACAGCGCGCTGCGCTGCATTCCTAGTCATAGTGCAATGTGAATAGATGAGTTTTTAAATTTTGATTAACTTCTAACACTTAAAGTCTCGGTTTCCTCACTTAAATATAGTCACATTTTTTCACAGATCGAGATGATTTAGGAATTTTAGGTGGTTTGATTTACCACTCTTGTCCTGAAATCTCTTCACTGGCTTAAAATATCTGAACGAATAGAATAGTCGGGTTCGATACCCGTAAGCCCCTCTAAGTCGACTCAGCCTTCCACTCCCTAGGTGGCAGCAGTAAAATGCAGTAAAGCAGTAAAATGTCTATCTCGATTCCTCCTCTTTCGCCTATAGCGAATGTCGATTCAATTCTAAACACCACCCACCTGACTGTCTGCCTGATTGACCTTTTGAATCTTGACCTGAAACCGATTTCACCCCAACGCCTATCGATTTTGATTTGAATAAGCGCCCGTGAATAAGCTTGTTCCCGCGACTTCGCTTTTGTGGGCGCTTAGAAACCTCGAGATTATGATTACGATTCGAAATCATCGTTGAAAAATTTGAGGTAAACAAGAGACCAAAATGTACTCCATTTAGCATCAAATGCTTAAAATTGCGTCGGCTTCTGGGGCTCCGCCCCAGACCCCGCTGGAATGGATGAGTTTTCAGTTATGATTTCTAACATCTGAAATCTCAGTTTCTTCACATATAATATAGTCGCATTTTTTCACAGATCGAGATGGTTTAGGTAGTTTTATTTCGAACTCATCATTGAAAAATTGGAGGTAAAAATGAGCCCAAAATGTACTCCATTTGGCAGCAAATGCTCAAAATTGCGTCGGCTTCTGGGGCGGAGCCCCAGACCCCGCTGGGGGAGCTCACGACGCTCCCCCAGACCCCCTAGTCGTTAGGGGCTTCTTGCCTTCGGCAATCGCGGCTTCGCGCCTTCGGCGCTCGCAATGCTTTTGTTACGTATTTCTTGCCCCCCCCCAACCTCGTAGCCCTGGCGACGCCACTGAACGAATATACAATACGAATATTGGGAGGGGATAGGTTAGTGGTAGCACTCATGGCCAGGAGCAGGGGCGGATCCAGAAGGTCTATCAGAGGGGGGCAAAAAAATTAGACATACATATCATCTCCCAAAATAGTTGACCTTTTTTTAGTCATTGACCTTTTTCATGACTTCAGTCTACATGGGCCACACGTCCTGTCTACATTTTACTCATCCGCGCCTACAGGGGGCCACGCTTGTGTAAACATCATCTAAATTATAAAACGCCTGTGTGAAATAACAAACTAAATTTCAAATGGGGGCCATGGCCGGATTGGCCCTCTGGATCCGCCCCTGGCCAGGAGAGCATAAGGTACGCGGTTCAACTCCCGTAGCCCCCCCCCTCTAGGGCGGCGCCTTGCATGGCTGCCAAACCGTGTGTTAATTAAGATGTTGATTGTAGGCCCATACTTTCATGTTTCAATGTAATCTTACTGCGTTTGTCGGTTTGAAACAATAAAGAATATAATTATTATTCTTCTTCTTCTTTCTTCTCTTCCATCAGTTTCCCGACGATGAGGCTCTTATGAAGTTTCTCCGTAGTGTTCTGTCTCTGCCATTTCCACGCACCATGGTTAGCCTAAGTCCGTGCTTTTGCTCTTCAAGTCTTCCTTGACGTTGTCCATCCACGTTTTTCGCGGTCTCCCTCTGCTTCACTCTCCCTCGACCTGTCCATGTAGGGTTGCGACTGGTAATCTGCTGTTATCCATCCTTTCTACATGGCCAAACCACTTGAGTCTTCTTTTTTGTATCTTTTCTACTATTGTTACCTCTGCACCCAACTCTTTTATTGTTGTTGTATTTCTGATTCTTTCTCTTCTACTTCTGCCTCTGATTCTCCTCAGCCAACTCATCTCTGTCACCAATAGTCTTCTTTCATCTTCTTTCTTCAAACACCAACATTCTGATCCATATAGCAACACTGGTTCCACCAAGGCCTGGTATAGTTTCATTTTGGTTCCGATGGAGATGTTTTTTGTCTTCCACATTTTGTTCAATCCCCCGAATGCTGCGCAGGCCAATCCACATCTTCTTTTGATGTCTTCTGTGCAGTTGCCATCTTCCGTTATCACTCCTCCTAGGTATACATACGAATTTCGTGACTTGTTCTAGTGTTGCGTCTCCTATCTTTACATTTATCTCCTCGTGCTGTTTTCCAATTGTCATGGTTTTTGTTTTCCCCACGTTTATTCTAAGTCCTAATCTCCTGCTGCTGCTGTCTACTCGATCTGTAAGCTCCTGTAGATTCTTGCTTGTGTTGGCTATTAAATCGACATCATCGACAAATTATTATTATTACTAGCTGTAAACCCGTGAAAAATCACGGTATATAAAAAACAATTAACAATAACGTCATATTATAGGCCTATAGCCGTCGTCAAGACAACCGTCAAGACAACCATCGCCAAGGCGGCAGTATTGTGACGTCACAATAGTGTTTGTTTACGGGACAGACAGACAGACAGACAGACAGACAGACAGACGTACAACGGTTATTATGTAAGTTGATTATACAATCTATTCCATCCCCTCCTCAACTGGCTTGAAGTAAGCGCGCGCCTAATATACGGTTTTATTCATAGAGTATATATATATATATATATATATATATATATATATATATACATATATATATATTATATCTCATTGGTTTTATTTCATCTGGATTGACGTCATTAATCGTCATTCCACGATATGACGTCACTTTAGATATGATTGTGGCTGCATTTTGAAATTCGATACTGGTCGAGTAATGGATGAACCAATTATCAAAGAACTTTTCGTGATTGGTAGAAATGGCAGTAGTCCTGCCCGTGCTGCCACACTATTATTATCATCTTGTCAGCGCTAATGAACTTCGTGACGAAATAACAAATGCTAAAAGTGTCCATAGCTACTTTTATGTAGGTTTAACAAAGTTGGAGACAAAGAGCGAGGATCCTGTCCGAGCCGTACAGAGACGGGCTAAGAAAAAGGGACGACACCCAGCGGATGTGTTAGCTGATACAAAATTTACGGTCGCAAACGTTAACGTCTACTACATTCCCCGAATTACTGGCAGGCAAGCATCGAAGCTCGAACAAGCCTTAATCGCAGTGGATTTAAAAAAGACGCCTCTGTTTCTCAACCAACGTCATGGTTCCAAGACTTCTTCGGTGCACGACCATGCCACAGTATACCTTCGGGTTTATACCTAAAACGTGTTCACTGGTTAGTTTTCCGAAACACTGTTTTGTTTTGACCTGGAATTCCCGTTATAGTTGACTGAAATAATTACTCAACACTAATCCCTCGAATACTCGAGTACTAGGCCTATTAATTACTCGAATATTTTGTTATAGAGTAGATCTACTCGCGTCTGATCGAGTAGGCCTACGTACTGACAGCTGCCGTAGTTATGTCTCTATAGGCCTAATCCTTGGCGCATAGATCTTTCATGTAAAGTTGTAAACCAATGATTTTCAGAAAGGAACTACATGGGTCACTATTTATATATTAGCCTGCGTAGTGCGGAACGAGAGTAGAAGCAAATATATGTAAGTTACGTGATTAGATGGCATCAGATAATGTTATGTTAGTTATGTTATGTTTTTATTTATGTTAAAATTGACCAGCGCCTTCTTAGTTTTGCATGCATATTGCGTATGCGTGTATGCATATATTTTATGGTTGTGTTAAATTACAGCGTCTTAAATTGTGTTCGTCAAGGTTGCTTACTGGTATTCCTGTCGCTTAACTACCACTTGTATGCGGATCATGCCCAGCCATTCCTTTCATTTGACAGTTCTACATTTAATCCTGCTGTCCAACTTTTTGTTCTGTTTTGACATTGTTCAGTCCTTGCATGATGGCTGCTAAAAACTTCTTCTGAATCCTGCAGAAACCAAATTTCTTCTCCTAGGCTCAAGCCAACAACTCTGCAAATTTTATTGTTTAGTTGAGTGGCTTATTTGTTAACTGTTCTTAGTGTCGGCACGTGCCGACACTAACACCATGCCCACGTTTGGGCATGGTGTTTGACTACACCATCTCATTTTATAACCATGTTTGGCCTTCTGCAAATCAGCTCAACTTCACTTGTGGAATATTCGTAGAATCAGATATTATTTGCCTCAAAATATGTTGATCCTACTAGCCAGTGCATTTGCTTCTAGTAGAGTTAACTAGTGTAACTCACTTCTTATTCGTATTACTGAAGGATATCTGCACAAACTACATGTGTTCAAACTTCTCTCACCAGAATCAAAACAAAGAATATCAGCCTTAAATATCAGCATTTTATGCCAGTATTGTATTGATTAACCCAATGCCCGAGATTTAGTCATTTGCCAGAATGGCCAACAAGAAATGAGATTTGTTGAAAAGTAGGACATATTACGATTAAGGTGTTGATTTATTCTGTAATGGAAATGTGTGTCATGTTCTCATGGTAAACATGCATTTTCCTAGAATTTTAGTTGAATTGATTTACTTTGTACACAAATAAATTAAAAATTATGGCACTTGAGGTTTCAAATGACAGTTGAAAGTTAGTTTTAATACCCATGCATTCTTCTGTTGAAATTGGTAATGCTTCAGCCATTTTCCTAAAACACTGGAGAATCATTACAAGTTATAACACAAATTCAGGTATAAGATGGTCAGGAACATGGATCTCAGAATCAGTTCAGCTATGTAAAGTAAACCTTGAGGGAAGCTCGAGAGAGTGGCTCTGACACAGATGAAAGTCTTCTGAGCCACTCAAAACCTTGTTACGTTATGTTATGTTATGTTAAACCTGACCTTATCTTGAAGTAGCTCTTGATATGGCTGACAATGTGAGCATTATAGTAAGTTTCTGGTGTTGTGTATAATGTATATGCAACCTGCTTTTCTTGAGATGCATGTTGTCCATTTTCTAAGAGTCTGGTACTGACTCTGAGCAAGTCTGAGATGCTGGCAAATAATTTGATTTTGTTGTTTGTTATCATTGTATTGGCCTTTTGGAGCACTGCAAGCTTAGTTTAAGTTTAATTAAATGTATTCAGTAGTCATTGTGTATAAACTGATAGTTATGCATATTATACACTTACTTGTGTATGTGCTTGTGTTTTTTGTCTCATTATTTTGTAGCATTCCTATGGCTCTGTTCAGTGCCACAATCAACAAGCCAGACTGTTCTTTCACTTCAGTCAGTTTAAAGGAGATTCAGATTCTTTGAAACTTGGAGGTTTGGACTGTGTTGCTTGTGCTTTGTGGCATTATTTTCTTCTAATGGCTTCTTAAAATAGGTTTATGTAGACACTTGACACATTCAGAACATTGGTACGATTTGGTTGGGTAGCTAAAATTCAGTCTGTCCGTATAAAGTGTTTAGGCTAGAAACTACCATGTGGTAGAGATAGAGGACTGATATGAGTGGTGTGGAACATTCTTGTAAGAGGCTTTTACTGTTTTTATGCCAGTTGGTTGTTTGTGCATCTCCCTAGTCATACACGTCTGATAGTTTCAGGGCTCTGTGCTCGGCCCCATCCTATACATCCTCTTCACTGCTGATATCCCGTCTCTATTTACTAAACATGGGGCAAATGGCCATCTTTATGCCCATGTCTCTGCTTACATGCTTGACGTCCTTAACTGGCTCCCTATTGCTGTGCGCATCCGTTATAAGATCCTCTTCCTTGTCTCTAAATCTCAGCAGCCTACTGCCCCAAAATATCTCTCAAACTATCTGCGTAAACCGCTATCTGCATCTTCTCGCTCATTGCGCTCTGTAAATCGGCTTGATCTGTTTGTTCCCAGGGCTAAAACTGCCTTGGCCCAGCACCGTGCATTTGCTGTAGTTGGTCCCATGATCTGGAATGACCTTCCCCCTCTACTCAGGGCCAAACTAATGACTGGCTTTTCCTCATCGGTCTCGCGTTCTCTAAAGGCATTTCTGTTTCCCCGGGGCTACTGTGCTGAATAGTTCTGCGAGAGGCGCTTTATAAATTTCTAGATACAATGCAATACAATACAATAGTTTTGTAAAAATTTTGATTTGACTGTATGGTCAAATTGAATTTCTGAAAGTAAACCGCTTCAGAAGTTGAGAATTAGCTGTCCATGCCAGAACAGGATAGATCTGTCAGCTGCTGTTTTAATGTTAAAATCTGTAAAACATGCTGTATTGGTCTTCTAACTACATTATGTTATATTGCATTATATTTCATTAGGGTCTTTGCATTTGTCAGTATGCAATGAAAGATGGCTGGTGCAATAGGAGTTTGCACAGCGAAGATGGATGTTAAGTTAATAATTGATGTTAATATTTATAAAACACGTTTAAAATTAATTTTTTTATTTTGTGGCTTTGTGGCCGTGATTTCTTTTGTATGTTATAGAATGGATAATAGAAAAATTTCCTTTAACTACTAGATCAGCAGATGGTGAAAGCTTGTTCTTATTTCATACAGAAGTTGGTCCTGTCTCAGACAGATGCTAGAGGCTGTGAAGCATTTGAAGCAATAAATTTATCCGAAATAAGCACGTTAAGTTCATTGCAGCTGTACTTATCAAATTGTTTAGATATTTTTGAGTTTGAGGAAGCTTGTGATCATGTTACAGCTAAACCAGTGGCAGTTTCTCTAACACGTCAACCCAGCATTAAGAAGTTGGGTGAGAGCATGAGTGAAAATGCAGTGATTGGAACCGTGTTGACAGAAGCCAAGGCATCACGACCCAACTGTGTAAGCTGAAAAGTTGCTTAACTTTTTTGGAATTTGATTATTTGTTCACTGATCTGTTAAATTTTTCTTACAAGTGTGTATCTGATATGCTGCTATTGTAGTTTCTTATTATAACTGGTACTAAGACTGATGTTAAAACAGTACTGTTAGTAAGGGGAGAGATGAAGATGGATCTATAATGGTAATGATGTTAGGTATACAGTGAAGACCAGTTTACACGGCACTTGTTTATACGTGAATCCGCTTAACGTATGGTTATACCATGGCTTCCAACAATATCTAATTAATATGTGAAGTGTGTTAATACGCAGTACAGGAAATTGCTGTGTAGTGCTACACATTGCTCAACATCTTAGTGATTTAGAATCTACCGGAAGTCTGTAGTGGAAATGTGCTATTAGCCTATGGGCATTTCCTCTTCCTTTTGAATGCAGACGTTGGTACTGATGTATCATACAACTTCATCATTGTCTCACTAGATAATATAGAGCTGTTGGAGAATAAAATAAAAATTTGTTTTAGTTTAATATAATGGCAGAGGGAAAGCTTTAACATTCTTACAGAGTAGAAGAAAAGGTAGTAAGAATAGAGTGTAGAAACCAAGCCAAAGTGTTAAAAGATATTGCAAGTTGTGAATCTGCTCTCTGAGAATGGCTGATGAATGAATCTAAACTGAAAGGCTCTGTACAGAATGTTGATTCTACCATGTGGCTGGAGTGGAAATGTGTGTGCGCCATTCTGCAAAGCCTGAATAGACAAGGCCATGCACATGTGGTTTGCTCAGGAAACACATACAAGAATGTAGCTAACTGGCCAAATTCTGCAAGCACAAGTGACAAAATTTGGAAACTTATGGAAGACGAATCATGCTAGGAAGGGCTATGTATGTCATTTAAAAAAGTTTATGGCATAGTTCAGATATTGATATCTGGAGAATTTTGATCAGCTGATGAATCGGCCATGACCATATTTCCAACAAATTTTAAATCTCATTTAGAAAATGAAGTCTAGCATAAAGAACAACTTTACTGTTGTGATGAAACAGCTTTATTTGCCAAAATGCTATCTGGTAAAATGTTAGCCTTGATTCTGTGACAGAGAAAACAGCTGATTTAAACAGAAAAGATCATTTAACCCTTCTTTTTTGTACTAATGAGACAGGCAGCCATAAGCTTACCACTCTTCTCTGTGGTTGCTTTCAGAACCCTCACTGCTTTCATCAGCTAAATGGTACTAAACTGATGTCAGTCTGTGATGATGATGAGAATGTTGGTGACAGGGCAAAGCTTTTGCACACAGAAGCCCTTAACATGATTGAAACCTTGTCAGTGCATATGGAAGGACATGATGCAAGAAGAATGAGAGAATAACGTTAATGACTGTCCTTCTGGTGCAGGTCTAGTTGGTCGATATCTGCATCTGCGTAATTATGTCACAGAGTTCTGTGTTCTATTTCTGAATCTAGCATTTTCAAACTGCCTTAAAATGCACTAAATTATAGATTAGCTAGTCATGTGTGCACTGCTTTTGTGAGGTGTTTGAAAAGGTACAATGTTAAGTGATGTATGCTTACATACATTCATGCATGCATGCATGCTTATGTATGTATCTATCAGGACACTTAATATAGCAAATTCTGTGTGCATACATGCATAGTTGCACACATACATACATATATACAAACTTTCATAGAGCAGATTGTTGTGTGATTGTGTGAAATTGTGGGTTTTCTAGGGTGATGGTGAGATGACTGGTTCACAGGATGGCAGTGTATCCTATGAGCAGAGTGGCGAGATGTTTTTTCTTGCATATGCTGTTGAAGATGTTGAAGGAGGCCAGCGCTTGCAAGCTGGTGACCAAGTTGAATTTTTCATCTCAACAGATGAGAGGTTTGTATCAAAAACTAGACTGAAGCTTTATGTGATAGAAAGGAATTGAATTTATTCAAATCTTTCTGTAAATTAAGGCACCTTTTGTGCTTTCTCTGTTGTGCTGTTATGAACATTGTGAGTATTTAAACATTTTTTTCAACCAACTAGCTAGTTGGTTTGTTGGTTTTTGGCTAATTTACCAATTGTTTACCCCATCTATGCTAATTTAAATAGAAAAATGAATAAATTGGTTGACTAATTAGTTGATTAAGAATGTTGTGTTTATTTATACATCGAGACATTTGTACTGTGGCTTTTAGAACTTCTACTTTGTACTGTTTTTAATTTTGCAGAAATAGCAATCTTCGGGCACGGAAGATTCGCAAGGCTGGTGTTGCCCTTTCAGGTCAGGTGTATCAGGGTGTTGTGTGCTCCTTGAAAGAGAACTTTGGCTTCATTGAGCGATCAGATGTAGTAAGGGAGATCTTCTTCCACTACAGTGAATACAAGGGAGACATTGGCAACCTGAATTTGGGCGATGACGTAGAATTCAGCGTTCAATCAAGAAATGTAAGTGCCAGCCAGCTGCTTTAAAGACCATGCATATTAGTATTGTACATTTATGAATTCCTCGTATCCACAGACTTGGCAGTTTGAGGGATATCCAAGTAGTGCATCTTGTACCACCAATGAGTGACCACTGGGTGGTGGTATTGTGTGCAGTGGACTGTGCTGCTTGTCGTTGCTCTGAACCTTCAACACAACTTGATCCAGGAATTCTAAGTTTGTCATCTGTTAATTCTGGAGAGGAATCCAATGGTTGGGGTCCATGTGTTTGCATGAACCTGCCACTGGTCTTTCTCCGGATTATCTATGCATTGTTTTGCTTGCTGACTTACTTGTATTCATAATGACTTAAAACTGATCGGGCTAGTGTAGGCACAGCTGTTTTGAGGTAATTGAATGGTGCAATATTAATTGGCTAGGTAACTTACTAATTAACTGATTACCTGCGAGGATATTTTTTGGAGGGAACTGTCTTGACCAAGTTGCATCGTCAAAATGGCTGTTAAGTAAAGCATGTGTTGGATTTATTTATTTATCTGATTCTCTTTAACTGCAGTGTTTTTCTTGACTTCTAGAATAAGGAAGTAGCCGTCAGCGTTAAGTCATTGCCGGTTGGAACTGTGGTGTTTGAGGATATCTCTCCAGATCCTCAGAAAGGCAGAATCATCAAACGGCGACAGAGTGAAATCATGTCTGGTCGCATTGCCTATGAGTCAGGCAGATGGTAGGTGCAGTGGCAGATGTTTTTTATGTAAGGCCTTAATTTGATTTATTTACCTCCAGGGTAACAGAGTATGGTTGTTGGACTGCTACTGACATGTCTTCAGAAATGAAAGGTTTCTACAGTGCTAACTAGCGCTATAAGACGGTTATAAGACGGTTCACTTAGGACAACTTGATACTGCAGATATGCAGAAAGGCATAGTGAAGTCAAGCATCATCAAACTTGGTTTGTACTCAAATGGATGACCACCGACAGCAAGGTCATCTGGGCCAAATGAACCCTCCATTTATTTGTGGCCAGTATATGAGTCAATAAAATCAAATCAAATAACATTTATTGGTCCAGAGTAGCAACACAGCAATGCCAAATACTTCGTTAATTACATTGCACAGTAAAGTAACACAGTAAATAATCGTTTAATTGATATTAAATACTTTACAAGCACAATTTCTTTTCAGTAGAATCATTTAGTTCCTGCCTTTTGTCCTAATTATCAAGTGTTATACTTGTATTGGCATTATAACTAGGGTCACCATGCATAAACAGCTACCTTTCTTATTAAATTTGGACACAATGGGGAATCCAGAAGGGATGAAATCCCGCTAGGAAGGG
The DNA here is from genome assembly GCA_963556255.1 of Allolobophora icterica. NCBI lineage: Eukaryota > Metazoa > Annelida > Clitellata > Crassiclitellata > Lumbricidae > Allolobophora > Allolobophora icterica. The sequence goes on along the minus strand of OY744605.1, from coordinate 17,959,394 downwards.
TCCCTATTTCAGTTAACATAAATTTCAGAGTACCAACTGTTAGATAAATGAGACGTTGCTTAAATGTGCTATTAAAATGTAAAGGTATGTACATGGATACCAGTGCAAATTGAAAGATTATAATGTGTCTTGTTGGGTTGCGGTGATTTGTGTGTGTTTCAGCAGAAGGTCCTTTAAACCTTGGGACCATGAGTCTCAGCTCTGTCACAAAAAGGCTTTAAACTAGAATGATTCCTTTTACTGTGTTCATAGTGTGTCACACAATGTGATATGATGTGATGTCATGAGGCACTTTATCCTTTTAAATCATGTTACAGTTTGCAGTCTGTTACCAGTTCAAATATCTAATATGATCTTTAGTATATGTGCTGAAATGCAACTATAGGTCTTGGTTTCTAGAACTTATGGTTGTAATAAGTCATTTTCTTGCTGACAATGATGGTGGCTAATATTTACACCCCCTTGGTTAAACTGACCTTGAATTTTTAAATTAATAAGAAAATAAGAACACAGCTAATTAGTCTGTTATATAGTGATCGCTTTATAGAGGATTGTGTATTGAAGGTGGGTACATAGTCAACTGGTGTATAAAACAGGTCTCTGAGCGGTATAATCTTATCTAATCACAGCTTTGCAAAAGACTTTCTGCATGAAGAATCAGCATTTTGTTGCACCTTTGTTTTGTTACAGCTCTACAGAAATTGTATTTGGGGATGATGCTGTTTATGACTATACACTGATGGAGGGGGATCTGGTCGAATTCCTCATCGCAAGTGATCGCAGGGACAGGTTACAGCATGCTATCAACATCGAACTACTGGAGGAAACATTTCCTGTAAATCATGAAAGGAGAGAGAAGGTAAATTTAATTTTGTACTATTTTTTGTGGTACTTTCTCTGCGATACACTTTACCATGCCATCCAAGAGTGTGGTAGAGTTGAAAGTAAGGCACTGCTCAGTGCTCGCCTTAGTCATCTGCGTTGTTTGCAACTTGTCTGAGTCTGGTGCCGCTTTACACTTTGATCAGAACAGACTACACAGTCCAGGTGCAAGGGTTTGCCACCAGAGTTGGTGCTGGTGATGTTGGCCAAGAAATGTCTCTCACCTGGCTGAGTTTGTGGTGGCTGGTTGCTCATAGTTAGCAAGAAATCGTTGTACAACATCTAGGCGATGATATGTGATGCTGGCTGGCAAGACCGCACAGACCTTCAAAATGTACACAAAGAGGTTCCTTCACCACTTCTACTGTCGATTGATGTCTGCTCAAATTGTACCAAAGGAGCGGATCTGAGTGGTCAACACCTTGCATATACTAAGTGTAGAGTTCAGTAGCTGCAGGCTTGTCAGTGACATGTTTGTGATCAGGTGTGGATTTGATACGAACAGTTTTTCTTTAGACGAGAGTACTGTGTATTGACAAGATCAGATTCACACACTTCCTGTCAATTCAAGAGGTGTAAGGGAGATAATCACCATCTCTGTCTTTCTGCTCACCTTTGTACGCCTCCATTTCGCCAGTGGTTGAAAATCATTCCGTTTTGATCGTGGTCTTTTATTGCCATGTTGGCACACCTGTGAAGAGTGGTAGAGGCACTATATAAATGTGTGCTCACAAGTAGTATATTTTTATATATAGCTGTACATTATTGTGCGTTTGTACAAACTTGAAATGATGGCTTTTGTTTTTCTACAGGGATTTATAACAACTTTGAAGGAAGCCTTTGGCTTTATACGCTGCACAGATCGGGAGGCACGAATGTTCTTTCACTTCAGTGAACTTCTGAACCCAAAACGACCGCCACTAACTCAAGACGAAGTGGAATTTACAGTTATACAGGCATAATCACTTTTATGAAGTCCTTCATTCATTCAGTTGCAAGGATATGTATGTTTGTGTTTATGTATCTTGTTCTTTGTGTTATTAATGCCTTTTGAGAATCTTTTATAGGTATCAAAGCCTAGCTATGATGATGATGAAGAATACGACGATTTCTACAGCGCCGTAACACGACACATGCCGTTACAAGGGCGCTTTGACAAGTTCAACAAGGCCCATAGGCCAGCTTGAAGCTGGCCACATTATGTAGCTATCTAACATACCTACATAATAATAGTAGTAATATTAATAATTGTCATTGTATTTCAAAACTTATAATAATACGATGGTTTATGTAGCACCGTATCACAGCTGAGGCTGAAGAAAAGGACTCTGTACATGAGTTCAGAAAATCAATCACAGTCATACAATACTTTAAAAAGATGGGTCTTGAGCTGTGCTTTGAATGTCTCCAGAGATGGTGCATTCTTCTCGTGGGCAGGAAGACTGTTCCATGCAGTCCAGGTGTGACTTTTTAACACATAATGTGACTGAATTTTTTGCAAGAATTATTATGGCAATCATTTTACTTTCCAGACTGTACATACAGCATTTTTACAATGAACATGAATGGGTGTGACTTAAAGATAGCTGTGATTTAATGTAATAAATCTGTAGAAAAACGTTGCTATAAATAACTTCACTGAAGACAGACAACAAAAGAAATAGATTAACTATCAATGGGAGTGTACTATAAGTGACTGGGAAACCAATGCAACTCGTCATTAAAGTGTTAAATTATATTTGTTGAAAGTGAAACTTACCTGATGAATGCAATACAGGGCTTCGGATGGGCAGGTAAATATACAACAGTGTTGTCTAGTGTTTTAATTGGACTGACATTGCAAATGCTGCACAAATTGCCTGTGTCAACTCTGCTTTAAGATTTAAGAATGCCAAATAGGATAACAAACAGAATAGGATTTAAGAATGCCAAAACTATACACCTGTTTTTGTCTCAATTATTTTAACTCGTAATGATAAACAAGAACCTGTATTGTTACATAAATCTGATTATTTGACATTAAATTGTTTGTACATTTCCACAGACAATTCATGCTTCTTTTCTGGCACATGTTTACCCTTATTAAACACCTATGCTGCTTACAAGTGCCATCCAATAATCTGGATACATTGCCTGAAATTTTTGCTATGAAATCCTTCCTTTCCAGGATAAAACGTTCATTTAAAGTATTCTGGGTACATCTAACACAAATGCTCATACACATTCGAAAGGAAATGTATATGCATCATGATTCCTATGAATCTTTTGCAAATGAACATGTGAATTTGGCCCGTGCCAGAAGTTTCCTGTTAACACTTGGAAGCTAGTACTGATTATAATCACTAGGTCAGTACTGATGATTATTTTTGCAGGATCCAACAAACGAAACACGTCAGATAGCGATTCGCATTCGTTACCTTGCCAAGGGAACAATTGCTGTCGACAAATGTGCGGCTGAAAAGTTTACGGGAATTGTTGAGAAAGAGTCGGGGACGCAGAGAAATTACGGTATTGATATTACATAACAACAAATTGTTTCTTGATTGTTTTCTGTTAATCAGATTTTACTCTGATTAACAGAGATTACTGCTGTGGTTAACAACCTGTGAGAGTTCATATCAATTGTTTAGATCATTTATACATTTTCTATGTTTGTTAATTCACATCAACCCCTCACCAGTGTGCCTGAATGTTTCAATTTCCAAGGCATCACTTGAGATCACCAAAATAGTTGGTGAGATGTAGGAATGTATAGCAATAATCCTTTATTATGTACACTTACCAGCTATTCAGAAAAGGGGTTCTTGGGTTGTTAGATCCTTTCAGCCATGTTGCGGACATTAGCAGAGCTTTTCAATAGAACAAGTTGACAAGAGATTGTCAGTGATGAGGTAGCAGATAGGTTGAGAATCGCCTTACAACACAGAATTTGTGGTTTGAGCCTCTGCTGAGACATTTATCGTATAGAGTCCTTGAGCAATCCTTCACACACAGTTGTACAAGACAATTGATTGACGTTGTATCATTCGTTAGTGATATTTTAGAGGCTGACATTTACTGTATAGAGTCCTTGAGCAATCCTTCCTGCACAGTTGTACAAGAATTGATGTATCATTTTACTTTGATGTACCATTTTTGTCAATAGCAGTATACTCTAGCATAGTATTAATAATTACCAGTACGTACAGTAGATTCATTGTGATAATAGCAATAATCATATAGAATATTATGTTCCAACCAGGGTGATGGTTATTTGCAACTTACGAGGAATGCTTGTCAGGTTGTTGCATTGCATTAGTTGGGTTCTTCTTCATCTCTAAGACTTTCTACTTCAGAATGGCATCATTAACGAGCTTTTGCAACATGCAGGATAATTACATGATTACCTTACCTTGCCATGCGTTGCTAATTCCATCTTATATATGTGAGAATGTGTATTACATGCTGAACATATAAGCTTTACTTTATGCATTCATTTAGGTCAGGACATGAACCCTGGAATAGTGATGTACGATTTTAACAATATGAAGCAGACCATACCGTACAGCAGTTCTGCTGTTGATGGCAACCTTCCAAAACTTGGAGATAAGGTAAATTACCTACGACATTCTTGACCTCCGTTTGCATTTACATTCATGATTTCGTAAAGCCGTGGTATTGCAATGTAAGGCATAGGGTTTTAGTATGTTTCATGCATAAGGTATCAAGGTTTGTTTACTCGTTCATCAAGCCCTTTGAAGTAATATATGTTGCTGGTGTTTTAGCAGCTTTTATGCAGGAAATGGGATTTGATGTTTGGGGGGGGGCATTGCTCAGTTACACTGACGAGTTTTTTCTTGAAGTGGTGCTTTATTAATTTCAGATTCCAATTACAATTACCAAGTGATCAGTGATATAGTTGAGCGAGTGCCATGTAATGTACAGATTTAAGCATTTCTTGATGTAGGAAACTTAAGCTAGCCTTTATTGCACAACTGCTTAAGTCGTACATGTGGTTGGACATGGTAAAAATATTCTGCTTGAGTATATTTAGCCCAATTAGATCAATACACTTTTGCAACATCAAAATGCACAGAGTTGAGTCAAAGGTCAATAGGTTAACCAAAAAGGGTCCAACTGATCGTTTTTCCACTGTTAACATGTAGTGACTTTACTAGTTCAATTAATTTTATACAGGCAAACTATAAAGAAACTAATGCCATGAAACTGTGGTACTGCCATGATCCGTATGTTTATTTTAAAGGCAGACCACTGGACAAATACATAACAACTTATAGCAAATTATTATTACAATAAATACATATTGATCAAACAAACTTTTAATGTTGATATCGACTTGACTAAGGGTTAAGATATTCTCGAATTGGTAGGAAGAATACTCCATAAAGAGAGCCTCCAATGAAAGCCTAAAGTCTGTCTTTCTTTGTTAGGTTGAGTTCCAAAATTCAGAGTGTGCGAAAACAATGACACGAACAGCTGTGAATGTACGAGTCACTGGCCGTTCAAACGTGAACAAAGAGTGCGGTTACGTGGTGACATTGAAGGAAAGCTTTGGCTTCATTGAAACCATTGATCATGAAAAAGAAATCTTCTTTCATTACAGGTAACAAAAACATATCTTAAGTGCACACACAATCAGTTTATTAATAAAATGATACAGAAATGTGACTTGATGTTTGTTGGCTAACACAAGACCTCTTGAAGTTTGTTGCAATGGAGGGCTTGTATTTACTGAAAAGACAATGAATAATTGTGCAAAAACATATCCAGAGAAATAGTAAAATAAAAGAACACTCTGATAGTTTTAATTTATTAGTGTTATTAAAATAAATTAATGGTTTATCATTGATGTTTATCAGCTTTTCAAAAATTCAAACTGCTCTGTTGTGTGGATTCTTATGAATCATCTACTATACTGCCCTGAAAAACCAAAACGCAGTAACTCGGAAAACCAATATTTTGTGTAAACTTGATTTGAAGGTTTTTTAGAAAAATCTCGGAATTTATTTATTCAATCCAAAAGTTATTTACTCCATAAATGTATTAAATTGTTTGTTATTAGATGGTCGGATAATTTTTTTTTAAATATTATTAATTATCGATCTAAATACCCAAAAATCGTTTTACTGTGTTTTGGCTTAGCATTTCCATGTGAATTGAGCTAGACAAAACATAGTACTGCGTTTTGGCTTGCCAATTTTATACAGTGTGAAATGCTAATAAAGCTTGCACCTTAATTAAAACTAAGACTGTCTTTGTTTTAATTTGAACAACTTGAACTTCAACAAAAGTTTTAACTTCAGCAACAGTTATAAAAAATATAGCAAAGCAATAGTATTTAAAGCTACAAAATTGAACATTGCACTCTAACTAGATTTTGTTATGGAAATAGTCAATAGATTTTGCTTTACATCAATTTGCAGATAGAATATTGCAGTGTTTTCAAAAATAATGTTTTAGCGCTTTTATTTCAGATTATGTTTTAAAAATTGTTTTTAAGCAAACATTTTTGAACATTGCACATTTAATGATCACTTTAGGTAACTAAACACAAACCAAAACACAAATTAAAAACTCAGAAAACTACACCATAATAAAAACAGACATGTAAATTATTAGTTGTTCATTGAATGCCCAAATTAATAAGCAACTTTCTACCTATATTCTTTTATTCAAAATTGTCAACCAAAGCGGCCAACTCATCATTAGTACGAATGCTCTTCAAAAACAATTCTGTTTTGACAATTCAGACGTACTTGAACCTTGGTGAGGCTAGTTTGTGGTAGAACTATTTTTCTACTTTTTAAGAGTGTGAGAAATTTTCCGACCTTGCCTTTGCTTCCACACTTTTTTAAAGCCAGACTCAAAAATCTTGGCAGCTCTACTTTTACAGTCCATTCTTTATAATAAAGAACACTGAAAGGTGCAATAAATTTGAGAGAGAAAATATACAAGACATATTTCCAACATGTTGTTTATTTCAAATGACATAATTAAACAATCTCTTCCTAACAACTTCCGTAGTATAAATCTTTTAGAAAAATCTCCCCTTCAGTTATCGTAACACAAGCATGGAAATTAAACCAAAGGTTCTTGGAGCAGGAGTAGGCCTACCTTAATTATACTGCGCTTTGGTATGTGGAGTGTGACCTGAATACCTAAATCTTAAATTGATCAAGCAATATTGGTCTGGGCATTTTTGGACAGATGACTGAAAAATAGGGCGTCTACATGCCTAAAGTGCGATTTAGAGTTAAATATCTTAAAACTTCATGTAAAAGAAAGACCTTAGGATTAAATAACCGCTGTCTTTCCGTGTATTAGTCACACCCACGTAACAGTAATAACCGCATCGTGTAAAAATACAGAAAATATTCACTAACGGATTAAAGTATGTAATTATAATTAACGACTGTAACAATTAAAAACATTAAAACTTGAAAAATAAATGTTAAATCCAGTTAGATTATCTCGTATTGATAAATTTGTTTCATGCGTATTGTAAACAAACCCGGAAATACAATGCTAAAATTGGACAACTTCTGCACCATAACACAGCACTGTGTTTTGGCTTGCTATTCGTCTTGTAAGAGCAGCATATTCTGTCGTTATAACGCAGTGCTGTGTTTTGGCTTGACTTCCAAAGAAAAATATCCGAGATACTGTGTTTTGGCAACCCAAAATCTCAGAAACCAGTGAAAATACAGCTCCGACAATTAGTGAACATGAAGATAGTAACATCTTAAGCGTAATAATGAGAAAAAATGAAAAAAAATTTTTTTCGAGTTACTGCGTTTTGGCTTTTCAGGGCAGTATAGCAATGCTACTCAAACTGGTCCACAGGGATCAGTTAGTGGGCCGTGGAATAATATAATAATTATATTCTTTATTATTTCAAACCGACAGATGCAGTAAGATTACATTGAAACATGAAAGTACAATCAAGATCTTAATTAAACACACGGTTTGGCAGCCATGCAAGGCGCCGCCCTAGAGGGGGGTTACGGGAATCGATCCATGTACCTTATGCTCTCCTGGCCATGAGTCTTACCATTACTCTATCCCCTTCCCCGTAATCTTATCCCTCCCATCTCAGAATCTTAATTTGGATCATACTCAGATTTAACCACTGCATAATAAGCAGCTTTAAATATGCAAGTTGCTATACTTTTGTTACTGTTGCGTGATGCAACAGTAACAAAAGTATATTTTAATAAGCAGTGACAATATGAATTGTAAATTTTAATATAACATGTTATCTATGTAATGTACTTTGATACTTGAAAAGCACTGTTCAATGGTAAGGCTGATAAAGCAATTACTGGTCTGCAGCATCAGAAAGTTTAAGAAGCTCTGATCTTTAGCATTCATTTTTTAAACATGGTATAAGGAGCCTAGCAATGAAGTACTTTTTAACTCTGTGAACTTTTTAGTTGCTTGTTGTGATGGGTTCATTTAGTTCAGCTGTTACTTGCTAAGAGCTAAATTCTAATCTTTCATGTCTATTCTGTGAAGATTGAAGATCAGAGCTAGATCAATTTCAAATGTTGCCTTTATTTTCTTAATAAACAATGTGCAATAATTGTTCAGTTTAACCAGAAACACACTTGTCATCGACTCGTCCCGTTTCATTTGGTAATTACATACCGGTAATATGAATTTAAGAAATAAAAACTGCCAAGAGATTCCCTTGATTTGGGAGTGTGCCTGTTTACATTATATTTTATTACCAACTGGTGCTATTTCTAATTACTGTTGTTATTCTAATCAATCAGTATCAAAGGTATGTTCTCAATATTGTTCTTAAATTCTGCCCTGCATTTAAATCCTGTAGTTCAACACAGTCTTAAATTAACAACATGACTTATTTTCTAATCAGATTAGTTTTATCTCACATGTAATGTGTTATCTTATTCATGAAGTACGTGTGTTTTTTCTGACTTGTAGTGCTTATGATGGAGATATAGCTGACTTTGAACTTGGCGATGAAGTTGAGTTCACTGTTTCTCAGAAGAATGGAAAAATTAGTGCTGAAAACTTGCGCCGTATCATCCGAGGCCGTCTTCCAGCTGAGGTTAAAGCAGTGAGTGGATGATTGCATATTTTGCTTAACTCCGTTCTAACGTTATGAAAGGGTTTGCTTTATTCTGCTTTGAATCCAACGCTATTAGGGTCACCAATTAACATCAAGCGGAGATGGCAATGGAAGTATAAAATATGTTAGACCATAACTGCTATACGCATAATGAGAAAACTAACTAAAGCTACATAAAAAGTTATTAAAGTTACACAAGACCAACTACATTAGAATTCATGAGAACTTTAAGACACGGTACCTGTACATGTACAAGTGAGATGGATGTATTTGAATATCTTTAAGTAATACATATATATATATATAGTATTATTATTAATCTCAGATAAGCAAGTCTGTGTGATACATCTCACCAGTGACGGCATTCAGAAAGGAAAGGAAAAGTAACAGTAGCTCCCTGTAAAGGCCGTCTTTGTATGTGCTGCTGTTTGGAAATGATATTCAGCATCTGTTGGAAGAGTTGGGCCATTTGTCAGTCTATGTGATTACATTAGTGACTTCCACATGCTAATACGGTAGACTTGGGAGGCATGATGCTGTCACACAATGGAATTTTGTGGTGTAAACAGATTCAGTGTAAATAAACTTGTGCAGCAATTGCCTCTGAATTTTGTAGGATGTTCAGCCTGATGTAATGGAAGGAAGAATCTTCAAGACGCTCAGCGTTGCAAGTTCGGACCAGTCAGAGTATTCGGGTGTGATCCAGCTGGAGAACAAAGATGGCGATGTAATTGATGTTACTTATCCTTATGGGATTATGAGCCTGGTTGACAAGAGGTACATGCCTCAGAAGGGCGAGTTGGTCCGTTTCCAGGTGGCAGTGACCAGAGACTCTGGTAAGAAGCGTGCAGTTAAAGTGGCGCCCGTCCGAAGATACGTTCAGTCTAGAATTGAGTCTCTAGCAGCCGAGGTAAGAAACATACCTACAGCGATGAAACTATTTAGGTACTGAAATTTAGAGTTAACAATATGTATAATGCTGCAAAAATTCTCAAGAATGCAGGTTACAAAATCTTTTTGTTAAGTTTTAACAAGCCACTGGAATTTCAGATGTGAAGTTATTGTTACATATATTATCAATTACGTGTTAATTTTGAGGTGCTTGTAACAGCTGGGCTTTGTAAATTATGAATTTAACAGAAAATTTTTGTTTCAAGCATTCCTTTATGACTAATGCCTGCATTATTTAGCCTACTTAATTATTGTAAATTTTCTTTCATTATTATTTAAAGTTGAGTTTGCTGTATAAATTCCAAACCTATAGTTTGCTAGATATGTGTTGAGTAGAGTTATCTAATGATAATTTTTGTGGGTTAAACTTGATAAATTTTGATTTTATAAATCGCTGTTTGTACAGTAGTTTAATATGTCTGATGGAGTTTTGATAGGTTAAAGACGTTTTTAGGTACCTCACTATGTGTGTAAAAATAAGGTAAGGTAATCACATATTTATGAAATACATCTGTTGGGCTTGAAGCACCTGTCAGCTGATGCTTGAACACAGCAACAGCATAATCGTTATTTGAAAGTAGTGTGGATTCCTTAATGGGAAGTCATCGAGGGGGACATACCTTATGATGCAGCATGTTAACTGGGGCAAAACAGGGCAGAGTGAGAACCAATACACTGTTTCCATTCTCGTCAAACTGTTGACGAGATCCCCATGCATGCCAACAGATGGCAACAGCGAAATCTATTGGGGCGGAGACTGTTTTCCATGCTCACTGAACTGTTGACTGTTCCCCAAGCATACCAAAGGGGTGAGAGCGACATCAGTTGGGTCGCTGTCACTGTAGTCTATGCATTCAAGGAAAACTGGCCCAATATTACTGTGAAATAGGAGCATTTCAAACGGCAAGGGTTCGAATCCAGTACCTGCAGAAGACGGAGTTACTTCATGTAGGGTCCCACGATAGGAGGGCAATCCCCTACACCTAGCAGAGCATCAACCAGTGACTTAATTAACATTACTTCTAGTTGTAAAAGCCAATATTTAGTTCTTGTACACCATGTTAACTGATACAGTGTTAAGTTGACAGCTTTGGGGGACAAAACACCACTTTGCATTTAACAGAACAGCAGCACATTATTCAGGAATGTGTTAACGAGTCCAAACTGCTTGTCTCAACTATACTTTGCCAATATCACTTGATGTACAGTCTTGATGTAAAATTGTGTTAAGCCCTAGGCCTTCACAGTTTCGTACTGCCATAGGGATCACTGGATTCTGCTTTGTGAATTGTTCTTTGCATGTTTGTGTGTGTGTAACTATACTCTTAATAGAGTGTTTTATGTACCTCAGAAAGGCACTGCACTTGGTTAAAATGTCTTTTGTATTTTTTAGTCTGGCACCTTGAATTATGATAAGGATGATGGCAGGCTTCCATTCCAGCTGGCCGATGCACAAGACAGCTCAGAGCTCTGTGTGGGTGATGATGTTGAGTTCGTCGTAGTGCAGAACCTACATGGCAGCCGTGCTGCGTTCAATGTCCGCAAGACTTGGTAAGTCCACGTTGAAATGAACATTACTGCAAATAGAATGTTTATGCAAGCTATAAAGAAATTGCTGTGTAGATGATTATTTTTTATATTTTTTATAACATACAGTAGAGTTGTACGCTTTTAAGAGCAGTTGTTTGCATTTCGTGAAGGCTTAGTTCTGGAAGCCGAGGCCAGTAGTAAACTTGTTGCTGGATTCCACTCACCATGACTTTGCATTAACAGACTGCAGGCTAAGGAGGCCATTCTGCTAGATTGTCAGTATGACTTGTAATCAGTAGTCCCTCAAATCACATTTTCTTTAGCTGTGGCTGGGCAGGGAGTGCCTCTGAGTAGGTCTCGTGAAGAGGTGCTATATAAATTCTCAGAATGAATGAAGTGGCTTGATACATGCATACAATAAATGGCACCCTTCACTTTTCACTTCAAGCACTGGAACTGTGGAGGCATCAGTAAGACTGTAAGAGTTCTACATATCTTGGACACATGGTCTGCTGAGACTGTGAATCAATCTCTTGTTAGTTGACATAGCAAAACTAGGTACTGAATTTCATCGTAAAGGTAAAATTGAATTTTTATGTAAACTAGCATGTATGTTTAATGAATTATCCCCATTAAGGTATTTATCTGCATTTTCTTGTTATAGTGACATCTAGGAGTGCTTGACATTCGTTGCAATTTTCCCTAATTCATAATGATTATTTGCCTGTTTCACAGTGAAAAGCCGAGACCAGAGCGATTGATTGCACGTATGAAAAGTGTCTCTGAGGAAGGACGTAAAGTGATGGTCACTCGTCAGCCACGAGGCCCAGATGGAACGCGAGGCTTCAAGATACCACGCAGCGGCAGCACGGGAAAGCCACCGAACTCAGTTTAATCTATCTGTGATATATTTGTTCCTTGCTGCAGAGAGACGCATTCCATCTGGAAAATCTGAACAGCCGAAACAGGCGAAAACTGTATTCCAATTAAATTGTTGCCAATGTTCATTAAAATTCACGTGCTCGTGTTTTCCATACTCGTACTGTAACATGGCAATTTTCTACTTTTGCACTGGATTTGATTCTCCTGACTTTCTTACAGTGGGCAGTATTGCTGGATATTTTATTTACCTGCCGTCATCCTATTTTTGAATTGAGGATAATATAATGAATTATTTTCAACTACAGTTAAAAGAATGCATAGCAGTCCATTATGTTTACAGTATATTATATATTAATATCGTAACCTTCCAGCTAAATGTAATCTCTAAAAGGTGCTCACTGATAATTTGTTACAGACTTGAGTTTTTTAAATGTTGGTGTGAAACTTTCAAAATTTGAACATTTGACAGTAGTCTGAGTAGCATTTCCTATTTAGGACTCTACCTCTTCATCTGATTTCTGAGTCCTAACCTATCTTGGAATGATGAACTACCGGTTTTACCGCATGGGAGCTGGAGCGTTGTGTAACTATGTAAAATATCTACATGGTATTGTTATGTTATTTTGTAGAACAGTGGTGCCAACTGATTTTTTTGGCCCCACCATGTTTAATAAAAATATTTTAAATGATTCTCATTCATTGATTTTATTTATTGACACATTTTATGTACAGTTCATGTGTGCTGACTAAGTATGGTTATTCTTCAGTTTGTCATGGCTGGGCAACTCTGCATGCTGGATCAGTTTCAGAGTACTTCAGTTGTTAATTGATGTAGTGCGTTATTGTTAACTGACAGAACATAACCTACTAATGAAAGAATGAGGTTTCCAGATAGAACTGCAATCTAAGGCAAAGTTAGCAACTTTCTGTATCAGTCAACCATAAAAAAAGACCAAATGACAAGTGTATAAAAGTACTGCGAGAGTGACCATTCAGCCACTCTCGCAGGTGAAGCAATAATACTCCGGTCAAAGCGTTCAATGCTTTGGCAGTCATTACCTTATTCGTCATTGTATAGAAATCTGCCTTTATACCAGTGCATTGTTACATTTCATTCTATTGAATGGTAACACTGTTGGAGATATGTTAGAAACCATCTTATCATAAAGTGTCATAAACAAAGTAGCCAACATATCAAGAACGTACTACCCCCTATTTCAGTATAAATATCTGTTTAAATACCGGTGCCAGAAGAAATTATTAAATGCATGATGTCCTTGGAAGGACAATCGATACGCCCAGATAGAAGAAGCCAGTGTAGACAACTAAGAGCAGATGTGGTCTTGGTAAGATTCCAAGACAATTTTGCAACCTGGTTACTCCAAGCAGAATGCAGTCTGAGAGACCACCGAGTTCCAGCAGTCGAGTCTTATCAGAATAAAGCCGTGTATCAGTGTTTTCAGTAAAACTGAATCTAGAGCAGAGCAAAACAAAACTATTTGATCCATCTGAGATGAAACAAGCATGTTCAAGATGTTGCAGCTAGTCGTTATTAGACAGTCGAGTCAAGCATGAAACTAAGCTTCCAAACAGTAGAAGATGGGGAAAGAGGAAATAGAGTGACAGTTCATTGCACTGTAGGAGCATAAAAGAATAGTCAGGGTTAAGTTTAAGGCACATAGACACACAAAGGAACTGAGAATTCAATGAAGAGAGGTGTTCTCTCAGAGCCAGGTCTGTAACGGCCAACAACAGTACTGTTGGTACCCATTAAGTGACAAGGGGGAGAGATTCAGAAGTGCTAAGAATAATGAATGATTCCTAGCTCGTGTTTAGTAGTGCAGGGATTTTCCTTGTGGAGAATATATATATATATATATATACACCATTCACGCAGCAGCTGTTAAACACAGATAATTGTGAGTTGTCAACAGGATGACTGACAGTTGCTCAAAGCGCTGAAAACGTCGAATCCAGAGGAAGCATTTACTTTGTTCCCAAGCAAATGGACATTAACTATGCCAACACAAAAGGGATGTTGGATGGGTGATTGGAGGTCTGTGTCAGTTGCTCCAATTTGGTCTCCATATTTTATAATGGAAGAGTATTAGCCCAACTCGGTGATATTTTCGTTAAAGTTCAGTAAAATTAGAACGGAAAATATTGATTTCTGTTAAGTATAACTGTAACGATAACTGAAATTATTTTAAAAACGAAAACAAACAGAACGAAATTGAGGACATCTGAACTGAAATGGGTATTGAGACTGCCAAGATATTCACAAGTGGGTCACGACCCAGAAAAGTTTGGGAACCGCTGTACTAGACAACGTTAATACTTAATACTCTGTCACAACTTGGCTTTGTAAGGATCCATAAGGGTGCTATACGAAGTTACTTATAGGTAAGGGTTGTAAGCTGACCAATATCAACATGCTAAAAAGAGTAAATTGCAAATACAAAGAAAGATTTAATGTCTTAAATATTCCATGCATAAAACTTTAAATCAATGTAACTCAGTAATGAAAACAGATCTAGCAGCTGGCTACATAACACAAAGTATATTAGTCACTGGAACATACATGGCTATATTTTGCTGTAAAATGGAAAATACACGAAATTATAAATTATAGAAGCGACAAAACCTTTTAAAAAACATAATCTCTCCAAAAGTTTCTGACCACATTTTGTTTCAAATCCAATACATATTACTGCAAAACAATGTCAAAACCACTCTAAAATATGACAAGACTAAAAATTGTAAAAATAAAAAAAACACAAGATATAAAAGCATTTAATTAATCCTCTCTAGTCTTTTTGGAAATAATACCCATTGAAAAAATGATACAAATGCATTCGTCTGGAAAATGCAATACACATTCCAAGAAAATTCACCTATATTTTCAAACTACTTTTGAAAATATATAGTATTTAAAGTTTAACTGATTTTGAAATATATGTGAATTTTAAAGTATTGTTGGCTGCTTTACATGGCTGTATCACTAGTCCTCAGACGCAAAGTCAAAGGACCTTTAACGAAAACACAGACATGCTATGAAAACAAATGAAACCCTATTTTTAATGTTTGCAACAGATGTTGACTTGGGTTTTGTTCCAATCCACAACATCAGTTGACTGGGAGGAAAAGCCAGACAGAACTTGCTTCATAAAATTTGAAGCCAGCCTAAACTAGTTTCCATAAATCAAATTTATTTGAAGGAATTTACTTCTGTTTGATGTTCATAGACTAACACAGCGGTTCTCAACCTTTTGAGATTCAAGGACCACTTAAAAATTTTGTGTCTCGGTCGCGGACCACCACTAAAAATTGTGCCAAAAACCAAATTAATACAAACGAAATTTTTTGCCATAAATCCGTGTATTATTAGTTTCCTGCTGCTATCTAGCCGATTCTGGCGATTGAAATTAAACAAAAATTTATAAAATTTACAAAATTTGTCTGTTTGCATGTTTTAAATTGTAAAAATATTTTTTTTATTTTTATTTATTTATTCCGGATATTTCTATAGCGCCTCTCGAAGTCAACTACTACTCAGAGGCACTCCCGACTACAGCATTTGATACTGTGCCGGAATTTTCACGCCGAAGCGCCACGAGCAATTGCGAGTGAAGGACTTGCCCAAGGTCCGTACGCAGCGGCTAGAGTGGGATTCGAACCAGCAACCCTCCGGTCACAAGGCGCCGAACTTACCACTGAGCCACCACGCCCCACAAAAATATAAATTGTAGGCCTTGCTTGTGGACCACCAGACAGATGGCCGCGGACCACTGGTGGTCCGCGGACCACAGGTTGAGAACCGCTGGACTAACAGACAAAATCAAATAACTAATTTCTAACAGTGTCAATAAAGTGGCCAGATTACGTTGAAATGACCCAATAATAGTAAGATTTTGAACAGTCTTAACTTGCACAGCATAAACTATAGTTGAAGCAAAGACAATGAAAGCATTGTAAACATCTTAGACCAGGAATCGGACTAGCACAATCAAAACTACCTCCTTCTATACCAAATTCATGCTTCATGAAAAATTCCACTCTGCCCAGAATGACTGAAAACTAGTTTTTTTCTTAATATAGTAGAAAAGAACAATCACTTCTTTTTATCGGTATTTTCTGTCAACACACCATGCAGCTTCAGCAAAATGGAAAAGGCATGAATTAAATTATGCTGAAGATATGAATCTAACTATGCGTGCATGTAAGTGTTTGTATAAACACCACCTTCTGATAACTTCTAGAAGGTGCTCCTCATCAACCTAATACTTCAACATTTAATGTTTGTAAACAATGTGCTTCCATTCACATTTAACATTAACTTGTATCTTAAATGCAAAATGCTGAGTATAATAACTCTCCACAAAAAATAACTCTATAATTTCATAGGCAGAATTGACTGCAATTCTAACTACAAATCTCAAAAGCTCAGTTTCAGTTTCTATAAAATCACTTTCTAACTTACAGTCTTGTGCAAACTTGATTAGAAAACGGTCTCATTAAAACACTTTGTACTACAGCAGCAGGACATCAAACTCGCATCTTATTGTGGCTTATGGACATTCTATTAATGCTAATTACAAATTAATTATTAGGAATAACAATAGTCCAAAAAAATGGATACAAGTGTGCCCTTACCAACACTACAAACTTTAATGCCACTAAATTCAGTACTCACTACTTCTAACAAAAAAATACTTGAAAACAAATACCCAAGCATCAAAACAGACAAAAATGTAATACCTAACGGCAAGCATGCAAACACATTTTGTAAACTTTTGGTATTTCAAAATCACCATAAAGTAAACATATAAAACAAAGCCAAATAAACATTTGTGCCAATCTCTAAATGCATGAAACATGCAACAGTTTCTCTTGGAATAAGCAGTGGCAATAGCAGGAGTAAAAGTTGTGGTAGTAATCTACAGTGGTAGTAGGAGTAGGAGGGCGATGGAGACTGCTGGAGCGGAAAGGAGAGTGGATATTATTTGTATTATCCAAAGCAAAGTTTCAGGATCAAGAACTCAAGGAGGAACTAAACTGACATAGACTCATAACATAAGGTCATGGACTGATTTATCATTCAATCAGTTACTGAGAGACAAGGGACAGAAGGTGATGGAACAAAATTGTCTGTGGTACAGCCAATCCACAGATCAGACAGTTGAAACAAGAAGCAATAGTCAGAGACTTCTTGTCAATAGTAGCCGCATTAATGGTCTTAAAATGAGATTTCTTTACTCTTCTATCTTTGCCACAACAAAGCAACATTTCAGTACACAGGGCAAGTGAACGTAAGCCAATACGAGAGCGCCTTCTAAAACACTTCTATTTTCACAACACAATACTTAAACACCCTCTGAATATCATAATTTGGGTTTAATTGCAATAAAATTAATAATAACAATAATATAATCCAATGCCTTGATACCATAGCCCTCTTACGGCAATTTTGTTCCAACGGATCTTGATAAGTTCTAGCTGTTCCAGATTTTCTTATTTCCAGAGAATTTTCAATTCCTGAGGTATCAATACATACCTTGGGTAAAATAATAATGATAATATAAAAACTAAAATTTAATAATAAGAAAATGCCATTTTTGCTTCAGTAATACATTTTTCACTGAGGAAAAGTGGCAAAAAAGAAAAATATAATAAAAACATTACTACAAAAAAAGATAAACTGACAAGGATACAATTTGTTAAAATACACAAATACCACAATCACTTATAGACTAAGTAAAAAGTAGGGCAAAAACACTCTTTGGTAACCAAGGGCATCACTCACAAAATCTTTGGTTTTGCTTTTACAACTGAAACTGCATCTTTGGTTAAAGTTAGTCTTTGGCAAATGGAAGGGTTCAATATAAAAGGGCTTGTGGTCACTATGAGGTCCGTACTAAAAGAGGCTGTTTGGCAATAAGCTGATGTTTAAGTAAACAGCACAGTGTCTGTGATAAATCAGCTGTTTCTTTGACAATTACCAGTCTCACGATGGCACACAGCCTTGAATCGGCTCACAGCTGCATCAAAATTTCAGATTATGGCAGTCTAATGTGACAATGGCTACTGCTTTTTACTACACAAAACAGTTTATATAACTGTACAGTACAAATGCATCTGATACTGCCCTCCTTCTAAAGTTCAGAAGTGCACACGACCATACAACAGAGTATTTATTGATTGCACTGAGCAACAGTGCATGAAGGACTTGCTCAAGGTTTCAACACAGTAACTGCCTTGGGTAAGGCTCGAACCCCTACTCTCTGCGTTACAGGCTGAGCGCTCTAACCAATCGGCCACCGTGCCACACGATTAGGTATATAATGTTTCAGTTGTCATCATGATTGAGCCACACGGCTCAAACACCACAGAACTTCAAACTAGCAAGTCTGCTTGGAGAAGCATGTTAAACGTACAGCAGACTTTACATACAACAGCTGTAAACTAAATGCATAGTAAAATAAATTAACACAAAATCTACATCTGACTCTGTTTACTACTTTCCACCTGGACGTTCTGCCACTGAGAACATTTCTACTATCACTTTTAGCTAGCATCACGATTAGCAGCTAAAAACTAGCATGTTCAAAACAATAAGCTCATTATAATGCAACTGCCATAACAATGCATCACTACACAATGCATCATTACAAAATGCACCATAACATAATGCATCAAGACATTATGCACAACAACACATTGCATCATAGCACAATGCATCATAACACATTGCATCATAGCACAATACATCATAACACATTGCATCGTAGCACAATGCATCATAACACATTGCATCATAGCACAATGCATCACAACACATTGCATCATAGCACTGTGCAATGCAGCACACAATAATGCCTTAGAACACAATTTATTACTAGCACCCAGAGGTAGTGTCGAAAGGACGACTCAGTGCACTAAAACTTGCACCATTCAGACATTTCGGCTCAGTTCTAGTACAAGTACCAGCACAATGCATATCGTAAGTACCTGCACAATGCACATCATAAGTACCAGCACAATGCATATCATACCCTCATCCTGTAGCAAATGCTATCACCAAAACACCCAATCAATACATTTACCACTAGTTAGTTAAAACTGCAGATTAGACATGTGAAAGGTAATGTAGTCAAGCATTGCTACAGCATAACCTCAATAAACTCCTCAGCACATTATCGACATACAAACTCTACATGCAACATTAAAATGGCGCACGAAACTTCTCCGAAAATGAGTTAACGGCAAAGAAAATTATCACTGTCAATAAACACAAAATATAAACTGGTTCATAAGTAACTCACTTAAAAAACCATTAATGACCAGTAAACTGAACACAATCAATTGGTTAATAACCAATCTGGATTATATTTAGACAAACAATATAATATGTACATACAGCTAATTGGTTGTAAATGATCTAATATGCTATCACCACTTCATCATGCAGTGGTGTTAAATTGCTGCAACTACCTGCACCTGCATTATCTTAAGCACCAAAAGCGCCGCATAGGAGGAATTATTAAACGTAAGTGGGAAAGAGTACTTTGACCCGTTGGCTTACTGTAAACACAGGATAGACAGCTTTATTCAAATCAGGGTTTTTCATCACCCTTCGTCCTACCAGTGATATGTGCTTACCTTCAGCAACCGATGCCAGTTTATACGTGAAAATGGTCACGTCAGGCTGTTCAAACTTAACGGCCACTGTGATACTAATGGGAAGACTGTCAAGATTTGTTAAGATATCTTGCTTTCCGGCATGCATAAAGACGATATTGCCCTCTGTACATACAAGGCCGTGAGTAGCAGGTGCAAGACCAACAATATCTTTCGAGTTCAGCACCTCGCTAGCAACCCCAACCCCAAAGAGGTAGCCTGTCTGAAGGTGGCCCCATATGCCCTTTGCGTTCTGTTCTACAGTCACCGTCCAGCTGCATGCTCGTGAAACACAGTCGCCTGTAAATGTCGTAGATGAAAAGCCCCAGGTCGTCAGGTACTTGTTCTGGATGCGTGGAATCAGGTCGGACTTTCCAGGCGGAATCACTGTCAGGATGTGCGGAATGATTGAATCGCTTCCACTGATTCCATCGTCTGAAAATAAAGAGTTAATGTGATTGAAATGACAAAGCAAAAGTTAAATGTCAAAAGGAGTTACAGCATGTACAACTCCTCATGGCACAGTTGTAATGACCAGTGTAAAGTTAACCATAGAACAGGGGTGGTTTAAATTCCTAAAACCTCTGGGCTGGATTGACATAACTGAACTGATAGCATATGGTTAACTTCACTTAAGTAAAAGGTTAGCACTCCATTAGCTGAAGGGTTAATCCAAACAAACTGACAGTGTGGGACAATCGCCGACAAGCAGTCAGCTCCTGCAGGACTGACAACTATTTTATGAAGTTCATTTATATCAAATGCAATCTTTCCTGTACATAACATAATATTGTCTTCTTCAACCAACAATATTAACCCCATTCTATTAATCTGGACTCGAAGTCCCTTTACACAATTCCTTAACAGTATAGTTGTCTTACCAAGAAACCAAGCGACAAGCTTGTCAATTCTTTTACGAAACTGTTCTGTGCCTGATAGCAACTGAAGTTTTGGTGATTTGTCTTTCAACATCGACTCATATCTTCGGTGCAAAAAGCCAACCCTAGCACATGATCAAAAACAAACTCAAGTTTCAACTTCTTGTGCACACTTAAAGTCTGATGCAGAAGTCTTGGGTAATGTCTTTTTCATGAAATTAAAAACACTTAAAAATTATTTATTCCTTGAATTATTTGCAACTTGCTGACTTTATAAAGAAGCATACAAGTAGCTTACTACTTAAGATACTCCAAGAACAGTTTGCTAAATCCTAATACTTCTGAAATTACATACAAAAATCAAAGGTTGGTCTCTTGAAATATAGTTCTCAAAAGACCAGGGGTATGGGGAGGAATGGGTAACCACAAAGCAACGAGTATCCAATTAATGCAATGCAAGAAACTTTCAAATATATCTCTTCAAGTTGTCTAATACACAGCGCTCTCAGCAATAAATACACCCTGCTTCACCAGAGTTAGATGCTAGATTCTGCCAAACATCACCAGAAATAGAGGAAAGTAGTTTGTATGGCCAGATACAGATTCCAACTTACACAGCGTTTGAATTCTTTGGGAGACATTTAACACTTTAACGACTAGTATGTACTAAAAGTGACCAGGAACCACTGCAGCTCATCGTTAAAGTGTTAAACCAGCGCAGCAGCAGGCTAAGTTTTTCTCACTTCGGATTCCCATTAAAAAATTGACCTTGCACGCATAATAAGTGGAATAAATAAAACAGAATTAAGTATAAAATAATCACTCTTTTCTGTTTTTCTTCATCTTGACGATGAGCGGCTGCAGTTCCGAGGCTCGGCTGAGGATGCCTGCCGTTGTGCGTTCCTCTGTCACCTCCTGGCATCCTTTTGACAGATCCAGTAAAATCACGCAGCAGCGTTCATTGTCTGCTCGTTGTGATTCTGTCTGTCGATATACGCGCAGCCGAGTGTCATCCATTCGCTGAAGGATCACTTGCTTCTCCTGGAGCAGTGCGGCCGTGAAATCCTCGAGGAATCTGCGGTATTGCTGCTCGATTCGGGAACAGGAACTCTTGTACAGTTCCTGGCACAAAAGCATCAAATCGAGTTCATACATTTTCAGACATTGTATTTTACACCAGAAACTAACAATGTAACACATTTGACACACCATACATCTAAAACTGTTAAACAGAGCTAAATATTTAACACTTCCTGACACTAGACTACAAACTGAATCTCTGTGGAAAATTTCATGCTTACACGTGGAACAGCTATTGAATTATAGTGAAAAACGTAATTTGCCGTAGTACAGAAGATCAAGTGTGCATTATCAAACTCATATCTCAGGAACTACGAGGTATTAGTACTTGCAACTTTGTAGACCGTCATCACATATACTTATCTACAATTCTACATACTGGTAAAAAAATTGTCAAGCTTTGAGATTGTGAGGTTGTGAAGTTTCCCAAAACTCAGTGAGCTGATACGTAATGACAGTGTACAAATAGCACGATACATACACTTACCAAAGCTAAGACTCTTCCTCACAAAC
Source organism: Allolobophora icterica (assembly GCA_963556255.1). Taxonomy (NCBI): domain Eukaryota; kingdom Metazoa; phylum Annelida; class Clitellata; order Crassiclitellata; family Lumbricidae; genus Allolobophora; species Allolobophora icterica. Next base: position 17,936,906 of record OY744605.1, on the reverse strand, counting down.
TCATTAAATTGTGCAATCAGTGAAAGAAACAAATAATGCTCACTTAGCCCACTTAGCTTATAATTAGAAAATAAGAAAAAATAAATGGTGTATTCGATGTAAGTAGTTACTCATGTCTAAGGTGCTGGCCACCGAAGTTTCACGTAGTTTGACAATATGATCTTCTTCAACTCCACAAGAAACACCCATAAGTCAATCCCAAGTTTAGGCTATAGGCAGTCACTGCACCACCTTGAATACTAACTTCTGCTTTTTGCACATGCACTGCTCACATAAGACTCTGAGAAGTTACCTTGATTTCTTGGTAGTGGTCTTCAACCTTTGCTCTCTCATCAAGCAAACTGCTGAGTAGACCATCACTCTGCTCCTTTGTTTTATTGGCAAGTGTCTAAAGAAAAGTCCTTCACAGTTCATTAACAGGAAACAAAACATCCGAGTAGCTGCTCTCACTGCTAATGCACTAATGGCCACTTACCATTTGAATAAAAATAAATTATTGACACAAGGTGTTAATGAATAACCTTAATTCTTTTAGGCTCCTTGTCAAATCCAGTTCTTCTTTGGTTTAAGGTAAGCCTTGTTTCTGATTATCCTTAGTTAATAAGAACTACTACAAAACAACACACTAATTCTTAAATAATTATTGAACAATGTACACACTACTGAATAAAAATAACCTTAAAGTAAGAAGCTAATATCAAGAACACAAATTGTTACAACAATTTAGAAATTATCTTAAGCTTAATTGACTTAATAAATAATTATGGATAACTAGACTACTCCTCATGAAACATTAGCTACCACTTTACCTTTACCATGTTGGATGCAGTATCAGGTGCTAGCATCTTGTGCCCTGCGTGTCGGCCCTCTCCATCACAGACACACAGATGACAAACAAACACTTTACACCTGTCACAGAACATTGACGCCTGCTCCTTTTCATGGTCACCACACTGACAAGACCGTTCAGGCGACTTCTCTTTTGGTGCCTGGATACGGTGCTTAGCAAGCGCACCACGACGTGGATGGTATTTCCCGAAGCAGCCATTGCAGTAGGCCACATCACATTGAACACAGTAGAGATCGGCTACGTTGGGTGTGATAATACCGTCGCACAGGCCACAGCTGGATCGGCCTGGAGAAACCGTTTCCGTTCCACCTTCAGCCGCGGCTGATGCGCTGGCGAATGCCTCACTGAATGGCCACTCAATTAACAGCGACTTACGAATGTTCTTGCTGCGCTCTTCTGTGTAACGAATTACGATGTTTTCCAGTGCAAGATTCTTTGGTAGCTTGTGAATATTGTCTTTTGTAAGATCGATAGCGTTACGACAAGACGGACAATGAAATCCTACAGTACGAAGGTAAACAACATTAAATAAAAGATATTTAACAAGTTTCTAAATCATATTATGGCATAGATTACGGATTACAGCTAGGAAACTGAACTTTTGTCACACAAGCACAACGATTATAGTATTCATTTGGAAAGATAACATAATTTAACTGATTTTTTAAAATTATTAATAATGGAAAATTATAAGACACACTCTGTCACAGAAGTCTAGGAAACTACACAGTGCCTGACCTATGGGTCCCAAGAAGCACCTCATTCCCTTACTTTCTTAGTTTTTCAATCACACCATGTAACCCAAAAAGACCTGGCAACAAGAAAAGACTACATAACCACAAAAGACAAAATGACCAGAAGACACAAGGTAACCACAACAGTCCAGATAACCACAGAAGACCAGACTTACAGAAAACTAATGACCTACTGATTCACTCGACCTGACTTTAACCTTCCATTACGTTTTTGTAAATTTACCTTCCACTTCATGAGTTACAGGTCGGTTGTTAAGAATTTCCTCCAAACACTTCTTACACATGCTGTGAGAGCATGGCAATATCAAAGGATCAGCGTATAATTCGAGACAAACTGGACATGTCAGTTCCTCTTCCATCACTTCATAATTAAACTCCATCTTGTTAATTTTGACATGCCTGAAAATCAAATTGACAGTGTCAATTTCAACACCATGTAGCATCCATAGACAAATCATACAATTTACAGTTTTTACATAGCTTGCGAATATAGTCTAAGTTTATTTTTGAAAAACTCTTAGATGAATTTATACCACTTAAAACTTAGGCTACTCACAACGAGGTAATTAAATGTGGGTATCCACCACCTCTGATCAAAATCTTAAAATAGCGGCCAATATGAAATATTTTGTTTAAAAATAAGAAATGATTGTCCTTAATTTAGCAGCGGTTATGGCTATCTCCAATAACGAGCCGCTATTTATTATTCTGAAAAGAAATAACAGTGAAATGTCAGCCATAAGACAGGCTTTGTGGTTTTTCGATGTACACTATGGCCTACTCAAGTCACTTTCGTCAGTCTCCAAAAGAACTGATTATAGCTTACACAATACGATAGATGTATAAGAACGTCAAGCACTTATATCTGCACTGTAGCCATGGCGTCTTATTCTTTCAAAATAATTTCAAATATAACTTTAAAATGAGACCAAATACAACAACATTTTAATACTTTCTCCTCCTAACATAAAATATTATATTACAACAGTAATGGGCGAAAGTCGAAATACTCAAATAGTCGATGCTTGCATACGATCAGTAAGTAAGTAGTAGGTTAGCAACCAGAGATAATTATCTCGCTAATATTTATTTATTAAGAACATTAAAGTCACACAGAAAATTAATGCGAATCTGAGGCGTAATTTCTTGTCTGCAATCATACGAGAATCATTTTGCCAAGTAAAGTATTCTACAAGAATGACATATTTTGTTTGCAGTCTGTAAACGGCGATAGTAGGCCTATAGAAATGACGTCAAGAATTGAAAACTTTATTGCTTAAGAAATTACTATTGTTAAACGCCTGAATTCCACTTTCAAACATTTGGATAACTTAACAACTCTTCACCGGCGACTGAATAACCGCGCCTCAGATTCGCATTTCAAACCTATAGGCTCTCGCGCACCTGCTTCATGTAGGCCTATGGCCTAAAAAAATAATAAAAATTAAATATGCTGCCTATTGAGTGAATAGGCTACTCGTTTAGTGAACATCATAGTTTACATAACGCCATAGGCGTAATTTGTGGGGGTACGAGGGGTACCCGTACCCCCACTTTTGGACTGGGGGGTACCGTAACCCCCACATTTTGAACAATGCCAATGAATATTTTATTATTGTGCCTTCCGCAGTCTCAGCCTTGTTTCGTGTATGTAAGAAATTGGTACCCCACTGTTTAGACCAAATTTACACCCCCCTGATTAGGCCTATTATTATTTTTTTTATTTTTTTGCCCCGGGGTATCAAGGATCCCCCAGGTAGATAAAAAATATTATTATTATTATTATTATTATTATTATTATTATTATTATTATTATTATTATTATTATTATTATTATTATTATTATTATTATTATTATTATTATATTAATTATCTGAAGCGCCATCTTAGCGTCACTCAGTCAGAGGTGGCAGTGTCCTGGAAAGGCAGATGGCATTTCCACGTTGCAGGGCCACTGAAATCCGCTGGAACAAATACGATGTCTCCAGTGGATCGTGCGTTGAGTCCGATATCCGGCTTCCCAGCTCCACAACGAACCGTAGGCCTTCACCGCTCCAAGATCCGCCCGTCTCCAAGGCGATCGCCACAAAGGTATGGGTGTTGGTGATGGTTGCGTATTTCGCCCTCTTGATCAGAACTGCATGTTCCGCGGCTTCGCCAGCTCCGATGGATGTGTGGGCAAGGTGGGAGGTGGCGTAGGTATCGGGCACTGTCACGTCCCATGTCAGGCATCGTCCGCGTGACCAAGGAATCAGCGTGACACCGTCTGGTCGCTTTCCATTTTCTCTTGAGAGGCCGAGAGGCTCTTTCTGAGCAGGGATTTTCGCTCTGCTCAGCGCTCTCCAGATCACATCGTTGAGCATAGCGTGCCGCTGTTGTTTCCCTCCTCCTCCTCCTCTACAAACCAGACCATGAAGCCCTCTTGCGTCGACATTTGCTCGGCAGTGGTGGCAGTATTATTATTATTATTATTATTATTATTATTATTATTATTAAATTTCTCAGTCCAACTGTGTCACACAAATGCTGCGTGATGTAAAAGCTGGTCTCTCTGACGTGACTTTTGTGTGGCGCAGAGAAATTTAGATGATTTGTAATTGTAATTGTAATTGTAATTGACATTTATATAGCGCCACTCAAATTAGAGGCGCTCTCGACCCGCATCACTGCCAAAACTGGCAAAAAGAAAGCGTCTACGGTAGTCCCCGGAGCCGCCGCCATCCGCCGCCGCCGCCGCCGTTAAGACCTCAAGTCGAAACCAGTCACTAAGCTATCGACTGCTAGCGACTTCGTTCACATAATATTTTGCTTGCTGTTTTAATGGCAGTTTCCAAGTTAACAGTGACAGAACAGTGCTTCTACTAGTTAACAGCTGCATGATAGCATATAAACAATTGTACGTCCATGGTGTTGTCTATCAATGCAAATATATTTATGTAGAAACTGAAACTGAAATTTTCCAGTAATTGAAACGAAAATAGAAATTATTTCAGAACAGAACCTGTAATAAAAACTGAAATTATTTCAGAACCGAAACTTGAACTGAGATAGAAATGACGAACCCAAAACTGAATTAAAACTGAAACTGTCATTATTTTCAAAACTAAAATATCTCTGGCTTGGACTTAGTGTAGGCCTGTGCTTTTATTCCTTTTATAAAACTTAAAATTTCGTCCAAATTCCCACTAACATTAATTTTCACAGTCATCGGTCTATCCTCTGCCAGCATGCCCACATGGAGCGGAGCCAATGTAGGACCATATTCCCATATTGGACCCGAGTTCATATGGGTCCCATCTAATGCCCACGGAAATGATGGCACGGTCAGTACAGTATGCGGTAAAATGCATTTTACTGTTAGGTAATCAGGTACGTCCAATAGACATACTTGATTAAATGAAAAGTCGATAGCAAGTCGATAAGTCAGGCGATAAGTCTAAGCGACTTAGTCAGTCGATAAGCATGCGACTTAGTCGACTGAGTCGCTAAGTCAGTCGCTAACTCATCAAGTCAGTCGGTAACTCCTTAGCGACTGACTCCGGGTACTAGTCTACGGAACTGAAGAGGAGAGAGGACAAGAAGGACAAGATTTACATTTAGGACCTACATTATATAGGCCTACAACGTACATAATGGTAGGCCTACATCGTTGTAGGCTTATATATCTAAATCTATCATGAATGTTGCTTTGTCAATATATTGTGGTGCTATAGGCTACAAATTAGCAAACGGTCCCGCAGAAATAGCTCTCGCAAACATAATTTAATTAATTATATTGGATATTTTCATTTCTAATAATAATTTATTACCGCTACGTAACGGCGCTAGGTCTACCTTATTTTATTATTTTAATAAGCGCTGTTATCGGTATTTATAAATGAGTTGACCCAGGTTTTTCGAGTTTTAAATATAAATGACGTCATTTCAATGTTTGTTCATATATTCCGATGACGTCATCGTCTCTATAGTTTCCGCGGCTTTGTTGCAATATTGTTACTTTGCTCCGGGTGTTTTCTCGGGGACGGATGTCTGCGGTGGACGGGGCGCTTTCTCGTTTCGACGACGGAGCTTTCGCCTCTGTCAGTAGTTTGTTATACTTTTCCTGCTGAGCCTCTGGCGTGGCGTAAAACCCCGTAAGCTCATTGTTTGGCAGGAGGGCCTCTGGCGTGGTGTAAAACCCCGTAAGCCAATACTTTGTACGTAGTTATACTTTTCCCTGCTGAGCCTCTGGCGTGGCGTAAAACCCCGTAAGCTCATTGTTTGGCAGGAGGGCCTCTGGCGTGGCGTAAAACCCCGTAAGCCAATACTTTGTACTTAGTTAAACTAGTTATACTTTCCCCTGCTGAGCCTCTGGCGTGGCGTAAAACCCCGTAAGCTCATTTGTTTGGCAGGAGGGCCTCTGGCGTGGCGTAAAACCCCGTAAGCCAATACTTTGTCAGTAGTTTGTTATAGGCCTACAATTCCCTGCTGAGCCGCTGGCGTGGCGTAAAACCCCGTAAGCTCATTTGTTTGGCAGGTGGACCTTTGGCGTGGCGTAAAACCCCGTAAGCCAATACTTTGTCAGTAGTTTGTTATACTTTTCCCTGCTGAGCCTCTGGCGTGGCGTAAAACCCCGTAAGCCAATACTTTGTCAGTAGGCCCTAGTTTGTAATACTTTTCCCTGCTGACCCTCTGGCGTGGCGTAAAACCCCGTAAGCCAATACTTTTTTGGTGTTTTGTGTTGTGTATTTCGGTCGCTTCTCATCATGCACAGATCTACACGGGCGTTTAATGCCTCAAGTTCATAGGCGTAATTTGGGGGTACGAGGGGTACCCGTATCCCCACTTTTTGGACTGGGGGCACCGTAGCCCCCACATTTTTAACAATTTCAATCAATATTTTATTATTGTGCCTTCCCAGAGATCGCAGTCTCAGCTTGCTTCGCGTATGTAAGAAATTGGTACCCCCACTTTATAGACCAAAGTTACGCCCCTGCATAACGCGACTAGAACAATATTCGTGAATTGCATGACCTCCGCCACATTCGACCCATATGCTTGACTTTAAAACCGCTAATTAACTCCATTGTCCACTGCAGACCCGGTAGGCCCTAACTGCTGCCAGCAAAAATAGCCTACAATCCTACATGACTACGGTAAGTGGCGGCGATCTTGTCTGAGAGGTAGGGGGGGAGAAAGTCGGCCATGGTCTGGTCGACGACCCATTTTTTGTAATTCTTCTGCAAAATAAAAAACATTTTTATAACGAATTCATCTCCTAAAAATGTCGAATTCCTCTCCTGAAAAAGTTGAAGACCTTTTTTAAGTCGTTCACCTCTTTTCCAACTTTTTTTACAGTCTCCCACCAATGTCATTACCTCTTTACTTTCAAAAATGTATGACCCTTTTTTTCATCCCCCAAAACTTTATTGACTTAGAAATTAAATTTCTTGGCCTTTTCTGGTGTTCAAAATTTGGGGGACAAATGTATGGCGTGTCCCCCCACTCTTAAGAGTGGGGGTCATGTCTCCCTCGACCCCCAGTGATCGCCACCCATGATTACGGTGGAAAGTCACGATTTGCTAAGAATGAAAGTAGGCCTAAGCCGCCTAACTAGGGTCCCTATAGGCCTAGGCCTACGCTTTGCCCAAACTGCCAGTCTAAGATATTTAGGCCTAATTGGTACCAAAGATCTTAGTCTAGGCTATAAATCTTAAATTGCTACTATTAACACAAGTGTCTGCTTACTCTGCTAGGCTGCTAGCGCTAGTACCAGTACTGACTTTGACCGCTATTATAATCGAAAGATAACTGTGGTTGAAGGGTGCCGCGAAAATATCTCGAGCCTTAGCTTTAGAGTAGTGCTTTAGCAATTTGGAGATTACGATTACGATTCTTTGAGCCAGATTTAAGTTCAACTACTTACTTACTTACTATGCCGTTACTAAGGACAGTGAAGAACGTATAACAAGATCATATTTGGTTGCTACAGACAATAAAGATGGCTGCAGAGGGTCCGTTAAAGTTGACTGTTTTTGGTTTACTAAACGATGTGACTTTTCACATGGCAAAATGTTGTGCAGAGGTTTGCTTCAGTATTATTTCTTTCTATTTACGGTAATCCTGGGTTTTAGCGTCGGAAATTATTTACATTGCATGAGCGATGAAAGCATTTCACAGTTAAACTCAAACAAGAAGTTGGAAGATTGATGAAAATATCAATGAAACTAGAAGCCGGATGAGCGATGAAAATATTACATAATAAAAGTCAAACTAGAAGTTGGAATTACGACGAAAATATATCGTTTTAGTGCCGATATTATTCCCGTGTATGAGCGATGAAAACATTTCATAGTAAAATTCGAACTAGAAGTTGGAAGATTGATGAAAATGTTCACGAAACTAGAAGCTGGATAATCGATTAAAATATAACTCAAACTAGAAGTTGGATGAACGATGATTATTTATTGTATTATTGTATTAGAACTTTTCAATGAAATAATTTCCGACGCTAAAACCCAGGATTACCCTATTTACTGCCATTGGTTAAAAATTTTGAACGTGATAAACATCAACAAGTATAAGGTAACTGCGCAACGCATGCACTCGACCGCAACTAGGGTACTGCTTCCGTATCTGGGCATGGGTGAGTATTAAACCAGCGGGTATAAACAATACCAAACATGAAAATGATGATACCTTAGACCATAACAATCAAAACGCACCTATTCCCAACTCGCGCTGACGATCCGGCGATTTTCTAGAAATTTTTGAAATTCTGTAGAAACCCATGTTAAAAGTCGATATCGCCATATTTACGTAGAACAGATATCATTCCAGAGTCCGCAATACAGTCCTTCCGTAAAGTAATGTGAACCCCGAGTGATATATGTTCTACGTAAATATGGCGATATCGACTTTTAACATGGGTTTCAACAGAATTTCAAAAATTTCTAGAAAATCGCCGGATCGTCAGCGCGAGTTGGGAATAGGTGGGTTTTGATTGTTATGGTCTAAGGTATTATCATTTTCATGTTTGGTATCGTTTATACCCGCTGGTTCAATACTCACCCATGCCCGTATCTGGCATTAATTCTCAGTGTGGGAAGGACAAAGACATTGGTTGCCTTGAAAAGCAACTATAAACCTTGCAGACGCTTGACAACGATACTATAAGAGATTACAATTGCTCACGCTTTGATCATTAAACAAGGTCCCTGCATGCAGTTTGTGCAATCCATTATCAGTAAATGTAACAATCTAATGTCTGGCATGTTACTGAACTTTAATGCAGGCGCTGTATATTGTATATGTGCAGTGTTTTAATTGTCTGGGTTGGGGGTTTCAACCTTCTAGTACTTCTTCTAACCTCCTCAGTGAAGTAACTGAAAACATTTTGGAGGTCAGGAAACTAAAATATCTCACGAGTAATCAGTTGTATTGTGTGCAACATATGAACATCATTAAATTTTGACCTGTGTTCGTGTACTTTGCTCATCTGTAAAAATGTTTACTCTCCCAGCTCTTTTTTGAGAAGCATGTTTTAAGAAACTTAAAAGAGGTAGAGACATTACCTGAGAGAACAGAAGAACGAACGGACAGAGGAGGCTCATTCCAAAGAGCAGGGCCAATGGAAGCAAAAGACCTAGATTGAGCCAGCGAAGTCCTGACAGGGAACGAGGAGGTCCAAATGGTCAGACGAACGAAGAGGACGAAGAGAAACAGCAGAGTGAGGGCGATGAATTTAGTCACATAAATATTTCAGAGCAAAACCAAGTTTAGCCTTAGAGATAAGGATGAGCAGGGGCGTCTACACCATTGAAACCTTGGAGCAAATGCTCCATCCAAGAAATGGGGGAGGGGAAGATCTGTCAGTGTGTGTGCCACCATTTGGGGGGGGGAGGAAGGGGAAGGGAAAAAGAGGAGGGAAGGGGAAGTTGCTCCAATGACTTAGGGGGGATAGACGCCCCTGAGGATGAGGACCTTGAATTGGATGCGGGCAGAAAGTGGGAGCCAGTGTAGTTCTTCTGCCATAAAGGTGGTGATATGAGAGAATTGAGGAAGACGGGCAATTAGTCTAGCAGCAGCATTGAGAACGGACTGAATAGGAGCAAGATGGACCTTGGGAAGACCAATGAGGAGGGAATTGCAGTGGATGTGCCACACATTCAAATGGGCATGGTGGTAAAAATCTCACTACATATATTTAGATTCATATCTGTTCAAACAGAAGAGAATTTTAATAAGAGATGTCTGAAATTGTTTATTACATTGCTACCATACAGGATTGCTTCACAGTGGAACACAATATGCTACTTTTATTCTGAATATTTTAGCCAATTCATATTTAGAATCAAAGCAGACTGCACTAGGTTAGTCTTGTAAAAACCCTGTTATCTTTTGTATTGTAGGACTTGCACCAGAGCAATGAAGCCATGTTTCCTAAGCCAGAGATAACTGGTATGCTTGAATTTGAATGGAATATTTTTCTTGAAAAGAAGAAAAAGGCAAGTTGAAACTTTGAGTAACATGATGGTAAGGTGATATATTTTTGTTAACTAAACTCGTTAAAATCTTTAGACATATAGACATGTTATATATCAATTTTCATATTCTACTCTGAAATAATCTTCTGCTCAGAAAAAGTTGATTAGTTTATGTGTTCACCTCAGAGTGAATAAAAGTACTCTGGCATGAAATATTTTTCTTAAAAGTCAGAAATTGAAATTTTTAAATCCATATTCAATATCACAAACAGAATAAAATTTATTAAACGCTGCTAAATAAAGCAACTTGTAAAGAATTGCAATCAACCGCATTTTCTGTATATTATAATTATTCAGTCCAATAAATAAATTTCTTGCGGATCGCCTGAGAAGCTGCAGTGATAGGCGCTTCAACTAGTCACATGATGTCTAAAGATAAAATTTCCAGTCCTGTGCATTATTCAGTGTGCACATGGGCGGCGATCCCGGGGGTCGAGGGGACAAGACCCCCACCTTTAAGAGTGGGGGACACACCATACATTTGTTCCCCCAAATTTTGAAGTAACACCAAAAAAGTCAACAAATTTTTTCGTGCAAAATTTTTTGTTACAAAACCGAAAACCAGTTTCATATTAACTTATATTTTTTGTCTTATCATTTTCGTCTTAAGAAAATAATTTAATGTTAAAAGGCAATGGCACTGGAACATCATCATCATCATCACTGGCAAGCCCCACTCCGGAGTGTGGCCATTTCCACAATTCTCTGCCAACCACTACGATCCTGTGCACGACTCCAGGAAGCGTTAAGTCCAAAGCCCAGCGGCCGCAGGTCTGCGCCAACCATCCAGGTCCATGTGTTTCTCGGTCGTCCAACCGGTCTTTTCCAGGTCTTTGGATGGCCACGGATCATGGCGCGCAGAGCTCTTGCATGATCCTGGCGTTCTTCGCTTCACGCATAGTGACCGAACATCCGGAGTCTCCATGCTTTTATCATCTCCGAGATTGGCCATTGTCCTGTGCGTCTGTATATTTCTGCGTTGGCTATGTGTGCAGTGAACGGGATTTGCAAAATTCGCTGTAGACACCATTGTTGGAAGGCGTTCAGTTTCCTCTCGATGGTCACTGTGAGTGTCCAGGTTTCGGCTCCGTACAGAAGAACTGGTAGTATGTAGGCCGTAAATAAAAAAAATTTTGTGTTTAGTCGTATGCTTGTTTTCCAGATACCCCGATCAAGGCTGATCATACACTGGAACAGAACAAACTTTTATTTCATACTAAGTGATATTTCATTCTACCCACTTTGGGGTCGTCCGTAAAGGACGTCCGCAAAGTATGACCTACTTTGGACCCCTCCATCCCCCTGTCCGCATTTGTCTGCATTTGACCTTACCCTCCCCTTCCCTTTGCGGACGTCCGCAATCCGCACGTTAAAGTTAATTTTTAATGTCATCATCGTTATTTTAGTTATTCCACAGTTCCTGTGCATGTTTGTGTGACAGTTCGGGTTTCAAATATCGCAGGATGTGCAGTAATAAAGTCCTCTTTAAAGCCGCAGTAAATGTTTTACCATGCAGGAGGTTTTAGGCAATCACCTCACTGACCTTTTCGTCTTTTGGGGAAGGTTGAAACAAGGTGGTGTTTAAAAAACTATCAAATTTAAAAGTTTAGATGCAGACGTCCGCACTGGTCATAACCTCCTTTCCCCTTGTCCGCATTTGTCCGCATTTCGATGATCCCTCCCTCCTCTCACTGCGGACGTCCTTTATGGATGACCCCTTTCGTCATCTGTGTTTTGCACATGAAATTGTTTGGTGTACAATTAAGTGTGTGTATTAGTTCGTCAATTCTGTTCATTAAGATGGCACACTCTGTTCCAGGAGTTGCGTGGTGAAGTCTGGGTGTTCAAAGACAAGGCCATTACGTTTGCAAACAATGTCCTAATTGGTGGGCCGCAAGAGTTTATGCAGTGGGCTGAAGATGAACACAACTACACAAACTTCCGCCCGCTACAGCTCTTCACAACGTTGGCTGAGGAGGCTTACAAAACACATCTAAACTCCAGGAAGGTCAGTATTAAACGTTGTCATCATTGTCAACTACAGCAACTACAGCAACAGCAGCAACTGTGTCATGAACTCAAAATCACCCACATTTCTTTATGATGGTTGGTTGTCTGAGCATGGATTGTAAGGAGCCCTTATAGCGGCATGGCCGCGTTACGGCGCCATATAAATTGTCGTTGTTATTATTATTATTATTATTATTATTATTATTATTACTGGTCAACTGGCATTTGGAAGCTTATTATATTAGTGACAACTTTCATCATTTGTCAAAAACTGAATATTACTCAAAGATCACATGGCACATTTCAACATAGCTATTTCTTTTCTGTGTATAAAATGTTGAGATACCTATTGTACATATATACCTGTGTGCACACATAGCTATGTATGCACAATGTAGCAGGATATAATAATGTATTGCACCCTGTTTTATTAATAGAAGGTGCAAATTGTGACGAGAAAGACCCATGGAACCCATGAAGAGCAACAGTTGCAAGCATATCATAGAAATGCATTCTAGTGGGTGAATGATCAAAACTAGTGAAGAGATTTTTCTGCTTTGCTTTTCAAATTGTGGTTTTATGTAATAAACTTTATTGTCTTATTTGCAGCATGACTATGCTTATTTTGATGTTTCGATTGGAGAGCGACCTGTGGGCCGTCTTGTCATTGAGGCAAGTATCATAACCTCTCAGCATAATCAGTCTTTGCTATAACCCTTTAACGACGAGAGGGATTAGTTTTCCATTCATTTTAGTGCACGCTCATCGTTAAAGTGTTAATACCAGTAGTAATACAGTATATCACCTATTTGAATGAAAACTGGGTGCAGGAAACATAAAGCCAATGCACTAGCAATACGTATCTCTTAACACGTTAACAACGAGCTGCACTGGTTTCCCAGTTGCCTTTAGTACACTCTCACTGTTAAACTGTTAAAATACATTACTTAGACAAAAACCACACACATTTACATACTTTGTGTCATTTTGTTATTTTGTGCTGATAGCTGTTTTCGGACGCTGTGCCGAGGACGTGTGCAAACTTTCTTGCGCTGTGCACTGGGTTGAAGGGAGAATCACCACAGACGGAATACAAGCTGTCCTATGAGAAGTCTATATTCCACCGCATAGCACCCAATGGATGGATCCAGGGAGGAGGTATTCATTTGCTTTCATGTATTGTCCAATCAGCTAGATACCAGGACATTTGCTAGTGAAACTAATACAGTTTCAGGATTATGAGTCCATGAATATTAAGCAAGTCCAGATCAAACAAGAGTCCTTTTAAAAAAAACAATACCTGTTCCCTGTCATGTTTAAACAAATGCCAACTTATGACCGATTCAGCGCCTACATGATATTAATTCCAAATGCTTTTTTATGTTCTAGATATATGGATGAAGAAGGGAGATGGTGGAGAGTCCATCTATGGATCTGTGTTTGAAGGTGAATCATGTTTTAAAAGTTATCACAGTTGAAAAACAATACGCACATTCTAGTAAAGTAATGCATATTCATTTGACCATACCCGTGCTCCACACATGCTTGTAAATGTATGATTACCACATAAACAGCACTTTCTGGCAATTTTGCACAACCGCTTCATTATTTCAGGACACTACACTTTGCTTGCCCTCCGTACGTTATTTCAACACACTGACCTTGTGGTATGTACCAGATTGTAAATTGGTGTTGACCCACCATTGACAGATCGTTGGCACCATTACTTTAATGGCAGGGCAGAAGATTAAACTTCAGAATTCTTCTGAAGTTGGCTACTGATCATTCTTCTGGAGTAGGTAGCATAGGTGTTCTTTCTTCGCACAACACATTCCAATTATAGCTTAAGACATTCTTGAGCTGATTTCCCAGCTTCCTTTTCTACAGGACTGGTCATGCCAAGGTACTATGCAGAATCAGTAATATTTACAGGATTATTTTTATAATGGTATTCATTAGAGATGCGTACTGAATATTTGATTCAAGTTCATATTCGGCCGAATGATGACAAAATTCGAAAAAAATGAATAGTAAAAACTTTAGCAATTCATTAGAAACATCAGGATTTGCAAACTCCAATTTCATGACTCTGACCGAAATTTAATATTTTAGCAATAAATGTTTAACTTTCGAGTTTTTACATTTTAATTTTTCAATACATGTATTGATATTCAGCCACCAGAGAGTACTCTTATTCTTGTACTCTTATTTGGACGAATGGTATTCAGTACATCTCTAGTAATCAATCATATTATGCACTTGGCTCAGAAGTTCTCAAAACACAGTGCTGGAGGGGTTGCAGGTCGGTAGCAGAAACATGAACACAGGAAACAATCCAACCTTTTTTAGGGGATAGCTATAAATGATATTGGCTGCAAAAATTATCTACTTTGCAGACCTCCCCTTGTCTGCATTTTGGATTACCCCTCCTATTTACATTCCAGGACTAACTCTGCTAATGGGTACTTCTTGATACCACTGTCTTGAGAAAGGAGATTATATTTTCATAATGCATAATGATCTTGATCTGCTGGCATCCAGTCAAGTATTGTGACTAGAAATGACAGAGAACTAGTCTCCCTTGAACATGCATCCAGCCTTTGAATCTTGGCAGTAAATGATATATACATAAGGAGTGCTAGAGCTGCCTAATATTGAACTGTGTTCAGTGAGTCGATTGCACTGTACAGACTGCCTGCTCTCTGACTGATGTTGTGATGAAGAACTGAAACAACACATCCACCAAATTTGGATGTGGATGTTTGGATTGGGCATAACCCCCTCCCTGCATTTGAAAGACCCTATCCCCTAGTACTCTGCAGATGTTCGTAGTGGGCTACCTCTTATGGGTTATTTGGTTTGGTTCATGATATCGGAGGGGGGGGGGAACTCTGTAGAAGTGACACAAATAGTGCATCCATCACAGCTTAGAGTACCCTGTTAAGTCGAAGACTCGGAGTCATCTAGTGTCAGTCTTTGCAACTGCTTGCCCATTGTCCCATTATCACAAGAGTAGCAAATGTAGAATGCCTAAGCCGTCATGTGCTTCATGAGGTGGCTGACTGGTTTAACTATCGTTGACCTTCCTCTGAGGTCATTTCAAAAACTTACACTAGGCATCACCAGCATAAAGACATGCACTTTTTATCACTTCCACAAAGTTCCATGTTGTTGGAATGAGTAATGGTGCTATATAAATTATTAAACTTTCCGACTGTGATTGACAGATGAGAATTTCGCAATATCTCATGACAAGCGTGGTATTGTTGGAATGGCCAACAAAGGACGACATACAAATGGCTCTCAGTTCTACATCACCCTACAGCCGTGCAAATGGATGGACACAAAATACGTCGCCTTTGGGTAAGATGTCATTTTGCACGACTCCAAACACATTGGGATCATGATATGGTAGGGTAATCGATCATTCTGACATATTGTTATTATTTATTAAGGAGCTTCATATAGCACCCCTTCAAGGTGATCTACTTAGGAGTGTTCCCAGTCAAACCATATTATATCTGCATCAGTATCTGTTGACAGAGGCGTTATCCTGAAGATGAAAAGTCATTCAGGTAAAATGCAGAAACACAAGGACTTAACTGCAAGGACTTGACTGCAAGATCATTCCTGCAGGTTACAATGCGTAACAGAGGACCGTCCGTCCCACAGACCTCTAGACAAAAGCCAACTACTAATCCACAACTAGTCAAAACTATTAACTCCACAGGAACTATTTTATAGCGTAATTGTATTGTATTGTATTGTATCTAAACATTTATAAAGCGCCTCTCACAGTATTCGCTAATCAGAGGCGCTCCCAGTGCGAAAGACCCAGTGAATAGAAAGTGGTTTTAAGACAGCAGAACGAGGCACTTGGGCGTTTGCTGCAGCCAGTTACCAACATAAATGAATTATCTACTTAATTTGCTGCTTGTTTTGAACCATAAAATGTAAGATTTCAATGTTGGTCTGGTGATGTATGTATATATATCTGGGTTTTTCTATAGCACCTTTACCAATGCTCAAAAGCATTGCAGACTTGGCAGTCTGTGGTATCTAACTGAAGTGTCTTAACACGAGAAGAAAATATAGCTGGGCAGAGAAGAATTCGTACTGGTACGTAGGGCGATATGCCAGTTGGGGAATGTCTGTCTGCCTACTTCTGACATTGTCTGGTTGAAATCCCTTGGTAATGTTTCTTTGCACAAAACTCAACACTGCAACATCAATCTTTTTAGTAGATGGGCCACCTATCTCTAATGGCCTTTGTCTGGCATTGGGATGTTCAGGCCAGCACTATGATTACATGTATATGTAGGTCTACACCATGTTACCAACATCTCCAGTTCTTAAAGACTCTTCTGTCCACAAGGTTGAGCTGAAACGCCTCCGAATTGATATTGTGAACGGAAACTACACCGATGCTCTAGATGAACACATGTTCATATTATGACACTCATTTGCAAAATATTACACTGTGGAGGTGTAAATGGGGGATTATCAAACTATGCATGTGATAAAACATTTGGCCCCCATGCACTCAAGATTTTCCAGTGGGCTGATAACCAATTCTGCTCAGGAGCTGCAGTCATTGATGCCTTTGACCCATGATAATGGCACTAAAAAGTAATTAGGTGAACCTGGCAAACGATGCTATTAAAGTGAGTTTGCATATACTTTGCAGACAGGTGATTGAAGGCACAAGCACATTGAAGGAGATTGAACAACTGGAGACTATGAATGAAAGACCTCTAACACCGGCTGTCATTACTTCATGTGGAACTTGTACATACGAATTCTAGAATGAACGCTTAATATTGTATGTGGAACTTGTGAATATGAATGCTTGTAAATATGAATCAACATTTATCCTGAATTTTCACTGATCAGGGCTTGAACTGAAATTCGTGTGAGTGAGCATTCTATAAATAAATGCCAAACTAGTTCAAGAAAATGGTAGAAATCTATATTACATCTGCGTTAAATCTGAACCCAATGGAATTCACCTTCTCATCTACTTAAAATCTCTCGACAATCTTCAGACAGAAATAAACCATTTCCAAAAATGCATTTAAAAATTCTTCCAATGCACATCAACATAGAAATATATTTTAAAAACAATTTCACTACAATCCAACAAGAAAAGACAAGTAATTTGCTCCCTTTCTTCATTTTTAGTTACTGTACACTCTCTAAGTACTCTCTGCGAACAGCCCATACAATGCTACTACACACAAATTGTCCAAAATATCAGTGGTCACTGGAGGCCAACAACGATTACCATGGAAGTGTTCTACAATACAACTGCATTTGATATTGCCCTTCTTCCCAAGTTCAGAAGTGACCATACAACAGCACATCGATGGTGCTGAGCTATTACAAGTGAAGGACTTGCTCAAGGTCCTTACACAATGACCACCTTAGTGGATGCTCAAACTCAAACTCTCTGCTTTACAGGCCGAGCACTCAATCCACTAGCTACCATGCCCCATGTTACTGAATGCCAGCTAGGAGACTTGACCTTATTTAACAGACAGTTTAAAAAAGCATCCTAACCAAACATGTATTGTATCTGTAATTGTAACAAAACATTTGTATTGCATCTTGGCACAATATCCCCTATTGCTAATGTTGAGCGTGTGCAAACA
Organism: Allolobophora icterica; assembly: GCA_963556255.1. Classification (NCBI taxonomy): domain Eukaryota; kingdom Metazoa; phylum Annelida; class Clitellata; order Crassiclitellata; family Lumbricidae; genus Allolobophora; species Allolobophora icterica. The sequence continues at coordinate 17,919,115 of OY744605.1, read as the reverse complement.
TTAACTTATGAATGCAAAACTCTAGGTGTATAATATATAGTATATGTCTGGGCACATACAGTGGTGTGCATGCATACATATACTGGGTTCTTCAGTCTCCAAACAGCACCTGCATGGCACATGTACCATTTCAACTAAACCCTTTAACAGACTCTGCACTGCATTTCCATACAGCGTTATGTTGCCTACAATTAGCTGTTCACTCAGATTCAGTTTCAGCTCACAACATCTCCTGCCACAACAGTCTAGCATCATTCCGTCACGTTGCCCAACATCTGTCACGGCGCAGCTGGTAGAGGCATGACGGTAGTCTGTGGAATGGCGTATGGAGCTCCTAGAAACTGATCCGCAATCCGTCCTGCCTCACGCAGACCGCTGAGAAATGCCCCATGAACTGTTGCTGGATAGTTGCGGATGGTGTGTTCGCCCGCAAAAAACACCCTAGGAAGATTGGCTGTAGTCGGCTGATGCCCCGGCTGAGGAGGAACTGCACACACAGGAGTGGCCATCACTTCGTAGTCGCTGCCTGTTATATCAGATATCAAAAGCTTCAAAATAACAATGTAATTAATTATTTAGTCTAATCTGACATTTATGTTAGTGCCATTAATAATACAACAGTTGATCATCACCACTAGGGAATGTAATCCCGGGATCCCGGAACATTTTTCAATCCCGTAATCCCGGGATTGACAAACGTGGAATCCCGTATTTTCGGGATTACAAAAAATTCGGATTTTTGGATTAAAATTACTTTATCCACTGTATAATTCTTCCTTGAGGCTTGGGCAACGGACGCTAATTACGGCAGATAAAGAGGCTTGGGCAACGGACGCTAATTACGGCAGATAAACAGCAACGACGAGTACGAGCCCTAGTACAAGCTACAGACCTACTCTGGCTGCTTTAATATCAAGGTGCTGCAGGCTGCTGTGCACTCCTTCCACAGCGGTGCTGCGCTGGTCACCTGTCGTTCTCAGACCTCATTCCCGGCCGTTGGATCGCTATCAACTATCAAGGTCTTTCCACTCAGAAACACCCCACCCCAAGTTAATTACCCTCCGAGGACCAAACAAGCGGGCCTTAGTGGCGAAACCTTGAATCATCAATTATCAACCGAGCCCTACTGCTGTCAAGTGCCTCTGCCTATGCTCTGATTCAGCATTATTCGGAGATTGTACTACATGTATTGACACTTCACGCTTCTTGCGATTAATTTTATCGTAAATAACTCCTAACGAACGCTTAAACTTTTCGTTATTTTAAGGTTACATGTTTATAACACATCGCCACAACGTTCTTAAAACCAACCCCTTTAATACACAACCGCGTAACAGTATTAAATATACATTTATGGTATAGGCGGGAAAATTTTTCATTGCATAAAGTATAATCCCGGGATCCCGGGATTGATTAATTTCTAATCCCGTAATCCCGGGATTGACAGAATGCTCCGGGATTACATTCCCTAATCACCACAGACACTAGACAGTAGACACCATATCTGGTGCCTCAAAGATCTGGCAGATTTTGTACCTGGAGTGAGGGCTCAGGTACGCAACAGCAACTATCCCAGTGTTCTGCCAGTCTGGGATATAGACTCCACTTTTGAAGACATCGCATAACCTCAACACAAGAGGACCATCAGAGAGCTTTGAGGGCACAATGAATAAGCCCAAAGTGAAAGGAGAACACTTCATTATCGACAATGACCACACAATATAGGTCGTTTTTAAAGACAGATCAATCATCTCAGAATTATGGGCTTCATACAGCTTGGAGGACAGCCCAAGACTGAATAGCATGGCACTCTGTGGACAATGCAACACTTGGCTGATTATGCCACTGGAAGTGAAATTAAATATTGTCAGGTCTCACTAAGATCCGGCTCTTTCAGCTGGATTCTCCATTTGTTTTGAACAGTTCCAAAGGACTTACATGGAACTGATTGACATTTGTGGCTGAGCTCCAAGCTTAACAGTTTCATAAGAAATTGTATTGGTTCACAGAGAATTCTACATTTAAAGAAAAATTGAAAAAAATTCCATCATTTTGCTTTAAATGTAGGAAAGCCCAGTTTCCAGCAAAGCAATGAAATTTCCTTACAACAGAAAATTTACTTCTAGTTCAGCTGTGCATCCAAGTGATGAGAGTGTATCTTACCAGAGGAGCCAGCTGCAACAAACGAGTAAGAACCTTTCGACCATGGATCTGCTCGCCATCTAGTGACCACTGCCTCCTTCGGCTAAAGCAAAGCAAAACAAGAACAGACCAGAATAGAACTGACAGCAGCACAAAATTTAATTGTTGTTACAATTAAAATTTACACCTCTTCACTAACTACATCAGGACCTCTTTGTAACACACATCATTATATTACAAATTCTGAAATAATGCTGTTGGACATGGATATGACTAAGAAACCGTACTTGAGAATTTACACTCACTTTCCAAAACACCTAATCTGAGGCACTCTGTAGGAAGGTACCATTAAGAGTAGTATCGTGTATTATTAGCATTATTAAACTGCACCTTAATAAAAATAGTAACGATTTTTATAGCACCGTATCATAACCGAGGCCAAAGAAAAGGGCTGCACACAAGTTCTAAATTAAATGAATGATAATCATATGACAGTTTAACAAGACTGCTCTTGAGCTGTTATATGAATATCTCCAGAGATTAGGGGTCCAACGGAAAGACATTTTCCACCGGAAACCGAATCCGAGTATTTGGATGTACTATTTGCCGGATCCGGAAACGAACCAGAAACGAACCGGGTACCATTTGTTCCATATGCGAAGCTTCACATTTTCATGTAATAAGAAATTATAGACATAAATTTGTGTACTTGTAATAAGTGACTAATACAATTTGAATTTTAGTCATTTCTGTGCAGTTGTGAAGTTTTCTGTGTAATTGTTTTAAGGTTCAACATTTATAATTTTATATACGTAAGTTTATTGAATAAGTTTTTAAAGAAATTTTTTTAAAAAGAAAACATTTTTTGCAACTATTTGCGTCTACAATATTTGCCGAGGCGAATACTTCCAGAAACGGGATTTCCGGCCGAGGCAAATGTCCAAGGCGGTTTCCGGTGGACCCCTACCAGAGACGGTACATTCTTCATATGGTCTGGAAGACTGTTCCATGCCACAGGTCTAGCAACTGAGAAGGAACAGTCGTCTCGTATCAAATGCAACTGTATTTCTGCATAGTCCTCTAAACAAGGTCTAAAACCGGCTGCAAACAGCAGGGATTGTGACTTCTCATTTAATCCCATAACACTGTACAAGCAGTTGCACAAACCTGAGGTACAGCGTTGTTGCCAAAGATTCCTTTAAGCACTGCTATCGATCGTCCGATTATAACATCGTCGCTGACATTCTCCATGATGGCAGCAGCCTCCCCCGCAACAAGTGCCAGAAGGACTGGCGCTTTGTATAGGTTCCAGAAGAGAAACAGCTCACCACGACTAGCTGTCGTACTGCCGACATGACCAAAGAGATTGGCATTTGGATCCCAGAAGACACGATCAAAACACAACACCACCTGACAAATTAACGTAATCACGGATCTATCAGTAACATAATGTACCGCAAGTTTAACATAACAATGTAACGTCACTTGTGTTATGTTACTGAGCACGATTAGCTCTAACTTCAAAGGAGGTAAGGAAAGGCAAAGTAGGCCTAAGTTAACATATAAACCTTTCAGCAACAGCATGGCCTAAGTTTTGAAGAATACTTTGGCTCCATAACTTACAGAACAGCAACCTTAGAGCCTGATAACTTCACCGAATGGGTTACGTGCTTTGATAGTATATTGTCAATTTCACATTACATACTAGGATTGGAACTCCAGATGCAAAGGCCAATGCATTAGTGATCTAACCCCTGCAGCATCAAGTACCAGCATTGACTAACTGCCTTCCTGCAGAACTGACCTTATTGAGATTTCCAAAGCCAAGTCGATGGATTGCTGCCGTCTTCCATTCTGGTAACGGTGGATTGAACACGATGTTGTTGACGCAGTTACTGCGCAGTGTCTCCTTGAGAACACCTAGAGGCAGCGTGATCAACACGGCATCAGCCTTGTAGGTCGTGTTGTTCGAGTTGGTGCGTGAATGAGTAGTCATCACTTCAACACCTGTTCATTAAATGGCAAATACACAATCACATATTGGTTCCAGTCAGTAATCACAAACTACAGTAGCATGTGATACGAGGAGACTGTTCCTTCTCTGTCACTGGACCCATGGCACGGAACAGTCTTCCTGACCATGTGAAGAATGCACCATCTCTGAAGACATTCAAATCGTCGTGTAACGGTTCACCTCAACAGGCAAATTGGTTCATCACATCAGGTTCACTACTTTGTTGGTTGGTTAGGCTCTGTCTAACGGCTGCCTAGAGCGCTTCTTAACGGCGTTATATAAATGTTCAGGTGCAAATATAATAACATATTAGTAAATCAGAAAATGTGGATCACTTGCAAACCAATCATGCGTTACATAAATTGAAATTCCTCTGACGGCACTTTGTCATTTGGCTGAGACTCACCAGTGGAGCTGTACTTGATCTGACGAACAGCGGAGTTGAGTTTGATGTCAAGGCCCTCAGAAAGGGCAACCGGAACGCACGAATAACCATTCCTCACTGAATCAAAAGCCAATGTAAATATTCAATATTACTGAATAAAATTAATTCTTCTTACAAAGTTGTCATTACTGTATCTGGTTCTTCTGTCAAATGCAACCGAAAACACAGGTACAGCTGTTACAACCACTAGAGAAAAGTTCTGCCCTAACACTAACCTGGCATCACACTGTCAAGTTCATTGGTAGCTGATGACGCAGTCTACATATTTAAAGTATAGTGCCCAATACGACTGCATCGTGATATCCTTGGCAACAGATGCTGTGTTGCTGGAATCTTTACAATTCAGTTCTGAAGGCTTACAGGAGAAGCACATGAAAATTCTGGACTGTTTGTTTTTAGTAGTTACCAATCACGCGTCGGTTGTCATGTGGTGATGATTTTAGGTTTATTAAATCATCCAAAACGAGAAAATTCCACACGGTTGACTTGATAAGCATCATAGAAGCGGACTCGGATGCAATATACCCACAAATATGAGACATTTGCAAGCAACAGCTTAAAATCCAACAAACATACACAACCTTTCTGAATGAAATTTGGCAGCCACTGGATGTTCCGCCAGCGAGATCCTGTCTCAATCTTATCTACCACCATCGTCAACATTTATAAAAGAGTTTTGTAGTCCTTCTCGAAACACTGGTAACATGTAATTGCCAGCAAGACACGACAGGCGATTTCAACTTTCGTAAGGGGAATTTAGAATAGGGGTCAGCCGGGTAGACATTTTCCACCGAGTACCGAATCCGAGTATTTGGATGTACTATTTGCCGGATCCGGGTACGAACCGAGTACCATTTTTTTCCATATGCGAAGCTTCACATTTTCATGTAATGAAAAGTTATCGCTATAAATTTCTGTACTTGTAATAACTGACTAACACATTTTAAATTTTATAAATAAATAATCAACGAAATGGACTTGACTCCCGTTGTGAACTTCCGGTGTTGGAGTTTATTGTACTTTTCTTCTTCAAAATGAATATGCTAGATGAAGCTCAAAGCTGATATTATGAGCCTACAAATTCCGGCATGTGAGGCAGACAAGCAACTATTTGTGTGTACAGTATTTGCCGACGCGAATACTTCCGAATAGTGCTGAAAAACGGGATATTCGGCCGAGGCAAATGTCCGAGGCGATTTCCAGCTGACCCCTAATTTAGAATGTCCCTAAGCAGATGAAACACATGATCACCAGCTTTGTTCTGCAACAGCACATCAATGTACCCACTCAAACGCATGTTTGCTGGATTGACTTGGTCATTACACATGATGACTGCAAGACAGTTATGGTCACCATGGAATCTCCATCAGTCTCTGAACTCTCTGATCATCAACTGCCGATATGCAATTCCATTCCCCTATGCCTGTCCACTTCTCAAAGAAGTCAGTCAGGAATTGTGAGTCTTCTGGACCAATATGCCTCTCGCCAAAGTGTGTTGGACAGTCATCTTTGTCATTTATACATGCATATACATAAATACATATATACTGTACTCACTTCCCATTTCATTTAGATCAGCTAGCCAGTCGTGTAACCAGTGCTTTTGGGAGGTGTTTGAAAGGCCCTAAATAAATTTCTCTTACATTACATTACATCATGAGAACTCAAGGTCATTATACCAGTAAGATGGCTCCCAGTGAACTCGAAATCATCATCCTGATCCCAGTGCTTCAGAGACAGAGTCGACAGAGGAGTTGCATTGGCAAACTCAAGGTTGGCAAAGTGCCAGTCCAGAATCTGACGATCTCTTGATGACAAATATACATCGCTAAACAAAACAGAAAACAGAACTAAATGCAACTAAAAGAGAAACAAATGCCAATATCACACATCATCCTGGTAACACACAAAAAAAATATATAAAAAAAAACAGTGAGCGTGGCAGCCGATGGCTAGAGCGCTTGGTATGCGACACAAGGGCATGGATTCGAACCCTCTAATGAGGCTGTCACTACATCATGACCTTGAGCAAGTCCGTCACACACAATTGCTCTGTGCCATCAATGTCGTGTGTGCACTTCTGAACTTTGGAAGGAGGCAGTATCAAATGCAGTTGTATATTATAAATTGTATTAATATATAGATATATGGGTAGTGGTACTAAACTTCAGGAGCCCATTAACACTTTAATGCCAAGAGTGTACTAAAAGCGACTCGGAAACCAAAGCAGCTCGTTGTTGAAGTGTTAAAAGAAGATGAACTTGAGCAATGAATAATGTAGCAACTTCTACTGCAGAGATGTTTGGTGAAAACCACTGGAAAAATCTCCATGTTGTGGCAACTACAGACAGATGTAGCTGTATGACAGACAGACAGACAGACAGACGGACAAACGGACAGACAGACAGACAGCCAGACAGATAGACAGGGATCATTACGTGTACGCAAGTAAGTAATGTAATCTAATGACACATGTATTTCTACCTAGGTGGGGAAGCTTCCAGTTCTTGCAGCTTCTCTTCTATTTCCTTCTGCTGTGCAAGAAACTGATCATATTCCTACAAGATAAAAATCATTCTGACCAGTGCTCGAAATGGACCGGAACGCACCGGAACGCCGTTCCGGTTCGTCAGCGTTCCGTTCCGGTTCGTCAAATGAATTATTGTGGAAAATACTATGAAATTAACGTGAATGCTCCCATATCTTTGACTAGCGTTCCGTTTCGTAAAATTTTCCATTTCGAGCACTGATTCTGACCCATTGTAATGTAACATAACTGAAATTTACACATTCTACTAAAACCTAAATAAACTAACTTGTGATATATTGCCATCTGTTTCAGAGTGCTGCAGGTCCGCGAATGACATCGCCATGCCATAAAAATGCTGCAGACGCTCAGTGAGGGAACTGTGACATGGCAAGTACAGGCCTCCATACAAACATCCTAGTCACTGACTGCCACAGAAGAAGGCTTTGGGTGATAAATCTGATAGATAAATCTGGCAGAGTGAAAAGCCACAAGGAAGAGGTAGATTACTGCAAAACAGTTACTCACTACCCCAATTTTCCTGGCAAGCAATGTTTAACATTTCACTGTGGAGTTCTCCATAATTTTATCTTGCAAAGAGTCTTCAATATTACAAACAGCATTCCGCAAAGGAGCATGCCACAGATGACGAATAACACTTTCCTCTTAAACTTATTATTTACCAACTGTAACAAATTTTCTACATGTAATAATTGAATATTCACACATTATAATGGAACTGATCTAACTCCAGCATTCATTAGTACTGTATTGGTTCTGTATGAACAGAGCTACATCCATACCTCAATATTATTGTTTCATTATTTTTACACTAATTCTTGAACCCTCTAACGATGCGACATATTAGTTTTTCATATATTTTAGTACAGGCTCATCGTTAAAGTGTTAATGGCGACCATTCTTAGTCTGCCTCTATTGAGCCACAGCACAATGACTACAACGTCCAGTTAACCTGGCTGTAGAAAGCAGCCATTTTGAAGGAAAGTTCCAGCCCTGAAAATCATCATGAAGATACTATAAAATGTTGAATAACTTTATAAACAACAATCTACCAGCTCCACTGCTCACCCTACAAGCGGCATTGAGATCTCTCATTTTGCTTCGAACTGCAAACTCAGCTGTAATGTCACGTGGGCCTTTGATTTCGTTCACTTCCTTCCATGACTTATGTAGCTCCTCTATCTTCTCCTTGAGCACAATAATCTGTCGAATAACAAAATAGGACTTGTAAAATAAATCTCTTTTATACATCATATATTCACTCCAGTATTTCAAAATATTTATTATTATTATTATTATTAGAGCAGTTTTATATAGCGTCCCTTCAAGATTGCCTACTCAGGAGCACTCCCAGCCCAACCAGTCGAACAACGTAGTTTTGAGGACAGTAAGAAACACGGTGAAATGACCAATCGGTATTTGATGTAGCTTGGAAGGGAGCCCATTCCAGGTCATGGGGCAGCCACAGAGAAGGCACGTCGCTGCCGTATGGCTGTCCGCGCGCGCGGAACTAATAAGTTCAGCTTGCGCGGAACTAATAAGTTCAGCTTGCGCAGCTGAGCGGAGAGAGGAACGGCGCATGCGAGCATGAGGTGGGACAGCAGAGCTCCCGCAGGTATGGAGGGGCCAAGCCTTCAAAGCACCGTTGGTCCAATTTATGCTATATTTATGATATACTCTGATAATGTTTAATACTGATCATAAATTGGAAAGATATATATTATCCAATTAAAAAAAATGATGAAGAGTTGCAATCCAACATAAAAAAGCTTGAACATGAGCACTGAACACCTTACTCTGGAATAGGCATCCCCTGGAGCTGCATCTTATCCCAGAACTCTTTCTATACTAGCTTAAAAACCGTTCTGTTCGGCCATGCTGGAGTTAGGAGCAGTGAGCACTTTGGACTAGCTTCCCTTGAAGAGGTGCTATATAAATGTTTAGATGAATGAATGAATGAATGAACAAAATGATGGTAGGTAGGCCTATTGTACTGTGTATGGGTTACGTTAGAGAATAGTTTAGTTTATTATAGCATTATCCCGTTTAATGCTCGGTGTGATTTACACATGGGCTTATTCACAACAACTGGGTCCACAATGTATCATCTATATCATCAGCCACAACTGAGGAAACCAATGACCACCTGTTGATTGTTTGTTTTCAGTTTATCTTGTAGTTCCATGATGTTCTTTTGGTGCTTACACTGCATCTCCATGACATGCTTCTCCTGTAATCTATCAAGACAAAATGAAACTGCTTAACACACCAGACATTAACATTGCTCTACTAATACAAAATCTCACTTTTATACATTATATATTCACTCTACACCAGTATTTTTATATATTTATGCAATATTTATGCTGCATTCTGAAAATGTTTAATACTGAACATTAATTGTAAAGGTATTCATTATTCAGTTTGAAAAATAAAAGATGTAGAGTTGCAATCGAACATAAAAGCGTTTTAAGCTAACCTGATTGACAGCAACTCTTAACTACATCACCTATACTCAAATTCTACAAGTGATATCACAAAAAAATGTCAAATTGAAAACAACAACTACCTTGATCCAAATACACTTAAAAAGCTTTTTGTTTTCAATATTTATCCTTTTAATATAAATTAAAGACTTACGATGTTTTGCAGTCAGATCTTGCATTTGTGAATGACAAAAAACAATTGTTTTATTGACACACAACACTAACTTGATGACAAGTTCCAGAGCCTGACCCAGCGAAACTGGTTTTCCATTAATGAAATTGAAGTCCATCTGGTGAGACATATACGAAGTGGCCTCTAGAAGTCGGTTGAACTCACGCTCAACCATTTCGTCTTTGTCTTTTGGGACCTAACATAAATTAAATGTGGAATAATGTCCAAGTTACAAATACAATATTGTAGGAATAAGTGAATGTGCATCAAAATTAAGTACAGAAATCTTTATGCATAAATTGCAATACTAAATAAATTTTCAATTCTTGGCATTTAGTCTTATAATATTTCAGGTTATTCCGGCATTAGTTTGTGTTTACGCAAGGTTTAGGATGGCTTGTCTTCCAACAACTTTGTGGTAACCAGCCAATGTTTTATCACCAAGTGATCACCAAACATGGATTGATTTGAGCTCTTCCTCATTGGCAGGAACTCTTAACTACATCAACTGTCTATTTTGTAAAATGTGAGCATATATCAAATTAAGAAAATGCTACTTAATTACCAGCTAAAAAGTAACTGTGTCACTGCTATAAATTTAAATAAGACAAACCAAATTGAAAAGATGACTTACAGTTGTGCCGTTTCCTTCATACAGCGGACAACGCTGTTTGATCTTATGCAAAACCATGTTAACTTGCTTGCTCAGAATGGTCACTGGATTGCCACCTATGAGAGGTAACAGTGGACCAAGCCAATGTTAGGTCTTAGATGCAGATACCATATTTAATATTGCTGGACAATGGACATACATAATAATGCCACCAAAGAAATGATCTTGTCTCTTCTAAAATAAATGTCCAGGATAATAATACCTACACAGTTCAAATAACTTCTAACATTTTAATAAATTAATCTAGAAAATATGGTAAAGAAATCATTCCTTTATTACAAAACTTTGGGTTTGAAGGATATTTTGGCTGTGGCCCACACACAATAAGAGCAATCTAATAACGAATAGAAGGTTTTCTTATAGCTTACATAGCTGACAACAAAATGTGAATTTCACATGATGCAACAGGATTAAAACATTGGATGCAGAAATGATAGGCACACACATCAGCCATAATTATGTCACTGTGTCATCTCATAAAATTATACAGAACTCTACCTTATATTTCTCATTTACTTTCAGACCACAGTCTTACTGAGCACATAGCCTTTTAACAGCAAATATAACACTGCAAAACTCACAGAAATTACAGTCTAATACTCAACACAATATGTTCCACATTAACCAAAAACATTGCCATTGATACAACAAAATTCCTTAGCAACTACTACAAAATGACTACATAATATCCCCAGTAATAACAAAACTTTCCCCAGCAAGTACAGAATTACTAAAAAAAGTACTACCAGCAAAACATCGATCACAAACTGACAACATAAATGAAAGCTGCACATGTATAACAGATCTTTCACGCTATCTGAAAGACATTAGTACAGCAGTTCTGAACTGTTTATATGTTGTTACTCAATGAAGCACAGTAACAACTTACCAAGACCAGTGACTACCATGGCTCCAAGATCAGCAACATAATTTCCTTTCCTGAATGTAGCAATTCGACCACCAACACGATCCTGCAGAACAGGAAAGGGTTAACTCAAAATCTATATTTTGATTTGGAATCCAATTAGCAAGTCACACGAATATTTGGGACAGTGTATTTCACCAAAAAAATTCTCTGGCCTGTAAAGCTTTTCATATCATGAAATTTAAAAGAATCCTTCTATATTATTTAGTGTACATTTCCACAGATTGTCAGCACTAAGCAGTTATGACAGTAACCATTGGCAGGTGCTCAAACCTAGACTGAAGTACAAGAATACAAATCAATCACAAGGCAAACCGCAAGTTCTAGAAAAGTTTAGAAGATGTAAACACCTAAAAACTCTATGGTGCTATGTATAATATGCACACTGACTGCTTCATAGTAATTGTGTAAATTGCACAGGGGTATTAGGAGCCACTCCAAAGCAAAATACAAGGGATAGGTCAAGACTGGATGAACTCGACAATAATTTTACCAGCAAATGTATTAGACTGCATCCAACTCCTGTAATTGTATTTGCAAGAGAACATTTGTATAGGACATTCTGTGAATACAAAAGAACATTTGAGCAGAAAATAATGCTACACTGCAATGAACCGCGTGCCTACAATAGAAGCATAGAATTCTGACACTAGATCAGCGTTTCCCAAAGTGGGTTCCGTGAGGCGAACACAAGGGTTCCGCGAGAACTTGTAATTTAACAGAATTTTCTCTGAGAAATTTCATTGGAATCAAACATTCCAAACAGTTTTTGAAACCTACACAAAAAGTTTTATAAAAGTTTAAACTGCCAACAGCCGTTTTGCATTTTGCATCCCATAAAGCGATAATCCGAACTTTCAATGCCCTTTAGCTATCCAGTTTTTATATAGAATTATAGATTATAGAGGTCACTGCAGGGACCTATGTCATGTAGGTCAGTGCTGTAAGTCTGTATATATCCATCTTTGTTATCGTTACCTTGACGAACGAATCCGAACATGATTTAACGCAAATGTTTTTAAAAAGTACAGCCGAGTCTGATAATCGTACAACAGTAGGCCTATTAGTAATTATTTTTTCATCTAATTTGCTGGTCTAAAAAACTGACATAGACAGGAGGGAAATTCAAGAGTTCTGGGCTTATGTTCAAACTAATAATGTGAACTGTTATGAGTTTTAGTTGAAACTTAGTTTAAATGGATTGTGTTCTCGACCAAAACATTCGTTAAAATTGCAGATCATATTCACAACCTGGAAGCGAACTTGGTTAAATTCTTTCCTCCCATGAAGGGTGATAGTAATTGGATTCGAAACCATTTAAAGTAGCCGAAAACCAGCAAATTTTTGCAAAAGATTATGAACTTCTTATTGAGAAAACGTCGGACTCGCATGTGAAGCATAGGCCTACTTTCACTGAACTTTCATGAATCAATTTCAGGATCTGGCTAATTAATGTATACCTCACTGTCGTTAAATGTGCAGTTAACCTGCTTCTGCCATTTGCCATCTGACATGAAAATCTAGCTTTCTAGCATTAAGCCACATATAAAAAATTGTCATGAGAAAAAACAAAATCACTGTACACATAGTGAAACTTCATGTAGGCCTACTCCCAATATTGTGCTCCATTAGTCTTGGTCTTAAAATCTGTACACTTTAACATTTGAAATGAGAAAATAAAGCGTTTTTAAAAACTGCTTATATGGGTGTGTATATAGTTAGGCCTATATTAGTATGCTTCCTAGGCGTACGTATGCTTCAATACGTTTAGTTCAGGTAGGGGTTCCGCCATAATATGAAAAGATGAGAAGGGTTCCGTGGCCAAAAAAAGTTTGGGAATCGCTGCACTACAAATGCTACAAGACTTGCCAAATAGCAGCAGCAGTTACTAAAAGAATTGAACATACCCGTGCTTCAAGAACAACCACTTCCATACCAAATGACGTCAACTGCTGAGCAGCTGCCAGACCAGCGATTCCTGCTCCAATGACAATCACTTTCCCTGTCTTCCTCACTATAGGCAACAGAAACGTAACACAATAAACAACAGTTATACAAAGAAATTCAGTTGATTTTAGGTTCATACCACTTACTGATTCTGCAAACAATGACTCCCAATTATTAATACAATTGTTAGCTAAGGGGCTCGATAGTATAGCGGTGTGTGCTGGACAGTTACTTGAGAAGTCAAAGGTCCAAATTCCCGCCAGGGCAGAAATTTGGTTTGAGATTTCTGTTCCACCTGTACCCCCTAGCCCTCTCAGCTGTAATGAGTACAATGACTGTACAGTGTACACTGTTGATGGGAAGATGAGACGGTGAGGGAGAGGACTGGCCACTTGCTCTCATATGCCGAGGCTAAGAAAATGAAGTCGTCAACACTTCATACCCATGGCTGCCTCAGGGCTAGCTTAAGGGACTACTCTTCTTCTTCTAAGAATACATCACATCTTACCTGGCAGGGGCTCTAGTCTCTTGTAGACTCCAAAATTAATGAGACCATGTCTTTCAAGGTAGGCATGTATTCTCATAACAAATGGCCCATCACCTAAAACAAAACAAGATTTTATTATTATCAGACCAAAAAGCAGAGGTTTTGTCATCTCAAGAGTTCACTAAAGCATGGACATCACATCACAGTGCACAACCCACAGATAGCAACTGCTTCAAGGTTTCAAGAGTTTTCACTGAATTTCAAATCATATTTGACAAATCACTGCCATGACTGGAGTTCACTTGAGGATTATTGTAGCATGAATGCATTGTACGGTATCACATGCATGGAAAATGAACGCATTGAAACGGAAGCACAGGGCAAATGAAACAATGTAAACTTTGATGCACATTTGCAAGCAAGCAGATACATATGTTTGCTCTGAATATTCAGACAGCACGTCTAAAGGATTTTATAAAGGTGGTGCAACATAGCTACCTCCATAAAAAGGAGGCTCAGATTTGAATGCTCTCCATACTATATTGTGACCCAGCCATCAATAACCCACAAATTGCAAAAAACTAAAAGCTATAATGCAGCTAACATTGTATTGCAATGTAACATCGCTAGAAGAAGGAAACAGATCTCGAGGTGAAATCAAGAAAGATGTAACAAGTTCGTTCAGCATACATAACCATCAGACGTTCATGTAGCACATTTTGCTAAATTCTCATCATCAAAATGCAGACTGCTTACTGTTGTAAGGTGTGTCAATCTGAGCAAGTGCATTTTTGAACGTCAGCTGAACCAGAGGATTTTCCAACCACAGTTGTAGCTAGAAAAGAAAGAATAAAACCACGTCCATTGTAGATTATGACACAGTTCAACAAGCACCTTTAGTGATGTCATATAAACTTTTGCACCTAGATTTGAAACCTAGGTCAAATGAAACTAATAAAATGATGTAAAGCAAAAATGTTTCTGCTCAGAGAATAGAGGTGTCAAAAATTTTGATAAAATGCAGCCTGGGAACATGAGTCCAATCTGAGGGGGGCATTTTACTGCCTGTCCATCAAATTCCAACATGCCACATGTAAGCATCATATGCTCACAAGCTTAATTTCAAAATTAGTTAAGCTTGTGAAGCCAGGATATCTAACAGGATTTCAGTTCAGCAATGCATAAGAAAGCATAGTAATTTCCATTGACTTCTACAGACTAACAAATTTTCTTATTCTTGATGCTTCACTGATTGGCACCTGATCTGAAACCTGACATCATCCATCCATGGCTTTACAGATGACAGACAACTATCCAAAATTAAGCTGCAAGCCCATGACTAATACAACAATCTCCTTAAAATAATCATTATAATACTTTCTTGGCTGGGTTTCAGATATATGTGTTCATAGCTGGGTGTCACCCTTCAAGCGATTGCCCACGTACCTGTGTGCCCAGTGACAGGTCTATCTCAGACAAACATATTTAATTAAACATCCACCCAATTTTCAGGGATTCTATAGATTCAATTCCATATAAGATTCACACATGTATGAACATCCCACCCTGCACAGTAAGGGAATTTTGTTAGTGACAGTGAAAATAGCAGTTTGTTTACCCATAAGTGCTTTATGAAAAAATGAAACAATGAGAAACTACTACAAGACTAGCGTGAACTGACCAGTCGATTGCGGATGTAGAGGAAAAGTTTCTGAGTCTGAGGTGAGCTCTGGGCTATGTCTGGAAAGCATGATGCTTCAGTGGCTGTCATCTTGTCGTAAGGAAGTCTACTCTGGAACGCAGCACCTTCGAGCCCTGCACAGTCAAGCAGAAATCATTAAAACCAAATGGAAAACCGCATTATCAATTTTTGCCTTTTCTGGGTTGGTAATTCATGTCTGAAATATCAAATTTGTGATCACGTCTGAATCTAAGTATGTGCAATTATAGTTCATCAACCACTGCTTAGCCATCCATTCCCCACAAAAGGCCTTTAATCCTTGAACGACAAGAAGTATTGTGTTCGGTAGCCATCAGTGATTCCTCATCTGTAAAGGGTAAAAGGTACATAACTGAAGACGCCCAGAAACAAATCAAGACTCTGTACATTTGTATCCTTATGCCACAGTAGTGACCATGGTGCTGGACTGTCAACCCAGAGGCAATGGTTCAAATCACTTCCAAGACAGTAAGATATCTGAAGAATTCTGTCCATTAAAAAACTGACTATTAACAAGTGCATGATCACCCTATCATTGAAACAGCAAGAAAGCCCAGAGAACATCACGCCTCATATGTCAAGGCTCAGAAAATGATTTCACTAACAATTACATCCATATCTGCCCTTTAGCTTATGGGACAATTAGCATCCATATCTGTCTCTCAGTCTTGGCTTAAAGGACAGTTAGCAACTGTAAAATTTTGTCTCATGGTCTTGGCTTAAGGGACAAATAGCATCCATATCTGTATCACAGTCTTGGCTTAACACTTTAACAACGAGAGTGTACTAAAAGTGACTGGGAAACCAATGCAGCTCATTGTTCAAGTTAAGGGACAAACAGCATCCATATCTTCCCCTAGTCTCGGTTTAAGGTACAATCTTAGTATATTGGCTTCAGGGACAATTAGCATCCATATCTGTCTCACAGTTTTGGTTTAAGGGACAATTAGCAACAATATCTAGCTCACAATCATAACATAAGGGACAATTAGCATCCATAGTTCCATACCTGTCTCATGGTCATGGTTTAAGGGATAATTAGCATCTATATCTGGCTGGCATAAGGGACAATTAGCATCCATAATCCAAATCTGTTTCTCAGTGACACATCATAAATTCAATTCTCAATATCTCTAAAAGTATCCAAGCTCTGTGGCTAAAGGGACAATTAGCATCCATATCTGTCTCTCAGTCTTGGCTTACGGGACTTGTATTTTTCTTCTTTTGACTAAATATAAATATATTGATGCAAAGAAACTATGTTAACTTAAATCAAGAAGTAAGTAACAGACCAGTAGTACCATTTCCTGTAGGGTCATCATTCTCACTTTCTTCTTCCTCGGGCTCTGGAGGTGCTGGCTGAGAGGGAGGTGGCGTGACCTTAGGTTTTTCCTTTTTGTCTTCCTCAGACAGATGGTCATCTTCAGACAAATTGGTCACCTGCTCATCCATCTCGCAGTATTCCACCTAAAACAAAAAACCTATTGACTATAACACAACCAAAATCTAAGAAAACAAATATCATCGACTTGAAAACTATCTGCAGATTCATTTCTTTTACTGGCTGATAACATGAATCCAAAGCCATACAGACTTAATTTATTACTCTAAAAGCAATGTTGGTAGTAGGCATATAAGTGCTAATACCAATCAGTGCAAACACTAATCAACCCAAGTCAAGTAGCTTCTACTGGTAAGTATGCTATCTAAATAAATGCAAGACGTTATTAGTGTAATCAACAAAACTCGTGCATCAATAAATCCTTGCAGTACACCAAGAAGCAAATCTACATCAGTAAATAAACATGGGCTCATACAAGAAAGAAACAATCTTGAAGGCAAGAATGATTTCTTTTAATATTAATATTGCACATGGATGCAGCACTCTATTCTACGCTAGTCTGGGAAGTTTTATTAGTTACATGGACATCATCCAGGATCCCAAAATTAAATTGCCAGCAGTTTAAGTCCTCGTTAGTCTAATGCATAAACATACGTAACCTACAGAAGCAAGCACAAAATAAAACAAGTTGCATTCTTTAACACCATAAGAAATTTAGACAAAGAAGTTTACTAAAGAAGTTTAACACCGTAAAAAGGACAACTGGCAACCTTTCGATTCTGCATCCCAAAACCAATATTCAACTACAGAATGTGATTAGCATCTCAATAAAACGAGATGATATAGCTATCACGGATATCTAGTCATTCTCGCAAACAAATACCCAAACTTGCGGGCTGAACAGCTGCATTGCACGAGAGAGAGACCAGTTCTCAAGGCGATGAAGCAACATAGTATGGTCGACAAAGTTAAAGATGGCAGACAAGTAAAAAAATACAAGCGCAGTTACTTTAATACAGCATACAGCAGATAACGTCATTGTGAACATTGAGGCAAGCTGTTTTGGTGGAGTGGAATTCGCAATATGCTGATTGGAAAGGGAGGAGTAAAGAATCTGAACACAAGCGGGCTTCGAGTTGACTTTTGGCAACACATTCACGAAGTTTAGAAATAAAATTAAAAGTGTCAGCGTTTTCTCAGCAAGGATAGATTATTCTGCGGGAGAAACATGATGAAAAATATTCCTCAGCTAGCTCATGTAAACTAGACTTGGACTTCCTCTTGACTACCCTTTGGAAAACCCCTCTGACTTGACGCATCGCTCATGAATAAGCTGGTGCTCTGCGTTTAGCTTTCAAGTGGCGCTCTAGAAATTTTCGGTTTATAATTACGATTACGAAGTAACCGATCAATGCCAAGATGGAGGTACCAAGCACATTAAAGCAACGTTGGTCTTAGGTTCAGATAGGCGACCTTTGTCTAAAGCCGACGAAAGCCACGCTATTCTGAGACTATGTGTTTTATACTTCCTACACTGAGTTTAGTGAGGCCTATCCCGACCCTAGACTTTTTCCTCCGGCTGCGTCGGTTTCCATCCAGACTGTCGGCTGAGTCGTTGTTATCCGTATTTGGACTGGCAGGGCGTTTCTTAGCTTCATCCCCACTCGAGTCTCCCTCTTTCTTCCCTCCTGGCATAACTGTACTAGCAGACTCCACTAAACAACGGCAAAATTTGAAAGAAAGTAATTAACAGCAAAATTAGCTAAATCTCCACTCCTAACAAAGACTTGCAATCAAGAGACATGCGCCGACATTACTTACTGTAATGGCGACGGCGGCGACACTCTTTCAACCGCCAGCCCTTCAGTCACCACAGCCTTATTATAATACAGCAACATGGCCAACATAACCGGTGAAGTAGCAATAGGTTTTGGAAACAAATTTTAGAATCATTGGAAATTTTAACTCATCTTATTAGTCTTATTATAAAACAAACTTTGACCATTCAGACCATTTGGGGTACAAACTGTACTTGATCGATCTCTCTACATAAAAATTTTATTTACAATCTACATGATTTATGTAATTTACATAGACTCAAGCAAATCTAATCTGGTGTCCTCGTTACAGTTTTATTGCGTCTTTCCCTACGAAAATAATTATTAATGTTCTGCGCTTTGTGAAGTAGTTGAACGCGCTATATTAAGCGTCTTGATGCAGGTATACAGAAATACTAAAACGCTCATTAGTTGCAAACAACTAGTACATGTACAGAGAAATAATACTTATTATGTGTAATACCTAATGACTCTATGTTTTCTCATGAGATTAACTTATATGGGGCAATATTTAATTTAATATATCAAAAATTTCTTGAGATTGGTTTTTAGTATTGCAAAAACTTTATTACATTACTGCTAGGGCTGCAACGAAGATTGTTGTAACGGGTTATAAGAGATAACTGTAGTTACTCTTCCTGTGTTATTTTTGAAATTTTCCACCAATCACGTTAAAGTAGCAAGTCGTCAAATTTTTATTTCTTTTTACAGTTGTTTATGTTTCAGTATTAAAAATGAGTTTAGGGTTTGGAACAGGGTAAGACCTCCGGCGTTTTTCTTAATGTCGTGTGGAAATATTATATCATGTAGTAGGATATGATGTGTTCTTGAAACGGCCCGTTTATTATTTCCGTTTGTCTTACACGCCGCTGAATCAGCAGAGGTCAACCCGAATCCCCGAAACCCG
This sequence comes from Allolobophora icterica, assembly GCA_963556255.1. Classification (NCBI taxonomy): domain Eukaryota; kingdom Metazoa; phylum Annelida; class Clitellata; order Crassiclitellata; family Lumbricidae; genus Allolobophora; species Allolobophora icterica. Next base: position 17,899,469 of record OY744605.1, on the reverse strand, counting down.
AATCCCCGAAAACGTTGAAAATACACAAAAGCCCGATTTCCCGAAAACAGTTTCATAGAAAGCGGCAGAGCTCCCGAAAACTATTCAAAGTTAAATTGTAAACTCATACGTGAGAAAGGCCTAGGTTTGCCTTGATACATCTCGATTTACTGTCTATTCACATGTTTATTTGTAATTTTAGTCTAAAATCGATTTCGGGGATTCGGGCGAAATTCGTTTCGGGGATTTTGGTTTCGGGGATTCGGGCCGCGCCGTAAACCAGTCCGGTACCCTTCATGCTGTGACCAAAAGTTTGTATGCACAGACTTTACTGTTTTTAACATGTGCTGCTACTTCGATTAGGTATTCTGCAATGCAAAAACAAAGTCATTTTGCTTTCAATAAGCTCGCCCGGGGGCTCTAGTAGAGATTCTGCAGGGGTCCTCCCTGAATCCCCGAAAACGCTGAAAATACACAAAAGCCCGATTTCCCGAAAACAGTTTTACAGAAAGCGGCCGAACTCCCGAAAACTATTCAAAGTTAAATTGTAAACTCTTATACATGACATAGATCTAGCGTGGCCTTCATGTATCTCGATAATATAGAATATAGATATAATATAGAAAATAGATTTCGGGGATCCGGGCGAAATTCTTTTTGGGGATTCGGGTTTCGGGTATTCGGGCTGATCCCTTCTGCGGTATGCCCATCAGCCATGGAATTTCTACATACGCCACTGTGGGGTCGTCCCGAAACCCTATTCCCGAAAACGCTGAAAAAACGGTTTGATAGAAAGCTGTCGAAACCCCGAAAACTATCCACATTCCCAAAATTAAATTGTAGTGTTTGAAATATGACAATCAATCAATCAATCAATTTCGTTTATTCTATCCAAGCTGACTTGTACGCAACTTGATACAGAGTTAAGGTAGCTACAATAATGCTGTCATAAAAAATGAGACTAGCCTATGGGATTTATATGCTAGTAATTATGCAAACGACGACAGAAGGGTTGCTTCTGTCATCTGAAGGGATATCTGGACTGTCTATATCTTATACAGTTTAATATGTGGGAATTGTGAAAAGCTTAATTTTTCAGTATGGTATATAATAATTATAGTTTAGTGGGTAATTTGTTGGTTAACACCCTGTCTAAAAATGAATTGTTGAAGTTTGAACTCTTTCACATGACATAGACTTGCAAAATCGATTTCGGGGATCTGGGTTTCGGGGATTCGCCCCGCCACTGCCCCACATCACGACGTCGACGAGATGCGCGAAGGTATTGCAGCTGTTTCCCCAGAATTATTCCGTGCATAGGTTTTCGCTTCAATCATCAGGTCGCTGCCACATTTTAGCTAGGTATAAGTGAAGCATATATATGCTAAGCAGTTAAATGCCATAGTGGTAAAGCAGCAGGTGACAAACATCCTAAAATAGCACGTTTGGATTAAACATTGGTTTTATCTTTAATCAACTTTTGATAACAGAAACCCATACATTTAAAAAGTTGAATAAATGATATAAGGAATATGTCAATTATATATTTATATACTTATATACCATATATTATTTTATTCAACTTTTTTAATGTGTGGGTTTCTGTTATCTGTATTATATTGTACAATACAGCTGTTATTCCGTGAACTATCTAGAGTATTTGCCCGTCATATGACGGGATGTCTCTAATGACTCTTTAGTTTGTCTGTGACGGTGAGCTTCCGCATGTAATGTTCATCTGGCCTGCGCTTATTCAGGCGCCTCATGAGCTCATCGTTGCCGGTGACAATGTGCATCAGTGTCACATCTTTGCGACCTCAGATGATCGAGAGTTTCTTGGCTTTGTCGGGGCATCCATCTTTGCCATCACTCGCAATATAAACATTATCGTTGCTCTTGGGGACTTTCTTCATTCATGGGACAACAAAATTTTCAAGGACTGTTTACCAACAATATAGTATTTTCCCATTTTATTACATCATGTGGACTGTTAGAAGAAATTATCAAGGACTATTTATGAACAATATAGTATTTGCCCTTTATTTGTTGTTGTTTGTGTATTGCATGTGACCAATCAATATTTAGGCTAATCAGTTTTCACCTCATCCTTACTCCTCCTCCCCCTCCCCCCCAATCTCCCTTCATATCGCGTGCCTTATTGAGGGAGTGATGCAGGGAGGGAGGGAGGCAGAGACAGACTTGGTTAGTAAAGACCGTGTGACATTGCGTCGGTCTTTGCCCAATGCAGGCCTTAGGCAGCATCGGTAGGGAGGTCTGCAAATGGTCTCTCATGGGGCTGCTCCCGATTCAGGCCATCAGGCACATTCCATACATTCCACAGTGTTTATCGTAGGACACATGGATCTGGGAACTATATAAGAGATGTTATAGCAGTAAAAGCTGTTCCATTCAGTTTTAACGTTCTCAGTTTTTAAGCATTGACATGCTAATGCAGCATGGGTGCGCTTAGCCTTCCAAATCTTAGTTTCATCAGTTGTTGTTGTGGCATCTGTGAAAACAAGATGCTGACCCTGAATAAGAGCTGAAACAATGAGATGATTGCAAATTAATACCTGTCAACCAACCCATTGCACAAGTTCTGTTGTTTAATTCTAAGACACAATGAGGTGTTTGCATTTTCTTGAATATGATTCCTGACGGGAGTTATTGCTGTTTGTGACTTAACTGAGGCTTGTTTTGTTTCATTGCTTTTCAGAACTACTGGTGAGTTCAAGCTTAAGACAAATGCTGCCAACGTCTGTGTCTGAGAAAGTCCCAATCTGCTTTGAGAAACACAAGATTTTAATCTTCAAATATATCATACTTCAATGTGTATAATTGTTGCAGTGGTTCAGCTTGACCTTCTCGTAAAATGCTCCATTTTAACATTAGTTCTAATATGATGCAGTTGCGAACGTGGGTTCCAACATTAGTGCAGCTTTCAAAATGTCCAAATTATAACACAACCTGATTAAAAGGCAATTTGTGGTATGGTTGCACCATATGAAGATTCTGGCTGTAGAGTTACCAAGAGGAATTTTGTTGTTAACCCTTTAACGATAAGCATGTACTAAATTGTATGGAAAACTAATCCCTTTCATTGTTAAAGGATTAAACATTGATCTCTTTCATGTAGCGAAACCAGAATTTTTATAGAGCCCCTAAAGGGACTGTTATTTCCTTCAGAAGTTCTTTTCAAGATTTTATATTTCTGCCACATTTTAGCATTAATTTATTAGTTAAGTGGGTTTAATATGATTGATATAAATATCTGCATATTGATTAATATTTTCACGTATTAATATTTAATATTAACATTTGCTTAATATTTAGCCTAGAATTTAGACATTTAATATTAATATTTGTTTAATATTATTTATTAGTTAGCATATGCATTATATAAGGCTTTAGGTTAAATTGTTAGTAAAATGCTTACTGAAGTTGATGAATTCTAGTTTGTATTTCTTGAGAGACATCCTATGACCATTGATGTTAATTGGTGAGCTTATTTGCTTAAGTGATTGTACTGCATGCATGTGAATAAACGATGTGAGGTAAATGTATGCAATGCATTAACTGTTGCCTAAACTGTTGTTGATTTAGGTCCAAACTTGTTTGGTAGTATGCCCAGCACAACAGCTCCTGCAGCTGGATTAGGAGGATTTGGTGGATTTTCATTTGGAAATGCCCAGCCAGGCTCTACACTGGCTGCCACCACCCCAGCGACAGGGTTTACGCTAACCAGTGCCCTAGATGCGAGTCAAGGGCCGCTGAAAGCGGTTCGTTTTGACACCGGAACCGCTGCAACCCTGGCGTCAGCTGTAGCACCATCTGCTCCGCTGACTCTCGGTGGCTTTTTGGCCACTTCAACGGCAGCGCCAGGAGGTGGTTTTTCATTTCCCACTTCAGCTGCAACAGCAGCGCCTGGAGGTGGCTTTTCTTTTCCCACACCAGCTGCAACAGCAGCAGGTAAGAGTTATGACACTTTGTTTAAATGGTTGCAATAGAAGAATGGAAAATGATCTACTAAAGTAGCCTTAATGATGGTAGTCATGAGTAGAATAACTTAGCAATTTAATTGCCTTTGACATAAATGCTTAACTACTAAATTAGCCCGATAGCACATTGGATAACATCTGGCGTAGAGTGCGAGAGGTACAGAGATCGAGTCCCATAGGCGGACATGCTTTGTAGGCTGCAATTTGCGCCGTGTATTGCAGGCTGTCTGTTCTGTTAGTAGTTAAGATTTATCGCATAACATGTACATGTACAGCACAGTGCGTTTGCAGGCGCTTAATTAAAGAATAAATATTATTATTATTATTATTATTAATGATGGGTAGTCATGAGTAGAATAACTTAGCAATTTAATTGCCTTTGACATAAATGCTTACAATACAAGAAGAGATGGTCCACTGAAGTAACCCTAGCGATAGTGTAGTCGTGAGTATGAAAAGTTATCCACTTAATTTTCTTTGGATATGAAGTTGAGATGGTGGCCAGAGTCTATCCAATCGATTGGAATCGTAATTGAACAATTCCTCAGGATCTGGGCTCATTATTAGTTGAGTTATGCCACAGGTTTTTATCTGAGCAGAGGTAAATATTGTGGTTGTAACTGAGTGTACATTGACACGCTGGCGTTTGTGATCCACTGAGACTATATCTGGCAGAAGATTAATATACATTTTCTTCTTAAATTATCTTCCTGCTGTTAATTTTAAAATGTCCTGACTGAAGACTGTAAGCGTGTGGAGCTGATGTGACTTTTTACTTGCAGCAACTTCAACGCTGTCTGGTCTGCTGGGGGGCAACAAGCCTACGTTGACTTTGGGAGCAGCAACCACAGCAGCTGCAACAACTACTTCGGGTTTTGGTTTTGGTGGTTCGACACTGGGTGGTTCTTTAGGAACTACAACCTCACTTGGTTTTGGAGCAACTCCTGTTGGTGTAGCAACGACAACTTCGCTTGGATTGGGTGGTGTGTTACTTCGCCAATTCTGAATTACCAATGGATCTGCTGTTAATTCTCAGATATGTTGTGACTTGGTGGCTGTATTAAGTGTGCAGTTTTGAGTGTTGTCATTAAGGTCTTTAATTCTCAGTTAAGGTCTTTGACAACTTCACTCTTAGTGTTGTGACCTAATATTTAATACTCAACTACGTAGTCTCATTGATTAACGTATATCCACTATGTTTTGTGTTGTTTATGTAAGTACTTGTAACCAGAGGGTCGCAGGTTCAAATCTACCTAAAGCCACTGCTTTGCGACTTTGGACAAGTTGCTCACCCGCAGTTGCCTTTAAGAAAGGCAATGGGAAACCACCTCACTCATCCAATCCCCGGATGGCATAAAGCCAATGGGCAGAGAACTCATCGTCATCATCATACCAGTTTTAGGACTTTTTCCAAATATACTGTGATTAACGATACAGTCTTGGGGGTATTAATAGAGAAGTTTATGACACATTAACTATAGCTAAATTGTGACCTTTCACTTGGCAAGGGTTTAACAATGACTCAGTCTGGAGTCTGCATTAAGAGTTGTTGAGTAGAAAATAAATTACAATTAATTTTTGGTGAGTGGTGACACTGGTTGCAGTGAAAATGTGTTCTGTCACTGGACTGGTGCGATCATGTTTGCTCCTTAGCCGAAAGATCCGTTGACCTTTGGGACCATGCTTTTGCAGATATTTTTGTACAGGTGTGTAAGCAGTTGTGTTACTTTAACTTATTTACTTTTTGAAGACATTTCTCTTGCCCTTTAGGTTGTCTTACATCAGGAACAACAGCCACGTCAAGTATATTTGGATCGACGACTGGTACCACTGCGAGCCAAGGTCTTGGTGGGGTTGATCTCAAGACGGCCAGTTCAACGTCTGGTGGTGCTGGTGGTGGATCAAGCAAGACATGGTCAGTTGAGTTTCGTCATCTAACGCATTGTTCCTTACCAATTTAAGTTACAATAAAGACGTAGTAGAAATTTCCTATTTCTATTCTTGACCTCAGAACTGTTCCTACTTCAGTCTTGGAAAGTTGTTAAAATTTCTCTTTCTTCAGAGATTGCATAAATAGATGCTTTCATATTTTTAGTGAAATTGTCTAAATTGTGCATTGTATCTGTGAAATGTGCTTATGACATGTTAAATCACTTTGTTTTGATGATCGTAGCTTTCAATTTAATGACTCACTTTTGATTCATGGTAAGCTTTGAATTTACTTTAATCGTGGAATTTATGCTCTGATTAATCCTTGTTTTACTTCTGACTTGACTTAATGAAATTTATTCTACATTCTAGTGATGGCAGGGCACTGAAAGAAAATCCAGTTGATCCTATCATTCTCAACAGCATTGAAGAATTCATGTGAGTTGTCCAGAATGGATGCTATATTCTACACACATATTCTGCAAACTATCGAATCCAATGTAACCATGTAAGACTGCGCTCCAACAGTTGACCCTGTTTTAGGGTAAAGTGTGCCGTGATTAGGCCCTTAGATAGTTGAGATCACTAGTTATTTCTATATTTTTCTTTATATGCTTGCTGTAACATGTTGCGGTGTGTCAACATGTGGTGAAAATAACAAATAATCAATTAGATTTCTTAGCTTCTTGTTAATTCTGTGTTGTCATTCAGGTCCAGACTCTAAACTTATCTAGTCACTAGCACTTCTTCCCATCCCTCTGGCCACTTGATTTTTAACTGGCCTATCCAGCAAATTATTGATGTAGTTTTAGGTATTTCTTGTTCCATTATTTAATCCAACACATGTACAAAGCAAGATGATTTACAACTAAAAGAATGTCAGTGCTTCGTTCGGTGAACATTTAACTAAAGTACACTGTGACAGTACGGAAAGCAATATATTATCTTGATGCTGGACATCATTTTTCAGTCAGAAGTTGATTATTTGAAAGACAGCAGACTGGCTGTGTGACTAGACCATCGTGCTTTGAGAAAAAAAGTCGAACTCTGGACTTGCCTTAAAATGTGGACATCCTCTCAATGGGAAAGATCATTACCTGTGTTTTGCCTCTGTCTGGAGCTTTGCCTTTCCATAACACTTTACCAGCCATCTCTGTTCTGGGCTAAAATAGATTTCAGTGGTTGAAAAAAGTAGACTTCCATGGTTAGATTGCCTTAAATCATTATTACAGCCACTGGTATTCATCTTTTTATTTGCAGAAAGCATGTAAAGAACCAGAAAAGCATCCGAGAAAACATTAGTCGAATGTCGTCAAAACCACTTTGTAAGGTGAAGGAGAATATGAAGACTCTACAGCAGCAGCTGATGCTCGTTTCAAATGGATTTCAGAAGAACTCGGCAGCCATTGAAAAGCTCAAGAAGGAAGCCACTCAGGTTCTTGTGAACTCAATTCAGAAACTGTCCTTTGTTTAAGCTTGTGTTGTAACTGTGTGACTCATCATTCCTTCGGAGTTCTTCCACTGATACCTCTTGATGTAGACTTTATTGTCTGGGTCAGTGCTTTTTTTCTGGATAAAAGGTTCCGGACTGGGGGTTAAGAGGGGTCTCAATAAACACTGAAAACAGTTCAAAACACTTAAATTAAATTAAAATAACTAAATTATTGTTTTTATTATTAAAATAAATCAATTATTTTTAGTAGCTGAAAAAAAGTTCCGGAACGCCGTTCCAGCGCGTTCCGGCTGAAAAAAGCACTGGTCTGGGTATTTCCTAAACTGTTGGTGATCAATAAAGTGAATTCTGAAATAGAATATTCAGATTTAGATGCTAAGCCTATGTTTACTTTTTCTCATTGTCTTTTTCCAGTATATTTTCTTTCCTGTGAATTTTATAACTATAGGGTGCTTGCTGCTAATTAAATAGTTTCTCTGTAGAGTGCATGTCAGTTTTGGTATCGAACATTTCACTAGCGTTTGGATACCTGTTAGAAGATAATGGGCTCTAGATTACAGACCGTGAGTATTTCAGTGACTTCTGATGCAGCATCGTTAGTAGAATGTTGATAGAAAACTGTTTTGATGTAGTAACAACAACAAAACTAATGGACTAACAATATACAAACTACAAGCTAATATTATATTAGTAAATACCAGGTATTTTACTGTAATCTCTATCCTTGCAGTCTATTGCCTTCTCATAGATCATACCTTGGTTAGTTGTTGCTTTGCACACTATTTGCGTCACTTTATACTGTTATCTTATGCCCTGTTCATTTGTGTGAAAGAAATCAGCCTCCATTGATCTTTGTCTGCATACTGGCACTAGAGAAATTCTTTCAAAAGCTATTGTACAATGTACATACATATCGTGTATTAGGGCTCAGTTTATAAAGCATTGAACTCTGGCCAGCTACAATACTTAAAATCAGTACTTATTCCCCAGACTTATTCAACGTCATTTGATTGCCATTCTCTGGTCATACCTAAAACTAGAATTGTTCTTGGTGAACGAGTTTTTTCAGTTGATGTACGTATATTTTGAAACTCTCTCCCTGCCTGTGTCTTACGGACTGATCTTCTGGATATTAACCCAATTACACCTTTGTTTTGGTGTACATTAGACACTGGTGATGTAGAAGTTATAAATTACGATTGCAATATCAATGTCTTTTGTATATCGAAGGAGCTGAAGTGTGCCGAAATGGCTCACAGAACGAAGGATACTCCTCCAGGTCTTCAGTATGAAAACACGGCTCCCACAGAGTAAGAACAACTTTCTGTATTTAAGCAGTTTACAACAAACTTAATATTTTGTACCATACCCATTTTTATGTGAGTCAAGTTCAGTTTTTTATGTATCGTATATAGAGTGAGCAGGTGCTGTCGAATAAATCCGTTTTCTGTTAAAAACTACCTAGAAACATTTAAGTACATTGCAATAAAATTAGTATACATGTGATAAACTAGCATAGGCAGCAGTGAAGTTTTGTAGTATTAATTTATTTATTAGATATAATCTTTAAAAATGTGTTATGTAATTCTGTAAATACATTGATGATTCTTTCAGTTCTTCTATGGAAATTAAACAGGTCTTAGACTGACTTTTTATGTCTTGAGATTATTGTCACGTGTGCATATGTTTAAGTTACTTCATTCTTTTAGAAATTTTTAATTTCTATTTTAATTGAAAGTATCTCTCAATTTTGGTCACAAATATGACCTAGAAAGTTTTAACCGAAGATTTGTTTTGTATTAAATATTGACATAGGATTTCTCTTCCCTTAAAATATTTTGACCTTGGGCATGTTTTCAATCAAATTTGACTTTGCTTATGTTTTAATTTAAATTTGTCAGGTACTTCCATCGCTTAACGGAAGAGTTTGAGACCCAGATGATGTTGTATAGGCAACAGATTGTCGATACTGAAAATCATCTCATTTCTCTCAATCATACTGCAATGCTTACTCCTCAAGGTAATTGCCTTAGGCTTACTGCATATTTCTGCCAATTTGCATAATTCATTCTTTACACACCAGTGCCAAGTTGACAGCCTACCTATAAGAAAAGGTTGGCCAGGTGTTTGGTTGCCATTGTATTGTTTGAAATAACTCCTGAACCTTATGTCGGAATTCTGATGTAATGTAACAGAAAGAACACTTCTATAGTGCATGTTAAGAGCCTCTCAGAGGTGATGTGTATGCAGCTCTCAGTCAGATGGAAAAAGATGTATCTTCAATGTTCAAGAAAATGCAAAGCAGTCCACAACAAGTGGGGTGGAGCGAATTGTAGAAGGTAAATTGTTCCCAATGATAGAGAAGCCCGACATGCACGTGTCGATGTGTGATAGTGTGGAACAATGAGATCATTCCGAGTCGCAGAACGAAGCATCCGGCGACCGCACTGTGTAGAGACTGGAATGCAGAGCTCTCTGATGTATTCTGGCGCAGTACCAGTCATGGCAGATTGCACCTATGGGGTTGATAGATCCCTGTTGTAAAGGATTGATTACTTAACTTTCCTTGTCCTTAAGGCATTGGAAGGCAAAAACTCGTTTATCATGCTTCTTTGTCAACAGTAGTCCTTGGCTGTTTATTACTGGCGCTATAGAAAGACCCTGCTGAAGATTGTTTAATTCTCTTTGTTCTTTTTGTTACAGACTTATCACAGCTGTTTGCAAAGCTGAACGATGGTTTCATTGCACTTGCCGCCCAGTTGCAAGTTGTTCACGAAGCAGTCAGAGTCAGTACTGAATCTTTAGCAATTCATGTTCATAGCTAGACAGATGTGGTTTAAGAGGCTTGGTTTAAGGTGGATAAAACAGTTTGAGAGATAACACCTTGTAAGATGTACCTTTTTAAATCTATCTGGTAACCGTGCTTAGCACATTCAAGAGGTTCCTTAATGAAGCCATATAAATTTTCAAATATATAATACGATGGTTTTATATATAAATGAGTTTAAATTAAGATGGATGTTCGTTAAGTGAAAGTAGGATTTTAATTTAGTTGTAAAATTGGTATAACTTGGTTTGAAATAATAAATGCTACAATGGTTTTGTATTGGATAGAAGTTAATGTTATTTGTTTGTAAGATAGGGATAAGTTGGATTTGAGATTGCTATAAGTTTTAAGATCGATGTAAACTGGGTACAAATGTCGTATAGGTTGGATGTGTATTGAGTGGCATTCTGTAAGTAAGTGTAAGATGGTTGTAATTTGCATTAGCTACTCTGTATCTTCATTTTGTTCTTGATGAATTATTATGTAGCATTGTTAAAAATAATGTTCAGGACTGCGAATTGACACAGAAATGTGAATCTGAGGCATGGTTAGTCACTAGTCAGTTGTCAGGTGAAGAGCAGTTAGATATCCAGATGTTTAAAAGCGTGAGAAATGGTGAATTCTGAGGCATCTGTTGAAGGAATCAAACTGTTTTTGCATTAGAGAAACATTGTTAGTCAGTTCTATTCCTTGCGGCAATAACATTGAATGCACAAGAGCCCCTGTGCATTGTGGCTGAATAAACTTTTATGTCGCCCTTTACAGACAAGGAAGCACTAAAAGCTACTGTGAAAACCATACTTCTTGTCGTTAAGGATTAATGTTTTTATGTGGTACCTAAAAGGCCCTATATCAAGTGTGTAGGTATATATTGTATTGTATCTGAACATTTGTAAAGTGCCTCTCACAGTGTTCGCTAATCAGAATAGTGTAATAGAATAGTGTAATAATGTAACGTAATAGAATTGATTATTTTGTTGGCTTTACTATGTTCTAGAACCAGAAAGAACAGTATCTTGAGTATCGAAAGATGTATCACGGTGATGCTAAGGACATCTTTGCCAGACGTAAGAAGGTCCAGGAGAGCATTATGAAGTCTGTTCCATCCACAGTTGGTCCAACGCCATTTTCAGCAGCAGGTGGCATCGGTACCTTAGCTCAACCAGCTCAGACTGCCCTGCCTCAGCAGACAACAGGTACGATTGTAATATTCATGATACAACTTGAACATAGTTAGATACTCAGCAACCCAGTAGTTTGTGGTTAACTTGCATGAAGTTTGTGTTACCATACTAAGTATAAAAGTAACAGAAGTATGATTTAGCTGGGGTTTACGATGACCAGTGAACAGAATTTCAAATGAGAAATCTTCTAGCACTAAATGCTTTAACAGTGAGGGTGTATTAAAAGGTACTGGGAACCTATGCAGCTGATCATAAAAGTGTTGATAACACCTTTAATGACTAATCTGTATAATCTCGTTATGGAGTACAAAATTATTGCTTTACTTAACCAACCCAGTCTCAACATTGAGTTAAGCTTTACTGAATCAAGGTAACTTTGACTATGTTTACCTGCAGCTGGAAGTGGTACATCTGGCTTTGGCTTTGGTTTACCTGGTGCAACACAGACAGGATTCGGTCAAACAACACAGGGTACTGGTTCCCTGTTTGGTACTACAGCAACTTCCGGCACAGGTCTGTTGGCCGTGTGTGTGTGAGCATGTATGTGCATGCAATACACATGTGTATGGGAGAGTTGTGTCTGCTTCCTGAGCTAGCGTGATGTCCTCCACTGGCTTCCTTTTTCGCAACGCATTGTCTACCAGGTTGCCTTTGTTGTCTGGCAGTGTCAGCTTGGCTGCGCTACTTTCTATCTACGCGAGCTTTGCTTTCCAGCATCGTCACTTCCTGGTCACCATTCACTCCGTTCCACTGCTCGTGGTGACTTACACGTTCCTTTCGCTCGCACTGCAACCATGCAACAGCGTGCATTCTCCATGGCCGGTCCCACTATCTGGAACAGGCTTTCTCTGGAATTGTGGTCTCTTCCTCGGGACTCGTCCACCTCTTTTCTTCTCTGCTGTCAAGGCTCTCTTTCACCGAGGCTTGGCTGGGAGCGCCTCTGAATAGTTACCTTGAAGCGCGCGCTATATAAATGTCTAGTTGATTGATTGATTGATAGCTGTGAGAATGACTTTTGCTGTGGATTGAAATGTAGCCTTATCAAGTATTTCTGGTGTAAGAGGCAAAACAGGGCAGTATCTTAGTCTCAAAGCAGAAGAATTTGTGCTCTGTCAAACTGGAGGCAGGTTCTATCAACTCCTTGATTTTGAGACACCACCAATCTGCAGTCACTGTGAAAATATAAAGAAGCTGCATCACCCAACAGGCATATTTAGGAAGGACTGATAATTAAGTGAAGGTTGGGGCTGCTCGATAGTCTAGTGGTTAGCCTGCTGGACTGTCAGTCGAGAGGTCGGGGTTCAAATTCCTGCCAGGGTAGAAATTTGGTTTGAGATTTCTGCTCCATGTGCTCCTCCTAGCAAACTCAGCTATAATGAGTACACTGACTGTAAACCAGTAAGTGTGAAGATGAGATGGCAAGTGAGAAGACTGGCCGTCGGCCTTCGTATGCCTAGGCTAAGAAACTGAAGTCACTAACACTTCATACCCATGGCTGCCCCGGGGCTTAAGGGACTGCTCTTCGTCTCTTCATTTTATGCAGCCTCGTGTCACCCTCGAACCTGCAATCATGGATTATAGACAAAATGCCACCATAGACAAAAAGTCTTTAGATCCTAGGACCTAGGACCATGCTTCTGATGGGCTTCTATAGAGTTGTGTGTATGTAGGTGTGTGTTTGTGAAGGTGTGTATGTGTGCATGAACATACATGTGTGCGGCCTTGACAATTTTTACTTTATTAGACCAAGTCTGACAAATCTCCTTAAAAATCGTTGTTTGTCTATGCTTGATGTTAAGGCACGATGTTTGGGGGGTCGTCAGCACCTGCTACTGGACTGTTTGGAAGCACTGGAGCCAGTCCTTTTGGATCAACTGGACTGACAGGTACACCGACGCTGAACTTTTCACCAGCCACTACAACGGCACAGGCTCAGAAACCTTTCGGTAGCAAGCGTGGTAAAAACGCATAGGAAGATATGAAACTGTACCTTTTGTTCAGTTTAGAAGTCATACAAAACGTAAATACTGTGGATTAATTTAATCACGGAAAATCTTTTAACCATTTTTCCAATTAAGAAATTAAGGGGCAGTTACTTTATGAATGCTTCCAAGTATGAGTAAATCTTGCAATTTAGGATAAATGAAGACTGATGCAAGGTTCTACTATCTGTACAAGATGCTGGCTGTGTTGCTCTGAGGTGGGCATTTCTGGGATAAAGATGCATGTGTAGAGCTTATTTGCATGTAGGGGAACCACTAAAAATGCTTTTGATATATTTGGCAAAGTCTTGTAATTTCAAAGATACCGTAAGTCAGTAAATAATCAGGGATAGAGCTAAAACAGTTTTTCTGTTAGTAAATGGTATATGGACTGAGCCATCTTGTGAATGTTATGCAGGCCTGGTTCGTCTGTTAGCAAACTAGGCAGCCGCCTAGGGCCGCCGATTTTTAGGGGCCGCCAATTTTCCATTTTTCTAAAATAAACATCCAAGAAAATTTCTGGAAATTCATAAATGGAACAACGTTGGATTATTTTTTAATTATTATTTGCTAGATGGAAGTATTATAGTGTTTTTGTAATAAATTATGTTCTATTAAAGTAGGGTTCACCATTAAGTTTTACTCAAGTTTTTGCGCTCAAATGTAGCTTTGCCTAGGGCCGCCAAATGTCTTGAACCGGGCCTGATGTTATGCTTTTTGTGACAGTAGTTACTGGTATGGTTTACTGTTGCGTTTGGTAAGCTGAGAACACGATTTAGGCATTTTCATTTAGTCCAGATGAACTTTTACCTGACTTGAACAAAGCGCCTGTATGTCCACGAAAGTACTTTCAGGACATTTTGCCATAGGATCTTGAAATGTTGGTAAAATGGAAAGTCCTTTTTTGAGATTGGCAAAATCTATGTTACAAATATCTGTCTTGGAGATGGGCAAGCACTTGTGTGGAAGAAATAAGCAACATGTTTGTCTGAGTGCATAGGTTCTCTGTGAGCAAGGGTAAGTGTATTTCCACATTGATTATCTTGAAAAATACTGTGAGTTTGAGGCTACTTGAAGAGACTCCAACATACGTACCTAATATCATGATTTATTCTGCATTCTTTTCAGTCGTTACCAAGATCTGTTGATTGAATGTGGTGTGTATCGGTTTCTTAACAGCACGTCGGTTTCCTGTATAAATTTCTGGATATTAGCAATGCACTTAACAACAGAAATCGGACGACTAATGCAGCAAAATAAAACTTGGAACGCCTAATTGGTTTTCTTTTGATTCGGGTTGTAATTAAAACGACCGAGAACGATCTGTTTGCGCGTTATTGAATTGTGTCCCGCATCCGGTTAGGAATATTGGCATGGAGATTCGTAAACGAATAAGACGGACTCGTCTTTCTGTCGGCAATTATTCGGCAGTTGGAGATGTAGTTGCGTCTGGCGTTTCACTGTCGTGTATTTGTGAGAAGCTTTATTTCGGAATTAGCGAGTTTAGCGGCCGAAGTGATGGATCGGGGAGAGGTGTGTTGCCTGCGCATTGTTTGCGTTTCGAAGCGACAATCCGACCGGGAGAAATACATTGTCGTCTTGTCTATAATGAAAGTTGCGAGTGATCGATTGTCTCGCAATTGCCGAAGACGACAAGGCGCCGGCCGCGATCCCGTACAGTACGGCTGGGGTAAATTGAACGGCAACCGCGTGGGCGCTGATTATACGCGCCGATTCTACATGCGATGTTGGTAACGCTGAGAGTGGATTATGATGTATACTGCCCCGTGTTCCGATCGATAATGATCGTCTCGGTTGGTAAGCCGGGTAATAACCGGACCGTACGATCGATGGGGGGATGTTGTACGGGATTTCAGTAGGCCTATGCGTTGGCCCGACGATGTATTGTAATAGGCCTATGTCACGTCGTATCCGCGCGTCAAATGATCAAGGGATCGGGTGTGCGGGATGGATGTGTCCGGATGAACTGGGTGGACGGAGATAGATTTCGGAGACGGACTTTGCTTTCCAGTGTCCTTTAAGTACTTCTCCCAACATTCCTTTTATCCCTCGAAGTCAAACGGAGTTATGCGTGTGCACAAGAATGCTCACGTCACACGCACTATATATATATATATATATATATATATATATATATATATATATATATATATATATATATATATATATATATATATATATAGGCCTACGCGTGTGTCTTCTCGATCGATCATCGGGTTTAGTGTAGGTCTTATCTTGTAATTATACGTCGTGAATGGGGAGGTTGACCCTGCGTTTGGACGATTGATCTGTGCTCGCAGTGACATTTCACCTCGGTATGGTCCACTGTTAGAATCCTAGTGCCGCTGTCACGTGAACGCAGCAATGCAGTGTAGGGTCGTTCCTATCCGCCAAACAATAGCAGAGATCAGTGTTTGTTAAGCAGTGTTTGCTTACTGTCAAGTTACTGATAAACTTTGTTAATGATCTTAAGCATCATTTAGATTACTAGAGAGGGCCTGTGATAAAGTTTCTTGAAGCGGCGCATCTGGTCGGGACCCTTAGACAGCCATGTTCATAGCGCTTTTGAGGAGTTCAAAAATGAGCATTATAAAGTCGATATGCATGCATGCCTATATAGGGCCCTACACACATACATTCAAATTGTGTATTACAGTTACAAGTACCATACAAGATGCCAGACGTGACGACGTCGGTCTTGAATCAAAGGAGTTTAAGTAGTCCTATTCTGTTCAGAGGTTAAAGTGGAGTGGGAACGGCGTTCCCACTGCTCTCGAAATTCTTTGCTTGCGTTCCCACTGCTCACGCATGCGTTCCAATTAAACTGTTCTTTGGCGTTCCCACTGCTCACCCAAACCACTTAAACCACTGGTTCTGTTTCGTTTTGTGGTTCATCAGCGCTGGTTACTAGCTGCATGGGTCGAGCGACTCGAAAATATTGGATGCATCTACAGCTAATACATGTGGATAGGCTAGAAGAACTAATAACTACAACGGCTATCCAATAATGGGAAGAGGTCTATTGTTGGTAGATTGCAGTCATAGTTTTAAGGAAGCTTGGTTCTCAGTGGTGAAGCTCTGGTCCTATGGCAGGCCTGTTTGGTAGGCATAGGTCAGTACATTTGCTATTTTGGCAGAGTGCGATTTCAGTTTTGAGGCGGTGGGTAACCCAAGACTAAGTGACGATCTAGGCTATAGATAGGGTCTAGGCCTACGGTTGACTGAAAATAGTCCATTTTAATTAGTCTGAATGCTCATATGCTGATTGTCTTTATGAATAAATAAAGTAGAAAAATTATAATAATTATAACAGGAGGAAGCGGAGGAGAAGTAGTAGTAGTAGTAGCAAAATTTCTGGTTGTAGTTAAATGCGTCCTTCAAAACCCCATAATGTTATTTGTGGGAAATTTTCTGTTAATGACTGGGCCACTGCATTTTTATGGCAGTGGTCTCTATCCACGTACCTCTTTTGTATTCCAATGCGACCGCAGTCGTGTCTTTCTGAAGTGACCCAACCCGCACAGGAACGTTGAGACAATATTGGACATCACTTTCCCAAAGTGTGTGCTGGCTGGGGACGGCCCCACACCTCTCCTCAATGCACTGTCAATATCGCTATTACGTCATTCAAGCGAAGCCTCTAGAAGAGAATTTTTAATTCCAGCACTGCCGCTTGCTAACAGGTCCACGATTGACGCCACAGATAAAAAGACTCAACGATGGCCTGCGCATTTCGCGTCTGTCGTAAACACGGGCATAGTAATCGTCAATTACAGTCATTTCTTCTGCAGTCTCTTCATTAGCCGATCGTAACCAAAATAGTTTATCGCGCTTCTCGTTAATGGCTGTTTGCATGTTGCTTCTTCTCTCTATCTCTATTTTCGCATATCGCGTGTTGCCTCAATTTCTATTTTCTCTCATATCTTTCTTTCTCGTTTTGTGTGTGTCTCTTTCACTCTATCGGTGTATTGTGCGTGTTTTGATGCTATGTTTCTCGCTTTCTCTACTTGCTGCTGATGCCCTCTTCCTCTCTGTATGTCTGTCTGTCTCCCTCTCCCTCTCACTCTGGTTCGCCCTGTCTGTCTCTCTAATCTCTTGTCGCTCGCTCTGAGTATGGATGCTATTATTTCGTCTAATCGTCTTTCACTATTTGCGCTATTTCATATAGTACGGCTCCGCGGAAATTTACGATCCCTTAATCTGACGGCACAATGTATTCCTACATATCTCCATAAAACAGGATCATTACAGTTTACAGCGCACTTGCGCATTCCCAAACGCAGGCGACAGCAGCCAGAATGCCACATGCATCTGCCTCAATTATAGGCTGCAGTCGATCGAGCTTATCATTCTGAAGAGACCAAAGTAACAAAGATGCTCAGAATTCGAAATGAAATGTCTAGCTAACACTGCTACGTCCATCCATCCATCCATCCATCCATCCATCCATCCATCCACCCACCCACCCACCCATCCACCCACCCATCCACCCAATCCATCCATCCATCCATCCATCCATCCATCCATCCATCCATCCATCCATCCATCCATCCATCCATCCATCCATGCATACACAATACATTCATATGCACACACAGCCAAGCACACATGCACTAAGCGTTTTGTGATATACTTAAATGCGCTATATCAGATGTTTTGATGTATACATAGGCTACATAAATACATACATTTATAGTACATATGCATACATGTACTATAGTTAAACATTTTGTGAGGCACCGAAGAGGAAAAGTCTTGAGCGGTCACCTTATGACACGCTGTTTGGGATTCGAGCTTCCCCTGAAACGGTTAATATAATTATTGGGACCAAGAGCATGTCCTTCATGCACAACTGCTCAACGCCATTCATTGATCTTAACCTTCTATGGTCAAATCACCCGAGGTAGCTTCTTCGCATTCCTTGTTTTAGTTCCATAAACTGCATTCTAGCTTTTCTTCCTGGGTCATGGGAAAGTGTAACCCATAATGGTCTGAGATAGGCCCCTAGGATACATGTCCCCAATAATGGGGTGGTGACACCCATGCTTATGTCCCCGAAATTTCAGGAGTTTTACAATTTTTCGCAATGGCATATTCGCAGCTAAAAAACGAAAGGAATATAATAGTAGTATTGGAGGTGTCAGTAAAATACAGTGTATACACTATACAATAAAATGCCGCATTCTTATGGTGACCAACAGCGCAATATTCGTCTGCGATAGGATAGAAAACAAATCTGGAAAACTGAAGAGGAAAATCAAGAATAAACTTTCAGAAGACACAAAAGACTGTTAAAATATTGAGCTCATGACTTAAAAGTCGAATAAGTGTCTAGATGAAGCTATGTCCTGTTTGTATACATAACCTAGGCGAGGCCTACTTCTTGAATCCGCTCTCTATCGCTGAATTCGTCCAAGTTAAAATCCTGAACGTGTCCTAGACAATGTAGTGTCCGGAGCAATCAGACATTATTACTCTTCTTACAGTTAGGGTGTTCTTTTTGTTCATTCTTCAAGAGTGTTGGCCTCTGCATTTCGTCTTTTTTATTGACGTTCGCGCTTTCCCTTGCAACGCATAATTTGAAGGATTTGGAAGTCGTTCGAGGTGTTTCTTTCAATGTTGCCGTCGATAGCTTCTCCTCATAATCTTCTTCCGCGTCGTCTAATGCACAGCACTTCCGTGGAGTTCCTCTCTTTATATGGTCAGTGTCTCTCTGGTTGTCTTCTCAACTGTCTCTGTGTGTCTCTGACTTAATCCCATCGTCTACCCCTCGCTTTGTATATATGTGTTGCTGGACGGGGTTTTAATGCTGCTTCACATTACTCTCTTATTCTCCCTCTGCTACTTCTTTGTTACCGACCATATATTTGTCTGCCATTGTAGGCTATATATCCATATAATGCGTAGCTGTCTGCCAGCATGTCTGTGTGCCTGTCAGTCTCTGTGTCAGTCTTCTTGTGTTTATCCGTGGCTTGGTGTGTCTGCGTCTGTTTTACACCTTTCTGTCTGCCTGCCTGTCCTTACTTATATACGTGTGACGGTCTGAGTGTCTGTCGTTTTGTGTTTTCTTCCTATATCAGTGCTTCTTGACTGTCCCTCCCTCTCTGGTTCTTTGCGATCTTGGGCTATAATGCTTGACGACGGCGAGGATGGTTTGGGCGTGAAGTCATCGTGCGGCGTCGCCTTCACCATTGTCGTATTAGAAGCGTGACTTTTATGAATGGTCTGTCGTCTGCTGCGGTCGTTTCTGGTCAGAGTCGCTGAAGGCGTCGTTAATCAAGGTTTCATCCCCAGAGATATAAATGGATTTAGGGTCATCTCTCGATTCATCGCATCTACACTCTTGTTACAACAATTTCGGCTCACCAAAGACGCTATGTCGTTCGACAAAAGATGCGAAGTCATTGGGAAGAAGACACTGTATTGACAAGAGCAGAGCCGTCGATACCGAGAGTTCAATTGTTCGACAAACCCCGCGCTGTGATTGGTCGAAATTTATGGACGCCATCTTTGTTCCATTTGTTGGTTATGGCGTTCAACCAAATACATGCATATACAGTATACATACATGCATGCATGTGTGTATGGGTATATATATGTATTTATGTATAATTTTCGTGTATATGTATGTAAATATGAATATAAGCATGTATGTAAGTATGTATGTATATATGTAGGGTTGTATTCTGTGGCGCCACGAGGTTGATGGAAAGCATGCAGATTGCCAATTTCACATACCAGATCTAAGACTGCTGACGCTGTAAGACAGAAAGATATAAACAAACAGAGAACGATATAGACAGACAGACAGACAGACAGACAGACAGACAGACAGACTGACTGACTGACTGACTGACTGACTGACTGACTGACTGACTGACTGACTGATTGATTGATTGATTGATTGATTGATTGATTGATTGATTGATTGATAGAGATGAAAAACGACGAATACCTTACTAAGCAAGGTCGTGTTTACTGCATTAGCCTACAGCACCCTCTCTTCTGTAGGCCTATACAGGGCTAAACGCGAGTAGTAAACAAACGATACGTCGTGAAGAGTGCAGATATCTATTCGCACAAGAAAGTCGTTGTGATGTGCATTGAACTGTGAGTTGTTAAAATAAACGTCTTCAACCACTGATCGTCTTCGGTCGATAGGGTCGCCGGGACTCTACCGAGGTGTCCCGTAGGGCGTAGGATATCCAAACGAGTGCAGCCTTAACGCTGTCAGACCTTCTACATACATTGCATACGCCATCTCCTCCATTTCATATCATATCTATGCATGTACTACATAATTTTATGCATCTATCTATGTATGTTTGTATGTATGCATGTTTGTACTTTTCTAACTAGAACATGTATCTTGATCCTGCGCATTTTTAAACGATTTAAATGGGTGAAAGCATTTTCTGTTGCTACCCAATTCAAAGTACAGTATGCCATTTTAGGTCACTCTGTACAGGCCACGCAACTTGAGATATCGATCTCTGAAATAATCACGATAGCGATCTGCCAACCGCTTAGACAAGGCTCGTCGTGAATGCCTTCCCGATTTAAATAGCTATCCATGCGACTAATAACTTCTACTTTCATCGCGTGGATGGAATTACTTTTCAAATTAGTCTCGCTCTCATAGGAATCGATATATAGCAGAAAATCAGTCGCATTTCCAGTGCACTCAGCTCGTCGATTAATTTAAACAATAATTACACTCTGTATTATTTTCACTTCAAACAGTCGCATCTAAAAGCCTTGCTTGCTATATACCGTACATCGATAGCTTTTCCAATTAATCGAGCATTCTTGTCGAGCGCCTTTCCTTTTATGAAAGCCATTAATCCAAAGGTGTGATGAGCAAGACTTAGATAATAAAAGTTGCGATCTGGCTCTGACTTCAACTCCACGTGATAACTTTAGTTTCTCGTATGCCGCCAATATGGCATAATAATTCATCACGATAACTATACTGATCACAAGTTTTACTGTATAATTCTACCGATACTGACAAGTCAATAGTTAAGATTGTCGTATACCTAAAACGTATCACAAAGGAATGTAGCCATTAAGTTTATTTGTTCATTTATTTGTTATACCTATTTCGCGCGCACAAGGTCAGAAAATATTGTTATTTTTTTTACCTGAGATAAACTATTATTATTATTTTTAACCTGAGGTACTCGTAATCCCTCAGCACTTCAAAAATTAGTTATAGCCTTATTCTGGGATGGGTAATCTTCGATGATGTCTTGAGACGAGATAGCAACTTAACGTCTTTACTGACGATCTTTCTCGATCGGCACAACAAAAATAGAAATTACTGAATCTCGATTATACAACTCAAAAACTCAATTTTCACTCTCCACTTACAGCAACGCAGTTTCCAGAACAGTCAATCGCACGATTTACGATCTACTTCTTCAGTTATGTTCTCAAATAACTGTAACCCTTACCATCGACTGTACCTATCTAATACCAACAATCATCAGAAAGACCACACTCAATTTTAGTAATAGCTCAATTCCCGGGAACCAAGTCCGGAGGACCTGGGTCAGAGGGTGCAGCACGTTTATGACGTAATAGCAATTTATATCGAGATAGCAATTTATGACGTAACAGAGACAAAGCAATACACGTACGTCGTTTCATAATTGACGTAATAGCAATTTGTGTATTGAAACACACTGCGATTTTCGCTACACCACCCATGGCTGCCTCAAGGCTAGCTTAAGGGGCTGCTCTTCTTCTTCTTCTTCTTCTTCTTCTTCTTCTTCTTCTTCTTCTTCTTCTTCTTCTTCTTCTTCTTCTTCTTCTTCTTCTTCTTCTTCTTCTTCTTCTTCTTCTTCTTCATCATCATCATCATCATCATCATCATCATCATCATCATCATCATCATCATCATCATCATCATCATCATCATCATCATTATGCCTATTATTATTATTATTATTATTATTGTTATTATTATTATTATTATTATTATTATTATTATTATTATTATTATTATTATTATTATTATTATTATTATTATTACTAGCTGTAACCCGTGAAAAATCACGGTATATAAAAAACAATTATTATTGCAGTGATAACGATAACGTCATATTATAGGCCTATAGCCGTCGTCAAGACAACCGTCGCCAAGGCGGCATTATAGTGACGTCACAATAGTGTTTGTTATGGGACGGACAGACAGACAGACAGACGCACAACGGTTATTATGTTGTTTAACTCGCTGTAACCCGTGAAAAATCACGGTATATAAAACAATTATTGGAGTGATAACAATTAAGCTAACTTCCCCGTTATATTATGACGTCATATTATAGGCCTATAGGCTATAGCCGTCGTTGGTTAAAATGCTCTAAACGCCGTCGTCATGCCCGTCGTCGTCAAGACAGCCGTCGCCAAGGCGGCAGTATAGTGACGTCACAATAGTGTTTGTTACGGGACAGACAGACGTACAACCGTTATTATGTTGTTTGATTATTAGTGGTGGTGGTAGTAGTAGTAGTTGTAGTAGTAGACTTCAGCAGTAGTAGTAGTACCATTATCATTATTATCAGTATTGAAGCTATGGGCAAACACGCCAGCATTGCGCTGTTATAGGTTGTTTAATATCAAAGCTCCGACTGAAACTCTCTGTGGGATGCAGTTGCATTCCTCATCGCTTAAGTCATAACCAGAGAAGATGATGTCGTTCTGAAAACGCATCTCGGATTTATGAAGTCTCGCGGGGAAAACGGCTAAAACATGAGTTCCACGTTGTCTGTCTACGATTCTTTGTTCCTTTGTGTCTTTCTCCCTTCCTTCCTCCCTATCTTTGTTTACGTCTTTCTGCCTTTCTGAGTCTCTGTCCGTTTGATTTTCGGATTGGCAGAACGGCTTAGCCTGTCTATCTGATTGTATAGCTGTGCATGTATGTCTGTTTGAATGTGTC
The DNA here is from genome assembly GCA_963556255.1 of Allolobophora icterica. Taxonomy (NCBI): domain Eukaryota; kingdom Metazoa; phylum Annelida; class Clitellata; order Crassiclitellata; family Lumbricidae; genus Allolobophora; species Allolobophora icterica. Next base: position 17,876,153 of record OY744605.1, on the reverse strand, counting down.
TGGGGGGACTCGTTGTAATCGACCACCATACAGCCCCAGCTCCTCGATTGTAGACGTCACGTGTATGTATAGGATTGATGGATCGGCGGACGATATATCCGGTGTATAAATGACATGGTCCGCTAACGATGATCGCTGACCGGGAGCCAATTCTTCGTCGTTGCTTTTAGCCGCGGGACGAAAAAAAGCCACGTCCGCACAATTGATGTCTTCTGCTCGTTCTACTTATGAACCGTATAATAGCCAAGTTACCCCTTATGTATCTATCGCTCTAATCTGGGTTCAGTGGCGATCAAAGCCGAGACTATCAATACAGATTACATATTGCTGTGATCTCTGCGTCTACACAGAGAGACACATTGTGCTAGAGTTGGCTCTCGGTAAAATATTTTTATAGTGCCTTGATGATGTACGCAAAAGGCGCTACTTAAATAGTCAGGTACATAACCGGTATACATGCTAAATCCTGGGCTTAAGCACTCTGGATAGTAACGTTTTATTTAGAAGGATTAAAATAGGTTTATATAGGCCTACAGATACTTAGTTGAATATTTTATCCGTATTTTGCAAACTGTGAAAATTCACAAATGCAATAGAAAGCTTAAAATCCTAAAGTGATGACATCACCAAATTTGTTAGTATAGGCCTACAATTCACATGGTCACAAATCTCACAATAAACCAGAGCATTGCTTTATTAGTAACTCACAAAGTAAACTGTGAAATAAAATGCTAAAATATAACCACAGTATATCAAATCAAATCAAATCGTTTATTGCTTCCACTAAAACAAACATGTTACATGACAAACTATAAAGAATAGTAAGTTCATAGTTCTGTCTCAAAGAGCAAAGGGTGGCCCTAAAGGGAGGTTAATCCCGCTAGGCAGGGACACGTGCTAGTACTGTAGGTAATTTAAGTGACTGTCTAATCATGGGAAGCCAGAAGGCGTACCATAGGTGAGGTCTGGCGCGGAAGCATGAGAGAAAGCAGAATAAATCTTAGTTAAACTTATCTAATCATCATTATATTATATACTTAACTAAACGTCAGCAAAAGAAACTGAAAGCAGGGCTGTCGCAAAACACATAATATAAACAGTTGATATGAAACCAGAAATACTAGTTTACACTTATCTTTATGACAAACTGAGGGATTGTAAACGACACCCTGGGGTGTGCACGGAAGACTTAGCTGTGGGGGTCCTAAGAAAGACTAGGGTTTGAACCCCCAACCCCTCCGACAATTTTCACCCTTGTATAGCCTACGGATAGTAGTAGCCTGACGGATGGTAATAGCCTGTGCGTCAGCCTGACAAGTTTGCAAGAGACGTGTGTCTATTATGGACCTCCGCCTAGGCTAATTCCGTTCCTGATCACACGGTTTAATTTATGAAGCTGAAGTAGAGACAGTAATTTTCCACGTCGTCAGTTGTCTTTGATGATTTGTTTTCGTCGACATCTCAGCTCATCGCATAAGGGGTCGTCCATTAATTATGTCAACAAATTTCACGCAGTTTTTGACTCCCTCCCTCTCCCTTGTCAACAACTGTCAAACATCCAAGGACCCCCTAATAAAAATATATCAAAACAAATTTACCCCCCCCCAATAATAATCTTCCCATCGAAAAGAAACTCGAAATATTAGAGTCGAAAAGAACCTAGGATATTCGCATTTAAGAGATTATGCAGCGCATTTTCTTAAAAAATCTGGGAACAACAAAGAAGATAATTTAAAGCGAAGAAAAATAGTATTTGATTAAATTACAAACAAAACAAGAAATAGATCACTCATAAAGACTTTCCGAATCTAAGGCTGCTTTTTCATTAAATTATTGTTGACGTCAATTTGTCTTGAACCCCTCCCTCCCCCTTGTCAGGAATTGTCAAACTTTTTCAAACCCCCTCCCTCCCCATTTTGTTGAAATAATTAATGGACGACCCCTAATAGGCTCTGCGCGTCATCTGTCCTTCCTCCGCATTCTTCTACTCCTCTTCCTATTCTGAGCCTTCCTTCTCTTTCTTTCATCCAGTTTCATTCTGTCTTCCTCTCTCTTCTAGTCGTCCTTCTCTTTCTAGTTCTTCCATCTATCTTCCCCCTTTTCTTCTCTTCCTCCAATTTCTCTTCTTTTTCCTCCTCCTCCTCCTCCTCCTCGTCCTCGTCCTCCTCCTCCTCCTCCTCCTCCTCGGCCTTTCTCTTATCCGCGTTAATTCAGTCTTTCATTATTGCGAATATTTCTGTGGTTAACGCGAGTCGACCAAATGTGTTCGTAAATTGGCTGTTTATGACAATCATTGAGCAACTGGCGTTGGTTGCGAGGCATCGCAGTCGACCAGATAAGAGGCATTTCTACAGAGATTAACCACACTTCGAACTAAATCAAAGTTACGACACACAATAGCGCAACATGGAATTCTCCCCTTTCTGGTCTCCTAGCAACCGGATCTTGTCCTTCATGTGGTATCTATGGACAACGCTCCCACAGACTTGACGCAGCGCTCGTGAATAAGCTGGTATCCTGCTCTTAGCTTAATAACTGTAGGGTTTAAGATTACGATTACAACGACTCTTTGTCTTCCTCTGTCCATTTAGTTGTTCGTTCATTCAGCGCCCTCTTTAGAGAGGTTCCTAAACTGCGCTCTAAAATAGCCCAGATTAATTGCTACAGGTTAATTACTAATTAACTAAGCCTCCACGCTGTCGTTCGTTCCATCCATTCATTCCTGGTAGAGTCGGTGCACTTTCTTCCAGGTCCACCTTATCAAGACCATTGGATTGGAATATTACACCTTAAATATGTTGAAGAAAATTGGACCACAAGCAGAGCCAGTCCAAATCCGATACAAGACTTTGAGTCACCCCCATCCTTTTCCACGGCCTGCAGCGCTGCCTTAAACATATTCTTATTCAGTCATATAAAAAAATTACCACAAACTCCTACAAAAGGCACTCCACATCAAGGCATCTTAATTAAAACAAACAAATAAATAATTAAATACAAACAGGCCCGCCGAGGGGGCAGGGGCAAATGCCCAGGGGCCCTGCGATTTTTAGAGGCCCGGGCCGGGCCCGTAATCAACTTATGAAAAATATTATAAGCTGTTATACAAAGTTTATGAGTTATTTTTAAAATTAACAACTGAATTAAGTCATTGTTGTATAATATCGTACGGTCGTGCCCGTAATTTTTTTTATTTTCTCATAAAGCCTAAAGATAGTTTAGATGCCCTGCTCTGCCTAGGGGTCAGGTATTTCTGTCGGTGGGCCTGTATCAGCGACGGATCCAGAAGGTTTATGAGGGGGCCAAAAATACCTACATACATACATACATATACACGTAAGTACGTACATATATATATAGTTTTACATACATACATATATGCGCACATACAAGCATACATACGTAGATACATACATTTAAAATAGGAAGACTATGCTATACAGTATACTTTCCTCTAATTCACTTTACGGCCTCTTTAGTCGCCAACCAGGAACTTTTTCCGAATTCCCCGAATTCTCTTTAAACTGTAACACCCTTTTATTGTCACAGCGCCTGGTCTTATACTGTCCATCTAACACAACAAGGCTTACCAGGCAAAGAACATTGCATGCAAAGAATTTCGTTCACGGCCGAACTTTAAAAAACCCACAGCAAATCCCACCCTGATTCTAAATCTGCCACGCCATCACGACAACCTTTCCGTACCAGAATCGGAGTTTCATTTCCACATGCCAGACGGGCCTCCGACACCCCACCCCCACCCCCAATCGACGCTGAATGGCATAGCCGACTATCCACCACATGAACACGATGTATCAGCCACCATAGCAGCGGAATCCAGCGGAGTAGGAACATTAACTGCGGCGGCGGCGGCGTGTAGGGATTCGTCGCCGGAGGTCATGACAGCTGGTGACCATGATTAAAGGTTCGTTCTGCTGACGGAGATTAAAGTGACAGGCTGTCAAGGCTGAACTTACTTCTGAACATCGGATGAAGCGAGGCCGTCAGCTCAACGTTCCTCCATCGGTTCGACGTTCCACGTAAATCACGTCTCGTCGCATTTCTGTCCAGCTGAGCTGATAGCTGTGAATTCACTCCAGAAATTTAACATTTCGTTGCCTCTTTGTTAGATCGTGTCGGTCTAATCATTGTCACTTTACTTCCGTTTTCTCTTTCTTCCATGCGTTCTTCCTTCCTTCCTTCCTTCCTTCCTTCCTTCCTTCCTTCCTTCCTTCCTTCCTTCCTTCCTTCCTTCCTTCCTTCCTTCCTTCCTTCCTTCCTTCCTGCCTTCCTGCCTTCCTGCCTTCCTTCCTTCCTTCCTTCCTTCCTTCCTTCCTTCCTTCCTTCCTTCCTTCCTTCCTGCCTTCCTTCCTTCCTTCCTTCCTTCCTGCCTTCCTTCCTTCCTTCCTTCCTTCCTTCCTTCCTTCCTTCCTTCCTTCCTTCCTTCCTTCCTTCCTTCCTTCCTTCCTTCCTTCCTTCTTTCCTTCCTTCCTTCATTCCTTCCTTCCTTCCTTCCTTCCTTCCTGCCTTTTTCCTTCCTTCCTTTTTTCCTTCTTTCATTCTTTCCTTCCTTCTTTCATTCTTTCCTTCCTTCCTTCCTTCCTTCCTTCCTTCCTTCCTTCCTTCCTTCCTTCCTTCCTTCCTTCCTTCCTTCCTTCCTTCCTTCCTTCCTTCCTTCCTTCCTTCCTTCCTTCCTTCCTTCCTTCCTTCCTTCCTTCCTGCCTTCCTGCCTTTTTCCTTCCTTCCTTTTTTCCTTCTTTCATTCCTTCCTTCCTTCCTTCCTTCCTTCCTTCCTTCCTTCCTTCCTTCCTTCCTTCCTTCCTTCCTTCCTTCCTTCCTTCCTTCCTTCCTTCCTTCCTTCCTTCCTTCCTTCCTTCCTTCCTTCCTTCCTCAATTCCTTCTTTCTTTCCTTTATTCAATCCATCCATCCTTTTTTCTTTCCTTTATACGTTTCTTCATTCATTCCCTCTTTGTTTGATTGCTTCTTTCTATCCCTAAATTCTTTCTTCCTTCTTTCCATTCATACATCCATTTCTCTCCTTCTTGCCTAATTAGTTGTTTCTTTACTTCAGTTTTAATTGTTTGCTTGCACACAACCTTCCTTCGTTCCTTCTCTGAATAATTAATTATTTCTTTCTGTCACAGACTCGTTCTTGCTTCAACTACGCCAGTCTTTCATCACTTTCTTCCTGTTCGTCAGCTGTGCCTGTTGTTTTACCCTCTCCCTGCTACCGTTTCATCTACACTGTCGCAATCGTTTTCTCCGTCTGTCTGTCTGTTTGGCTCAGCCTGCCTGTCCGTCTGTCTGTCGGTTTCGCTGACTGTTTTGTCAGCGAATGTTCGGAATATCGTCGGGAGTCGACATCTGGCGATTGGTCTCAAAGGTATAACTATCGGTCGACGCCTTGTCCTCTACGTCGACGCCGACTGTCGCCGGGTCTTCATAAACACTCGCAGCAACACAAGCACAGACGCTGTTTGCTTCCAGATCCTGTATCACGAACCGAATTATCTTCGTACACGTGCGTGTATTTGTAAAGTATCTGTATATGTATGTACGTGTGCGTGTTTCTGTGGTGCACACATGTATACGTGTATGTATAGATCACGGGTTCTCAACCGGTGTGTCGAGAGTCGCCAAGGGGAGCCGCGAAGCGTTTCCAAAGGGTCGCCGCGGTTATCTGGATTTGCGTGCCAAACGCAAGCTTTAACGTCCGACTTAAGCTCAGACGTCTGACTTAGCCTACTGTGTTTGTTTATTATTCTATTTAATGATCTATTTGTTATTCATTGCTTACACTTACTTACGGGGACTGCGGATGGTCGTGGCGCTCTCTGTTATCCGAATCTGGGGCGGCCATTTTGTTAACATAGCGCTATGCGACGTCCAGACAGATAGTAAACTTTACCGAATTTTACCCAGACCCTCGAATACGCACCGTCGAATAAAAATGAGTCGCTCTCTTTACGCAGTTGAAGATCACCCCGTATAAAATCGAAGCAATAACATGAAATCTAACGCCTAACTAACTTCAAACTCGTTTGAAAGAAGCAAATTTCACGAAATTAATCAATAAAATTGCACCTAATCGGCATAAGCAGGAAACCAAAGACAGCGTATTTAAAAAGTGAGACTGTAGCAACGCATTTATTTTGCTAAAAATTGACCACATTCAAACACAAATTCTACAAGTTGCTATTGTTTGGTTCACTGCAGGTTTTTATGGGAATGAACCCAGAGCTTACTTAACACATTGCCAAAATATCGCTTTGTCTCCATTTACTCATAGCTTCTAAATTATGGGCTTTAATTCTGGCATACTAGTAGGCCTATATATGTTTTGCTGACGCCGCTATGCATTGATGTAAGTATTTAATACTAGGCCTATAATGTCCGCGATGGGCCGTCTAATCATGCAAACTGGCGCGAACTTAGTTCGCCAGTATTATTACAATTCCTGAAATTCGTGAAACGCGAATAAATAAGGAAACTACTAAAGAAGAATTCGTTTTCCCCGAGAAAGGAATTAATTTTTATTTATATTGTGAGAAATCCGTACTCATGGAGAAAAAGCGTAAATATTCAGAGGACTAGGCCCTATATCATCTGAAATCGCATTGGAAGTGGCCAAACAAAAAACCACTCACGATTGGTGAAACGCTCATCATATCCTGCATGTTGAAGATGGTGAAGTTAATTCTTGGGGAAGCCAGAGAGATAAAGATGCGACAAATATCTCTGTCCAATAACACTATTCAGCGGCGCATTTCAGATATATCCGTAGACGTAAAAGAGCAGGTTTTGAATTAAATCAGTTTCTCCATTGTTTTCTTTCCAAGTTGATGAATCAAAGACGTAAGTTCATGTTCTCAGTTGCTTGTCTACGTGAAATATAGGCCTATTAATTCAGATGATAACAAAGAAGGGTTCCTGTTTTGTAGTGCACTTGAAACTACTGCAAAAAGGTGAAGATATTATGGAGAAGACAAATACCTTTTTCGAAACTGGAGGACTACAGTGGAAAAATGTTTGTGGGGTTTGTACAGATGGAGAATCAGCTACGCTAGGGTTAAAGTCGGGTTTTTATTTGCTTATTTGTGTTTTTACCTCGTGGTCTCCATTGAATCGACGATAGGATGTTGTTACGTGTTATTGAAGCGACATAAATAAATACCATTTATACTGAGACTATGCTACCTCTCTGTAAATACGTGCGCAATATAAATAGATGGACCTCTGACTGACTTACTGATTTATTCCTTCCTTGTTTGACTAGTTGTTTGATTCTGTGATAGCTTGAATGCTTCCTTGAATGAAAGTATAAATAAATGATTGATTGAATGATTGATCGATTGATTTATTGATTAATTGATGCGTATTTGGTTCAGTGAATGATTGAACGAACGACCGAATCCATGAACGCGCGAGTGACGGATTGAACGAGTAAATTAACGAACGAATGACGTATGAACTGATTGATTGGAATCGAACCCAGAGCTGGAAGGCGAACTTCGACGCTACCACCGTCAGCTTAGCCTATAATTTATGCAGCGCCAAATTACCATGCCTGTGCCTCGTTAGCTGCGGATAAACTCCCAACGACGCACACGTCGGTTCCCTCCCTACCTACTCGGCCCCCTCCATACCTAGGCCCCTCCATACCTACTCTCCATTGTGCGCTCCGTAGTGCGTTTAATTTCGTGGTTGCAGCGTCCCCCTATTGAGTCTATTCATTCTTACATGTGTCTCAGACACTCAGAATATAATGTGGCTAGTATCATAACAACAACCTCTGATCGTGGAGCACGATCACTGTCATGGGCGTTCGCACATATAATAGCAAAAAGATGGGGCACTTGACCCTTTCCGTAATTCCCAACTGAGCGTATTTGACCCATATCAACCCGGGAGGAGGTATGCCGGTTGCATACTTATGCCACCGCGTGCCTAAATTTCCGGATGCGCCCATGCTCAGTATGGCAATCAAAAAGTTACAGCGTCCTTCGTGTTAATCCGACAAATGTCTAGATGTAAGCCACCGACGATGTTCCTAATTGCGAGACAATTTATGCTTGTGATAAGCGTCGCGCGGGACTTTCGCGGACCTGCTTTGTAGGTGGCGCCATCGTCGACGAATTAATTGGATCGGATGAACGGACGAGTGGATGTTGTCCCTGGGACGGATGCGATTGATGGGATGCGGGGCAGTCACGGTCGATCGGGCGATCCGTGGCTGCTGCTGCTGCTGCTCCCGGTGATGCTCGAAATTAATTCGGCCTCTCGTTGACAATTCAGTGAATGGCTACAGAGGAGGATGGTGGGAAATGGCGAAGGAGGAGGAGGTGGAGGAGGAGGATGAAGAGAAGGAGGAGGGACAGAAGGAGGGAAAGAGGAGGAAGAGGAAGAGGAGGAAAAAGAGGAGGAGGAAGAGGAGGAAGGAAGAGGGTGGGGAGAAAGAGGAGGGACAGAAGAAGGGAAAGAGAAGGACGAGGAAGAGGAGGAAAATAGGAAGAGGAAGAGGAGGAAGGAAAGGGTGGGGAGAAAGAGGAGGAACAGAGGAAGGGAAAAAGGAGGACGAGGTGGAGGAGGAAAAAGAGGAAGGAAGAGAAGGAGGAAGGATAGAAGAAGGGAAAGAGCAGTATCAAGTAGAGGAGGAAAAAGAGGAGGATGAAGGAAGAGGATAAAGAGAAGGAGGAGGGATATAAGAAGGGAAAGTGGAAAAGAAGAGAAAGAAATATAGGCGAGGTAAAGAAGACATCGTAGCCTTTGCATATGGGCCACGTAATAGAGCAACAGAGCACACTAAGTTGACGATTGCAAGAGCTACGAAGATCACGACGTACAATCAACTACGAATCTAGTCTACTCAAGACAAACGTCTATAGCGTGTCTGCTCAGTACTAGACATGTCTGTGTGACAGTGAAAGAGTCATCAGCCTGAGCACTTTGTGCTTTTCCTGTTCTAACCACTCATTCAGACTGATTGATCGACTAACTCTTACTCTATCTACTTATTTACTTACTGATTGACTTTCTTACTCAGTTATTTTATCGGATAACTGCCTTCTGCATTCTGATTGGACTCCTCACTTTGAAACTTCCACACTTGATCATAAGAGCGCCATTTGATGATTTGAGATGCCTACCGAAGGTTTGGCCTGTCTGGGCTACTCAATTAAACTCTAATTATGCTAGCCAATGAACCTGACCCGCCTTCTTCTATCGAATCTTCAACACAACAGCTGATGATCACACAATATGAACTCCGCCACAACCCAAGCCTGCAGAAAGGAGGAGGGCGACACTAATTATCTTTGTGATGACACAGATAAACAGCAACTAATACATTATCTGGTGTGATATCTTTTGTCCGAATGATCTGATGCTTTTGAATCCTTTTGAAATCCACGGCGGGCGTTGAAGTCGGTAGGGGTGTGGACAGGTAAAAATAAGCAATAACTCATCTATCCATACATCTCATCCTAGTTCAGTCGAGGACCCCCACCAACTTCGTAGGCGCCTTTAGGACTCTGTACTTATCTAGATTCTATGTTATTTACCTTACTTGCTAAAACAAACAGTCTGAAAGAAACAGGCTGATAATATGCATATGTGTGGGGTTCTTGGCATGATTTCCTATTCTTTTATCACTAAATAAATTAGTAAGCTAAATAAGTTGACGTAAGTTAAGTTAGAGTCAAGTAAGGTAAGTTAGGGTCAAGTAATGTAAGTGCGGTAATGTTGTGTTAAGTTAGGCATTGTAAAGGTAAGGTAATGTAAGGAAGGCCAGATAATGCAAGTGAAATAATGTAAGGTAAGGCTATGTGAGATAAGGTCACCGTTCATGCAGTACATGCTGCTCAGATAGAGGCGTGGTCATTGGGTTGAAAAATGTGTAAACTAAAGCGTAAACATGACAACCACAACCATACAAGTGGAAACTAGTTCCTTATGGGTCACACGGGGTTCGAACCCCGGACGCCATTAGATTCCCGGATGCAGAATATAAAGGCGAACATTACTGGCGGTCATTCATTTTGCTCATTACGTTTCCATTTCATCTTCTATTCTAACCTTAGGCTATATCTTCTATGCAGCCGTTGTAATAATTACATCAAATGACAGCTCTATACATGTATGTATGCATGCTTGTATGTATGTATGTATGTATGTATGTATGTATGTATGTATGTATGTATGTATGTAATACTATGTATGTATGTATGTATGAGTACGTGTGTTTATGTATGTATGTTTGTATCTATGTATGTATCTATGTGTTTATGTATGTATGTATGTGTGCAAGTGTGTATGTATGTAGGCCTATGTATGTATGTGTGTGTGCATGTATGTTTGTATGTATCTGGAATTTAACGAAAGACATCTTAAGAACTCCTCAAAAGCACTGTGAACATGTCTGTCCTAAGATATATGATTATATATATATACATATATATATACATATATATATATATATATATATATATATAGAGAGAGAGAGAGAGAGAGAGAGAGAGAGAGAGAGAGAGAGAGAGAGAGAGAGAGAGAGAGAGAGAGAGAGAGAGAGAGAGAGAGAGAGAGAGAGAGAGAGAGAGAGAGAGAGAGAGAGAGAGAGAGAGAGATTTTCTCGTGCTGAAGTAGGGAAGCGAGTGATCCGATCTGAAGATGAAACGGGTAACTGAGCGAAGCGACTGACGTGCCTGGAAGAGACTTCCTTCCCCTTATTTAGGAAGCCAAAAGCACTTATATAACTCATAGCAGTTGACAGTGTAAAACACCATATAAAACACCAAAGAAGTAGCTTACTAATGACGCTGCCATAGATATTACAGGGATCTGTTCAGAAGAGCGACATAAAGAAATAGCGACATAACAAAAGAGTGACATAACAAAAGAGTGACATAGCAAAAAAGTGACATAACAAAAGAGTGACATAACAAAAGAGTGACATAACAAAAGAGTGACATAACAAAAGAGTGGCATAACGAAAGAGCGACATAACAGAAGAGTGACATAACAAAAGAGTGACATAACAAAAGAGTGACATAACAAAAGAGTGACATAACGAAAGAGCGACATAACAGAAGAGTGACATATTAAGTACCGTGACAAAAGAGCGACAGCCTAAGAAATGAAGTCAAAATTCGAAAGAGCGACAAAAATGTTTATACAGGGTCTACTCAGTTAGGCTTCGAGTCTGAACACTACATCTAGGCTACGAGTGCTAAAGTGTCATTCAATGTCTGAACACTACATCTAGGCTGAGATTCTCATAAGATTTAATGGTCTATTTGCACAATTACAATACAATTACAAGTCAAAACAGGGTACCGACCAAACTCTTATATTTGAAGGGATCATGGGAGCAGTGGCGTCACTAGGGCTGGTGTCACCCGGTGCGGTAAGTCATGGTGTCACCCTTAAAAAAATGTGATGACCTTTTTTAGGAATTCGTCTCCCAAAAAAGTGATGACATTTTTTAGGAATTCGTCTCCCCAAAAAAAGTGATGACCTCTTTAAGGAATTCGTCTCCCAAAAAATTGTATGACCTTTTTTTTAGGAATTCGTCATCTTGCAAAAATTTTATCATTTTCTCATGTTGGTGTCACCCCCTCTGAGGGTGTCACCCGGTGCGGTCCGCACCCCCGCACCTCCTCGTGACGCCACTGCATGGGAGCTGACCAATGAGGCCTGACCCAGGTTAGTTAACTGTTCAACGACACTGTGTCGTAACAAAGCTGTTTAGCGACGCCCTCCTCCTTTCTCCAGGCTTGAGAATGGCACTACCAGAGTACGAGCAGTGGTGGAGCTTTAGTCTGACTCAGAGGGAGGGCCTTGAATTTGATTCTTTCTTCGACAGGCAACCAGTATATCATAGCCTATCTCTCAGACAATCTGAATATTGAAAGGAATTGGATGAATTGGCGTGACAGTACTGTTCACGACGGTGTGAAGTTAGCGGAATAGGAATTTCGACAGGACTGCAAGTATAGAATTGCAATAATTTGGGTGCATCAGAACAAAGGAATAAAGTAGGGTCGCTGTGGAGCTAAACGAGACGTTCCACCGTTTTGACCGAACCTGACGAAGCTGATACAGACATGACCTGCAAAACGAGTTCATGTGGTCAGCCATGGACAATATTCTCTGTCGATAATACAATTGAAGCCACCACCGACTGAAGTCTTGGACGTCAGGACGGCTTTTTAGAAGTCATTATATTGGATTAGGTTGGATTGCATTAGATTATCTTAGACTAGACTGCCTATCATTCTCGCTAAATTCATTCATTTATTCATTCATTCTGAGAATTTATATAGCGCCCCTTCAAGGTACCTACTCAGGAGCGCTCAAATCCTTGAGTCTCTTTAGAAACGCGCCATCATTATAATAATGTGCAACCTACCCTTCAGAGCTACTAGGCTACTCGACCGTTCTAATTCACAAATTAGAATTTGGATTATTTATGTACAGACTCTAATTAACAAATAACCCGCTGCCTGTAAATTTTAACTATTGTTGTGAAAACTCAGAGCTAACTCGCGACCACACGCGATCGTTAGACATGTTTTATTTACTCGGACAGCCATTGAGATTTGTGTGTTGTAGTCAGTGGTCTGTTACTCTGGAATTGCCTGTTAAGTTCACTGGTCTGCAGACATTGGGTCAATTTAAATTAGGTCTAAAATCCTTTCATTTTAACGCAGTAAATTATGTTTTAGACAAGCACCTCCTTTAGATACTCTTCTGATTTCATTCCATATATAGTAGAAAGATTTCACCCCTCAGCAATAAAAAGTGTAATTATGAAATCTCTATGGTAACGGGACAGTTTTGTTCCTTTTGGTTTACCCATTGACAACAATGCATGGGACTGACTGGAACTGTATTGTGTCTTTTTGGTGACCCATAAAGGACCTGAATCTGAACAGGCAATTGTATTTATTTAGTTTATTTATTGCACTTGAGATCAGTTATACCTGAATATGATGGTAGAAACTAAGTTCGCGTGAACAGCTTGCCCAGGATCGTTGTACGGAGTCCAGTCAGCAGTCGCTAACTCGCAATCATTAGGTTGCATACCCATCACGCGCTCTCGAATAGATAACTGTAGAGTGTAGAGCATAAGGATGTTTTCAGCTCAGGGAGAAAACGTGGCTCTGTGTATTGACTCATTTTTATTGATTACTGAACGTCTTTTAGGTCAAATCTATCTACTCCAGTCTATTTAAAATGTGTAGACTACCCATGCTGGGATTCTACGAAAGCACTGCTGGAAAGTACTTCAATTCAAGTGTATGTATGCATGTATGTATGTATGCTTGTAAGCATGTATATATGTACGTATATATGTATGTACTATGTATGTATGTATGTATGTATGTATGTATGTATGTATGTATGTATGTATGTATGTATGTATGCATGTATGTAGGCCTATTTATTTATACATGAATGTATGCTTGTAAGTATGTATGTATGTACGCATGTATGTACATATCAGGACACTTATATCTATAGGCTATACCGCATCCTAAGTACATAATAAAGCGTTCTATTACCTTACAAATGTCGTTATTTGGTTTTACTACTAGGATTCGATTTATTAACCTGCTTATTTATGATACATCCGATGAACCGGTTCTACAACATTTAAATGAGTCCCATAATGGTACTAGATCGGCTCTAAGCGACGTTAATGGCCAGGAACTATGTTCGTTGTAATCTATAAATTAAGACGAAAACTGAATCCATTTCCACTTCCAGGCAGTTTCATCCTCCACCAAAACAGCTCGATTCGGAGACGATATAATTAGTCCCAGAGTCCGGGACGCCGAAAGAGGGCCAGGGTCGTTACCATGGCAACCTGGCTTAGTCTAAAAGAGGGAGAGAGTTCTGATGGAGTCATTACCAGAGTTGATGCTTCTAGGAACATAAACACGGCCAATGCATTTCTTCTGTGATCTCGAAATCCTGTTGTAATGCAGCCGACGAGAAGACAAGAAGACCACCCACGGGACATGACCACCCACGGAGACACCACCACCCACGGGACATGACCACCCACGTAGGCAAGACCACCCATGGAGACAGGACCACCCATGGCATGGTGCACGGAGACAGGACCACCCACGGAGACACGACCACCCACGGAGACACCACCACCCATGGAGACACGACCACCCAAAAAGACACGACAACCCACGTATGCAAGACCACCCATGGAGACACTACCACCCATGGAGACACGACCACCCACGTAGACCACCCGCATCACCGTTAGGCAGCATCGCGTTTATTTCGATTTTTAAAACGAAATACTGATCTGCATAAGGCCCGTCTATTGGGGCGGTGTCATAAACCCCATTTTCGGAGTCAATTTTCAGGATGAACCCATACAAATTGAACGCGATAACAATGTAAATATCGTCATGGCAACGGGCGCTGTCAAGGCGCGTTTGCGCAGGCGCGGGGCTTAACATTGCATCCGCTAATGAACACTTTGGGCATCGGAAAAGTTGTCGAGGAGACCGTGAGAATAAATCCTAGACATAAAACATCTTTTCTGCGAACACAATTTGTCTCTCTTAGCGGAGGACATCAATTTGCCCAACCGTAGCCCATGATTCAGACATAAACCATCATCTAAAGCTTATATACACACGCAGATATAAATGAATTCATATATACACACGCAGATATAAATGAATGCATATATATATATATATATAATTATATATACGTTATTTCAGTACTGTAAATCAGTCACAGACATATTCAGGCCTGAGTTTAAGTATATGTATATATGTATATGACTGACGAATATATACAATTTATGAGCTTATATTTATGCATGGAATATATACAAGTCATGGCTATATATACGAACATATATATTTATATATATGTATACAGTCATAGATATATAAGCTATGTATATTCGTGACTGTGTACACTGTACAATATCAGTGATTTAGATCTGTAGTTGGATGGTTCAGCCCTCTAGCTCATCCCCCTAGCTCTTCTATTATCCCGTCAGCTATAGGTAACTGAGCAGGTCTTGACCCCATAGCTGCTTCATCGCATCAGCTATGTTCCTCCTCATAGAACATAGGATTATGAAAATATGTTACTTCTTGACTTAAAGCTGGTAGGCGTGTGGTTTTTTGGAAAAAGCCACTGGACTATATATAGCAATGAAAAGAAGTTACAAAACATAGAATCGTTCACAATTATTTTTGCAGCCTAAATTGCAATAGTTCTGTAAATTGTGCTTTCTGTTTTTTACCTACACCTATTTAAGTATGTAATCGTTTTTAATTCTTGTTTGTAGTGTAAATAGGCTAAACTTAAAGAGGAAACTAAAATATCTTATGAGTTGTCAGTTGTTTTGTGCGCAAAGTATTAACAATATTGGATTTCTACCTGCAGCGTTCTTGCACTTTGGTTATCTGTAAAATTATCGACTCCCAGCTCTTTTCGGCAACAAAAACTCTGGTATACACATTGAAGTATATTTGTATCGTGATTACAAGTAATTAACTGATTCTATGTGTAGCAAATATATATCGCATATTATATAGTTATTATGGATATATAGAGGCTATATATTTAGTATAGACATGAAGAAGCTGAGCTGTTTCTGCAGGAATAATTTGTATACTTAATTCTGCATGTTTTCTAATTTGGAGTTGACATGACATCTGGAAGCTATCAGCACTCCACAAGATGAAGTCTCAGTGGGTCTTCCTAATCTGGGTTCCACCCATTAGTCCAGTATCACCTGTACTCTACACTACCTGTCTGGTTTTATTAATTATCGAGGCATCAGATACGCTTATGGAGTCCTTAGCCTCTGGAGGTGCACGCATTCGTGCGTGATATCACATATGCAGACAGTTGTCACAGCTATTTAGCTTTTGATATTAAGATGCGCGCGCGCGCGCACACACACACACACACACACACACACACACACACACACACACACACACACACACACACACACACACACACACACACACACACACACACACACACACACACACACACACACACATATATATAATTATATATGATGCGCAATGTTACAAGCAGCAACTTGCTGCTGTCGAAGAATATCTATAGCAGGACACTGGTTTTAAGATTTTAAAATGCGGTAATTTCGTACTCTGTGTACAGATACAAATACTATGCCTCCTCTGACGACTCTCTCTACAATTACAAGGAAACTCACATAGCAGCACAACGTAAACATTTGTCGGTGACAAGTATAAAGAAACCCCATGCGGACACAGACACACACACAGTAAAACGTACGAGCAAGTGAAGGTTCAAGGTAGTAAGTGAGTGATAAAATGAGCGAGCGAGCGAATGAGCAATTGACTGAGTGAGCAAGCGAGAGAGGTAGTGAGTGGGTAAGCGAGTGAGCGAGTGTTTGAGTGAGCGAGGTAGTGAAAGAGTGAGTTACTGAGTGAGCGAGTGACTGAGCGAGGTAGTGAGAGAGTGAGTAAATGAGCAAGCGAGCGAGTGAGTGAGAATAGAAACACGGTTATGGTAGATAGTGAAACATCAAGGTCTGTTTAAGATTAGAGTTGCGAAGACAAAGGTGATTATAAATGACGTTTTCTGAATTTTATGAAAAATGCAAGACCACAAATGTCTCCGAGTTGACACACTCTGATAAAGACAGAATTAAAGACAGAAGGAGAGACAGACGGAGAGAAGGAGAGGCAAAGAGACAGACGTACAGACATATAGGGCCTACACAGACAGAGGGACATCTGGACGAGATATGCAGAAGCCTCTGCCGTGAGATGGTGCTGCCACCATGCGGTCGCTTGAGGCTCAGCGCGTATCTTCCCTTGAGACTGATGTTTAACGGACGTCACTATAATCTTTATTAAGACTTAAAATCAAGACTCATTCGAAATCGCTTCATCGATTTCCAAGGCTCTTTATCGATCTCTAGGCAATATAGTATGCGGGTGATCAATCAATCAAAAATAATTTAAAACCTTTTTGTTGTGTCGTATTATAATGGTCGATTTATATAGCGCCCTTACAAAACAGAGGCACCATCTGCCTCAATGCCTCTGTAAATACATGTTTCTTCTTGCTTTTGTAACCACCTCTGCATGCCATATAAATAATAATGAATGAATAATATGAGACTAACGTGACAGACATCAAACTTGAATGAGATTGAATTTGTAGAAGGACGGTTTATAATTTATTCACAGTTAGCGTATCCCAGTTATTTGTAGGCCTTTAAGGAAGCATAGTCATGACATCGTAATCGTAATCTCGAGATTTCTACAGCGCCCAAAAAGTGAAATCGCGGGAACCAGTTTATTCACAGGTCGAAAAAGTCAATCGGCTGAGTTACAGACGCAACAGCAGTAGGCCTAACCAAACTTCAGACGTTATTTGTACCAATTTACCGATCAATAAAGGACGAAAGATTGAGTGGGCTCCATGTGGCGTGGTATGCATGCCTCTGACGGTCACCCCCCACCCCCCAAGTACTAACCGTGCTCGATTTGTCTTGAGTTCACTACATACGCCAACGTCGTATCAACTAAACCAAGCGGCCACGTGAGGATAATCCATTGAGTAGATCTGAATATTTTATGAATTGGCGTTTCATATTTACAGGCGAATGCAGGCAGCAAGGGACTGCTTAAATGATGAATTCGTGTAGGGCATGAAGGGCGTGCGGCCTCTGAACTCGACTGACGGACGGAGGTTAACCATCTGCCCAACTGTTGTATCGTTAGAATGAGCAATGACTTAATCGGCTGAATCTACATCATGTCCCTCTATATCTTCTGTCTATCTCTTTCTCTGTCTCATTGCAGATTTCTCTTCTGTCTGTGTGTCTCTGTTTGTCGGTGTGTCTGTCTGTCTGTCTGTCTGGATGTGTGTATGCATGAATGTATGGCTGTGTGTATGTGTGTATGTCTCCCATTCGCTTGCAGTTTAAGCAGTTATGCATAGAGGGGTTACTTGTCTCAGAGCGATAGGTTTATTTTTAACTGTTTTAGATAACGCTCGACTCTACGGTCTCTCTGTCTCTGTCTCGCTGTCTCTCTGTCTCGCAGTCTCTCTGTCTCGCAGTCTCTCTGTCTCGCAGTCTCTCTGTCACGCAGTCTCTCTGTCTCTGTCTCTTTACATTCGTTTCTGCCAAGTAAAAAGCGAATAATTTTCCTCAGTCAATGGTCGATTTATGGAAATATTCGAAAACATAGATGTATGTGCATTAAGTATGAGTACATCAATATTAATCTAGCGACTGGTGTATAAAGTATTGTTCGACAGCGGCATATTATCGGACTCAACCAGTTCGCTTTAGTTCTGCAATGCATGTGTCATGTTGCCTTGGGTACAAATCTTACACCCTGGGTGTCCAGTTAAATCTGCCCTCAAACAGTTGTTCATTGCATGCTGATGCATGGTTGCTGAAACAGAACGATTCTGAGAGGCGCTTACACATGCACAATCGATTGAAGTCCTGAAAGGATGTTTATAACATGGTCAAAATGCACGGCGTGAAATAACGGTTCCCTTGAGCAGGGGCGTAACTTTGGTCTAAAAAGTGGGGGGTACCAATTTCTTACATACGCGAAGCAAAGCTGAGACTGCGATCTCTGGAAAGGCACAATAATAAAATTTTGATTGAAATTGTTCAAAATGTGGGAGTTATAGTGCCCCAGTCCAAAAAGTGGGGATACGGGTACCCCTCGTACCACCCAAATTACGCCTATGAACTTGAGGCATTAAACGCCCGTGTAGTTCTGTGCATGATTGAAGTGACCGAAATACACAACACAAAACACCAAAAAGTATTGGCTTACGGGGTTTTACGCCACGCCAGAGGCCCTCCTGCCAAACAAATAAGCTTACGGGGTTTTACGCCACGCCAGAGGCTCAGCAGGGAAAAGTATAACTACTGACAATGTATTGGCTTACGGGGTTTTACGCCACGCCAGAGGCCCTCCTGCCAAACAATGAGCTTACGGGGTTTTACGCCACGCCAGAGGCTCAGCAGGGAAAAGTATAACAAACTACTGACACAGGCGAAAGCTCCGTCGTCGAAACGAGAAAGCGCCTCGTCCACCGCAGACCTCCGTCCCCGAGAAAACACCCGGAGCAAAGTAACAATATTGCAACAAAGCCGCGGAAACTATAGAGACGATGACGTCATCGGAATATATGAACAAACATTGAAATGACGTCATTTATTTTTAAAACTCGAAAAACCTGGGTCAACTCATTTATAAATAGCGCTTATTAAAATAATAAAATAAGGTAGCGTCGTAGTGGTAAAATTATTATTTATTAGAAATGAAATATCCAATAGGCCTATATTAAATTATGTTTGCGAGAACTATTTCTGCGGGACCGTTTGCTAATTTGTATAGCACCACAATTATTGACAAAGCAACATTCATGATAGTTTTAGATATATAGGCCTACAACGATGTAGGCCTACCATTATGTACGTTGCATATAATGTAGGTCCTAAATGTAAATCTTGTCCTTCTTGTCCTCTCTCCTCTTCAGTTCCGTAGACGCTTGATAACCTTTCTTCTTGCCGGTTTTGGCAGTGATGCGAGTCGAGAGCGCCTCTGATTTGAGTGGCGTTATATAAATGTTCAATTACAATTACAATTACAAATCATCTAAATTTCTCTGCGCCAGACAAAAGCTACGTCAGAGAGACCAGCTTTTACGTCACGCAGCTTTTGTGTGGGACAGTGGGACTGAGAAATTTAATAATAATAATAATAATCAGGGGCGTAACTTTGGTCTAAAAAGTGGGGGTACCAATTTCTTACATACACGAAACAAGGCTGAGACTGCGATCTCTGGGAAGGCACAATAATAAAATATTCATTGGCATTGTTCAAAATGTGGGGGGTACGGTACCCCCCAGTCCAAAAAGTGGGGGGTACGGGTACCCCTCGTACCCCCCACAAATTACGCCTATGCCCTTGAGCATATTCAGAGTTCCTGGAACTGTTTTCAGTGCGTGTAGTAAGTCGTCAAGTCTTAAGTGAATGAGCGAGGCAGTTTCGATCTGTTTACGATTGTTCTGAGGGAGAGCTGCTCTGTACGATGTTACACTGGCTTACATGTAGAAGACTCTTAAATGATCACGGTTGAGAATCCTCAACGATCGTTTGGGGAATTCTATTCCGACAGTGTGCATTTCCGGTCCATAGGTGCATTGATCGAAATCGTGACTGGTGACACTACGTGCCAGGAAAGTAGGTCGTCTTGTCCATGAAGGCGTCACACAGTTTATGTTACATAGCATACATGTACGTAACCAAGCGTAACGCTGCGTACGACCCAGATTATACGTTTCAAAGTGATAGGTCACAAAGTATACGCCGTATTTAGTATATATCTAACAAATTATGCGCCACATATGCATAACAAAGTATGCTCCACAGAGCATACGTAACAACCATCGACGTACATTGGGTGGACACAGCATAAGCCATTCAAACTGAAGCCTGACTTGCTGCCATGCGTGACGTCAGGCAGCGCTCATTAACATAATAGATCGACACAACAGGCCGGACACGACATCAACAACAATGACAGTAAAAATAAAATTGCCACAGCAAACGATCAAAATTTTGTGTATCCTTCGGGTTCTTACAAGGTTCTTACCAACAAATTCTGAAAGTTATACACAAGTCTAGATGCCTACAGCTACGATCTACATTGTAGATTCTACAATGTGCGATGACGGCAGCTACTAAGCTGTACGTCGATGGTAACAACGTATTTGTCACAAAATTTTAAAGAATATACGTCACCCATTATGCGTAACAAAGTATACGTCACAGAGGATACATAACAAAGTGTATTTCACATAGTAGACGTTACAAAGTATAAGATAAAATAAGAATATTCTTTGTTTAACCAATTGTTAATCCGCATTTTGTAGACGTCACATATATTTATCATTTATGTCACAATGTATACACACAAAGAGTAGGAGAGTATTCGTAAGAAGGTGTACATCACACAGTATATACGCAGCAAAGTATATTTATCACAAGGTATATAGTATACGTCACAGCGTAAACCTAATAAAGTATAAGGGCCTACGTTAACATCACCGAGTATACGCCATAGAGTTAATTTTAAAAGTATGCTATAAGTCGCAGTGTATACGCAAAAGGCGTACGTCACAGTTGAAAACGTAACAGATCCAGAGTTTAACGAAGTAATAATAATAATAATAAAAATAATAATAATAATAATAATAATAATAATAATTATTATTATTATTATATTCTTTATTATTTCAAACCGACAGACGCAGTAAGATTACATTGAAACACGAAAGTACAATCAATATCTTGATTAACACACGGTTTGGCAGCCATGCAAGGCGCCGCCCTAGATGGGGGTTACGGGAGTCGATCCCCGTACCTTATGCTCTCCTGGCCATGAGCGTTACCACTACTCTATCCCCATCCCCTTAAATCTTGTGGCAACAAAGGCTGTTGACGTCTACAGAAATTATATTGGCATAATACAGACTTTTTTTTATTACATAACAAAGTTTACGAAACTAAGTATAATTTTCAAACTCTGTGACGCATGTATACCCTGTGACGTCACTTTGTTACGTATACTTTGTTACGTATGCGTTGTTAAGCTCTTTAACGTACACTTTGTGACGTATATAGGGCCTAATCATTATCCCCAACTATAGTTACTGGGCATTTGGTATTCTCGTTGACCTAAGTCATGTCATAGCTCCACAAAAACTCGTTCGTTTGTATGCATGCGTGATTGGAGACTGTCCACGCTCACTGTCTCACGTCGACACAAAGATATCATCAACCAGGGAATTTCGGATATAAGTAATTAAGTAAGTAGGCCTAAGTATAGTCTTAATCAACGCTAACAAACGCACAGCGCTTACATACAGTGTTACATACAATGTTATATATTTTTAAGGTTGACGAATGACGCCTATTATTTTAGTCTTCCAACTCGGTGCATTATTCGAGTTACAGGAAGCAGTGTGCATTTAGGGAAACCAGAGAGTAGGCCTACAGTAAATAAATACATTTGTGCCCTGCAAGACTTGTTGAGAATGCTGTCTTCGTTTACCGTAAAGACGCCATTTTTGAGCAGACGACAATCGATGAGGCGCGCAAAATAAAGTCGTCGTGCATAAAGTGTCCAATCCTTCGGGACTCTTCAGGAAATCTCTGTCCCGCCAGAATACTTCTCTGTACTTCGTCCCAATGTATGTAATATAAATATAAATATATATAATATATGATTTCAAGTCTTGTATATATGTATTATACGAAAGCGGATATTATATAGAGGCGCAGCTGTCGGTTGCGTTTTAATTCACGCCGAACGCAAGATGGCAGGAGTGTCGTCGTTTAAGTACTGCATTGATCGAATGATCATGTACTATGTAGGCGATGTATATGTAAAGTAGGCCATATATATATATATATATATATATATTAATGTATATATATATATATGTGTGTGTGTGTGTGCGTGGATGTTTGATATATGGAGTGACAGCTGGTTCTCTTTGCTCTCATTCACTTATATACTGGTGTTCAGTCCAAGTCAGCACTGGACTTGGTATTCTTTAAATATGGATGGTCAGAAAGATACGCAATAAAATCAGTTGTTGTCCGCATTCGTTTAGCAGACATCACAGTCAATCCGGCTGGAAAAGTCGTCATCATCGTCATATCAAGATCATTGCATCAGCATCATCATCCTCGCCATCATCATGACCATTATCATTACTATAACTATTGTCATTATTATTATTATTATTTCCCGAGGTTGTTATGATGTCTCAGGCTCTTAAACAATGTCCGGATACAATAGAATGAACGTCTGGAACGCCCCCCCCCCGTGCATATTTTAACTGTATAACCAGTTGGACAAATGTCCCAGTAGTTTAAAGATTTGTCCCAGTAGTTTGGGTGATTTGTTCCATACAGATAAAGTGGCTAAAACGGGCTCCATTTGGCAGCAATGCTCTAAAATGCATGACTCTCCCTCAGACCACCTAGTCGTGGCCGACTTTGTCCCAGTGGTTCATCTCCGTTAAAATATGCACCACCCCCTTTATACAAGGTTTTGACTCATTCGCGAAAACGTGATATCTATCGAAACTTCGGAGTCAATTCAGTTTGTTTTCAGTCAGGCCTTGATTTAAAAGAACAATTATGTTGCTAATGACGACGATGACGTCGTAGGCTTTAAACGTGGCAGACGGCCATCGACAAACATTCAAAAGGCGGACTATCATTAATAATAATAATAATAATAATAATAATAATAATAATAATAATAATAATAATAATAATAATAATAATAATAATAACGCGGTAGCCTTCAGCGGCTCGATGGTTACAGCCCAAGCTGACTTGGACGAGGGATAACCGTTCCAGAAAAATAACTTATCTAATCTCTAAGACCTTGAGGGAATGAAGTACCTCAGAGCAAAAATTAAAAAATAAAATAATAATAATAATAATAATAATAATAATTTTCGTTTAATATCTTCAAACTGACAATTACGCAGTATG
Source organism: Allolobophora icterica (assembly GCA_963556255.1). Taxonomy (NCBI): domain Eukaryota; kingdom Metazoa; phylum Annelida; class Clitellata; order Crassiclitellata; family Lumbricidae; genus Allolobophora; species Allolobophora icterica. Next base: position 17,852,546 of record OY744605.1, on the reverse strand, counting down.
ATTACAAATCAGTATGAACGGATGATCACAAGTGAGTACAGGAGTCGAATTTAACTTATACGGCAGCCATGCAAGGCGCCCATCATGTCCTACATCTCATTTTTAACAACGCGCCATCTCGCGAATGAAAATAGGTTGAGTGGACCTTTTTGGAAGGGTTGCAGGAAGCGATCCCGCTACCGCTTGCTCTTCACGCCAGTGATGTTACTATGATAACGATATTTAGTCACTCCCACTTGGGCACACTACAATTCTTAGGTATTACAGTGGGCAGTCCAATATAATATAATTATGGGTTAATATATGGTCTGTGAGATATTTGTCGTAGTCAATGACGTAATTGAAAAGCGTTTCCCTTTCCATTGGTTAAATGTAAGAGTTGCCCCGTCCAATCAAGAGTTGCCACGGAGAAGCGTAGCGTGGTTAGACTTCCAAGGAAGGGTTTTTAATACAGCCCGCAAGGAAAAATTAGCATTCAGAGATTTCAGAGAGTTCACGACGAGTTCTGATGAAACCTCTGGATCTTGTCGTGACTGGTGAAGTAAAGAGTTCATTATATTTTCAGTGTAAGTTTAACATTCAGTTTTCTGTCATGGAATTAACGTAAATTCATTGTCACATGTTTTGTATCATTAATACAATTTAAATCTTTAATACCGTTTTCGTATCTCACGTCTATCATTTCACTTAAGAGTGGGCTAGTTACCTCTCTCCTCGGATAGTTATATACTAGACGAACTAAGCCTAGTATAAAAATCCATATTATATTACCATTACTCTATGGACCACCCAAATTTGATGATGAAATAGAAAGTATATCAAACCATTGCCTTCTAGATACTAGATACAGTATCTAGAAGGCAAAGATCAAATCAAGTATGTCGTGTTCTGGGCGGATCAGCTCAACTAATAAATTCCTCCGAGTCAGGAGACGTTGCTTGATGAGAAGACATTACAATCCAATTCTAACGATTACCGTAGATTTTTGGTTAAAATGACAAGACTTAAATTTTCCCACCAACAATGTCCGCTGATGATTATTATTATAAAAATTATTATATTATTATATTATTATAATATTATAATAGTATTGTGATATTATTATAAGTATTATGATTATTATTATTATTGAACTAAGAACATTCCGAACATGCGCGTAAAAGTTATAAATTTAATTTGATTGCCATGAGTTCCCATGGCAACCATGATGACGTCATTTAATTTCTCCTGGATTTTATATATATCTATACATATAGTTTCCTTATATGCAAATTTGTCCATCGTAGGAGGCTACGTCACAAACGGCTTCCGTTCTATTGTGAAACCGTTTGTGACGTCAGTACTGCCGTCTTGACGACGGCGGTCTTGACGACGGCCTTGACGACGGCGATCAACGACCAACGATATATGCTGCCGTCATAATCATGACGGGGAAATACACTAGTATAATAATAATAATAATAATAATTATAATAATAATAATAATAATAATAATAATAATAATTATAATAATAATAATAATAATAATAATAATTATAATAATAATAATAATAATAATAATAATAATAATAATAATAATAATAATGATAATAATAATAATAATAATAATAATAATAATAGTAATAATAATAATAATAATAACAATAACAATAATAATAATAACAATAACAATAACAATAACAATAACAATAACAATAATAATAATAATAATAATAATAATAATAATAATAATAATAATAATAATAATCTTCGTTTAATATCTTCAAACTGACAATTACGCAGTATGATTACAAATCAGTATGAACGGATGATCACAAGTTATTACAGGAGTCGAATTTAACTGCCTTTGAACGAAGAATTTTTACTCTTATCTTTGCATTACTATTATTGTTATTGTTAATAATAATAATAATAATAATAATAATAATAATAATAATAATAATAATAATAATAATAATAATAATAATAATAATAATAATAATAATAATAATAATAATAATAATCTTCGTTTAATATCTTCAAACTGACAATTACGCAGTATGATTACAAATCAGTATGAACGGATGATCACAAGTTATTACAGGAGTCGAATTTAACTGCCTTTGAACTAAGAATTTTTACTCTTATCTTTGCATTATTATTATTGTTATTATTATTATTATTTTTTTTTTTTGCCCCGAGGTATACAGGATCCCTCAGGGACTTGAATATTAACTAAAATTGAAAATAAAGTGTCCGGAATGGCCCTATTCATCTATTTCCCGGCCGGCAAAAGTGCTCCCAAAAGCCACTGCGTTAAAACGCTGTATCGTCAGCGAAAGGCGTTGGAATAGGTAAGTGGTTTCTCGTTGGTCCCCCGTAATGGTGCAAATAATAAATTATTATTATTATTATTATTATTATTATTATTATTATTATTATTATTATTATTATTATTATTATTATTATTATTGTCGTTGCTGTCGTCGTTGTTGTTGTAGGTAGGAGATTCGGGCAGACATTGATCTAAACGTAAGCTAGATACAACTAGATAGGGAAGCACAGAGACAGAGAAACAGACACAGGACGAAAGATAAAGAGTCAGAGATACACAGACATGATGATAAGCAGCAGCAATCAAGGCAGAGGATGTGCAGAGGATTACTCAGAAGTCATTCAATCGTCTTCTTGCGTCTGCTTCACATGCGACCGAAGAGATCAAGGCAAAGGGAGACTGGACCCGGATTAGGAGCGGATTAAAGTCCTGACGTCTGACGGATTAGCACCGGATTAGACACTTTACGTTGAGATCTGACGACTCAACAGTCACTCGTGTCTAATCAAGGGACGATCGTGCTGCTGCTGCTGCTGCTGTTGTGCTGTTGCAGATCACAAGTAAGCAGCAGCAGCATCCGTAGCATCTATCGACTGCCATTTGCAGTCTCTCACAGAGCACTGGTGACGCTAGGACTCCCTGAAGGGACCCGAGACTCTATTAGAAACTGGTGGCTCTTGCTGGAATCATTCGTCTTTGGAAAGTCTCTAAATGATATGCTGCGCATGCACCGGACGATAGGAATTAATTATTTAGCGCTCGTTTGTTCAGGCGTTTGGTCTAAGATGGAACGAGTCTATTTCGATCGGGACACGGGCAATTAGCCCCCAACCCACAAATCCCCCACCCACAAATTCGCTCACCACATGTCGCCCTTCTGAAATTTTGACTCCCGTGAAGTGAAAATTTGGAAATGTGACACAACATGTTAGATGAATTATTACAAAATCTTCGTTGTCTGTCTGTGTAGAGGCCTATGTGACCGTGAATGACGTGGACGATGTTATATAACGCTGTGGGCAGTACTTTGTCTGGACTCTGGTTCCAAAATGGGGACTAGCTGTAGTATTGTTCAATGTACATTTCCGAGAACATTAATATCATGCTGAATTGCTGATATAGGCCTACCATAATTTGTTCTTTTTCCATATGAACATGAACACAGCAACAAGTTTCAGAAATGGTTAGTTCCCTCGCAACCCTTGCCAAAACTACTGTGCGCTTAACAACCAAAATTGTAAATAATTGCAATTAGTTCTATTGGAAACCTTGCCCCTATATATATAATATATATGTTTAGACACCAAGATTACGATTCTAAGGGAACTAGAAGCTGAGATATTGAAAAAATCTTCATTATCGGTCGGCCATTTTGGGAAAATGGCTGCCATCGAGGCCAGAGGGAAAATCTGCGATGGCCATATAGCTAAAACTTTCCCTTAGGATATGTTTATACTATGTTCCATATTTAATTATTCTATCGGTTAGCAATTGGTTCATATTTTGCACCGGACTCCCCCTTTCAGGTCACCCTAACTTCAAGATGGCTACCATAATTAGCTTTTCTCTTGTAGGTAAGTAATTGCAATTAGTTCTATTGAAATTTTTACCCATAAATATGTATGTTTAGACACCAAGATTACGATTCTAAGTGAACTATAAGCTGAGATATTGAAAAATTTAAATTTGGCAACAGCAATTTTCTGCTTCAGAACTATTATATCATTAATTTAAACATCATTGCCAAGATTCTACCCAAAGTTTTTATAACCGCTATTTCTGTGACACAAACCGACGGACTAATATAGGCCTAATACAGAACGCAGTGGCGTACGAAGCTGAAATGCCACCCGGGACGAGGGCCCAAACTGCCACCCTTGGCCACTTAACTTTGATATGCTATTTTCTCTAAAATATTGCATTACAATCGTATTACATAGCGTTCATAGCGTTCCTGGATTTTTCACTTTTCACTGTATTTTGTAATTATCCGTTTTAGCTCTAAATTTTTTAACTTACTAAAATCTATTTTATTAGATAATAAAACATTCTATTGCATGACTTGCGACTGTCGCTGACTCGCTGTGATGTGTACAGTACAGTACATTCATACATACATATCATATTATGTTGTAATTATTATCATTATGATATTAACGTTATCTAGCAAGTTTTTACGGCTGCAAAATCAATGATGACGTCATATCATCAAAATTGATTGTTTCAGCCGTCTCTCTTTCAATGGACAGCATTGCCAAATTCGTTAACAGCGTCTCGCTCATTGTAAGTAAGTAGTAAGTAGGCCTATATTCTTTAATGAACGCTAGCAAACGCACAGAGCTTTAGGCCTACATACAATGCTACATTAAATGTGCACCTTAAAAAAGTTTTAATCAGTTCAGTTTTGAAACACTTCTCTCACAGCTAGCAACACTGAAACATATTGTTAAAAATATGCGTAGTGCAATGATAAGGATTGGGAGATAATCCAGACGTATCCCCACTTCACAGTCCCTTGTAAAACTTCCAATGCTTCCCAGACTTCGAATTTCATAATCCAGACGATCGGCGTCAAGTTCGTCATACTGTTGAGCAAGATTTGCACTCGCAATTCGAATTTCATCGTCGTTGACCGGGTCCATTAGAAAGTCTGTTGAAGTCTGTTAAGAAATCCAAACAGAATTAATTGGTCGCAGCTGCTCTGATCTGCATTCAATATCCGCATGCCAAAGGGCGACAACTTCGGCTTGTTCACGATAGATTTCTTGTAGCCAAGATAGTCCAACATATTCTCCAGGCATTTGGCGTTTCTTTCGAACACGTCGTTCTGTAGTTACAATTTTGAGCAATAGTCTGCACATTCGTAATGAGATTGTTTCTTTCTTCGTTGAAATAACAACAATATGCTTTGAAGAAGACTATATGCCTACTGTATGCAGTCTGTTACTCTGTTTACAGTTTACTACATAAATGCGATTCCGCCTCCTTTTCTGCAATTTTGTTTAGTGTTTAACGTATACCTCTAAGAGTGATGCCCCCTAACGATGAACGGAAGCCAAGCCGACTTGACCAAAGTGACGGATGCTTTCTTTCCTTCCTTTTCTTTCTTTCTCTCCTACTTCTTTCATTTTTATCCAAAATTCATTCTTTTCTTATTTTTCTTCAACCGTATTTTGCCGTCCCTGCAAAAGTGCCACCCGGGGCGACTCGCCCCTTCGAGATCTGTCCCTCCCTTCGGTACGCCACTGAAAGTACAATATAATTCAACACAATACAATACAAAAACTGAATGAATCCTCAGCAGAGCTGGAGGTAAGGTTTTAGCCTTCAGCGAAAGCATCCAAATCTTCAAAGGCATGAACCTGGGTTCAACTTTACAGGATCTTTTAGCACTTTAAAATCCTACAAGTGGGCATACTTATGCAAAGCCTCAACGAATTTATTTCCTTAAATGATGGACCGCAAACTGACACATCCTCGTGTCTGTCCGCGTGTTTGTCCCTGTACGTACGTCTCCTTCATCGCATTTATAGTTCTGTTTGTCTGTTGACAGAAGTAAAGTGAAGGAAGAGGAAAGAGTGCGATAACACGTGCTAGGAAGATACAGACAGACAGACAGACAGACAGACAGACAGACAGACAGACAGACAGACAGACAGACAGACAGACAGACAGACAGACATGTGAAGAGTGAAAGATAGGCAGACAAAGGCAGAGACGTGGAGTGAAAGAGAAAGACAGACAGACAGACAGACAGACAGGCAGACAGACAGACAGACAGACAGAGAGTGGAAGAAGAGGCAGACGGAAGAGGATTAATTTCGTTGTGTCTTCTGAGGACACTGACCGGAACTAAATTGCGTCGACCAGTAAGTGGATTTGTGTGGCGCCCGCTCAGAGTAAACCGGATATGCGCATGATTGACGTTGCGTCACATCCGGATCCAGCAAAGAGTCAACAGACAACGACGAAGATGC